>OZ037775.1:57957656-57972656 GCA_964035525.1 Porites cylindrica
AAATGCACGAATCAAAGCCCAAAATAAGATTTGCTCAGTCAAGGTTTATGGTACTCCATGCACTACGATGCATAATCTATGCGCTAGAAAGGAAAGAAGAAAACCTATGATGCTCAAGTAATATAAACGCCAATGTCACGTTTCACACTATCACGAGCCTATATGAGTCGCGTCTGACCTGTCTACACTTTATTTCAAACTAATGACTTTCCGTATCCAATGGGAAGGCTTGCATAAGATCATGGATCTTTTCCTTCAATAAGGGCTTATAAAAACATTTTTCTTGTTCGGTATAGAAAAAAGCCGATTTGAAAAATCTCACTCTCTCAATTGCTCGATATGGAAATAAGTCGCATGCACCGACATTTTAAGAACTGGAATGACATGAAACATGAGCCACGGAAATTTTGGTCGGCGGAAACTATTTTCAGTTTTAATTTATGCAAAATTATCCCTAAACACGATTAGCAGTAAATCACAGACGCCCGTTCTCCGATTTTTCCTCAGGGGAAGGGGAGGTCCGTACAGAGGCTACTTTGTTGAAGGATTGGTCAAAGGATAAAGATAGTTCTTTCGAATAATTTTGTGATTCACTTAAGCAGCTCATGCTATCCGGTTTAGGTGGAAATACAGTAACAGTTTTTGACGCCACATCTTTTTGTTTAGAAAGTAGGCGATCAAAAATTTGCCTTAAAAAAAAATAGATTAGCGAGGACTGGTTTATTTTCGAACTCCTCGCAAGATGAATATTTTTGTTTGTGCCTTTGCTTGGCAAATATATACCGAGACACTGGAAACTTTTGCGGATCGCATTTGGAACCCTTAAAATTAGACTTAAACTGTCAATAACTGTTGGTGCATTCAAGAAGCCATGTTGGTAGTGGAAAAATGAACATTATCCATATATTAAACAAAGTACATTTAAAGTCTTCAGTCATTTACAGTTCTCTGTAGTTGCTACAGAATACTTAATTAGTTGTCTTGGAAAAGTAAACTGATGCTGCCATGCTTACCCTGTACAAGTACCTGCTTGCTTTATATGCCATAGCTAAGTGTTTCTGGAAGATATCAGGTATACATAAGTTTAAGTTCCTTGAAGCATGGTATAATTTTGCTAGGTCGGTGCAATTAAATAGCGTTTGAAAGTACAATTGTTTAAGGAGTAGTTAACTGTCGAACGGTACAAAGATTATCACATAACTTTGCATTTTTTAATTCTATTGTGAGAAGAAGCTGAATTTGAAAAACCTCAGTTTCTTTTTAGAGAAAGTACTATTTGGAATAGTCATGAAAGTAAAAAAAAATCGACAATTGAAATATAGATTTAAGATGGGTTTTTAACAAATGTAATTTAGATCAGAATATAAATAGTTCTATGGAAGGGAAATGTATTAATCCAAATAAGAACTTGGATAATTCCGTTTATTCTAGGTAACATTAATACTGTAATTCTATATATTTTAACTTTATATAAACCTTTGACCATATGAGGATCTTACGTTTTCATAAACTAAAGTCCGTATCAGTTTTTGTGATTGTGCAGGTACCGTATGTAAACTTGGAGCTAAAATGGCAACTGTTCCGTAGTGACTCGATAGTGACTTTTTTTTTTTTTTTTGAATTTGTCCATCTGTCGACTCGTCTCAATGTCGGTCATCATTTCGAATTATTTTTTTACTAGGTAGATTGCAATAACATTTGTTAGCCTGGTGGATTCCTTGGCATTTCAAGTTTGTGGATGTAGGAGTGTAGAACTTAGGAACGCTTGTACCGACATTTCTTGGGATATAGAGTAAACAAATTAGATCATATTTTCGAATGAATGGACGCTCCAAGGAAAACAATATAGCCTTTGGTTCAGCAATCGAATGCAGTTAATTGTTCGCTTAATTGTGACCCCTCCCTCACCCAACTAAAGTGTATTTGTTTTAATTTGTTTCATAAATAAATCAATAAATAAATAGTACAAGTGCAAAAATAATGCAAGTAAGAAATAAAGAATAATAAATAAAATAAAGCAACAATTGCAGAAAAACAAATCGATTTCATGGGTATGAACTCCATATATCCGCAATCTATCAGACCTCTCGGTCAATTATGTCATGACCACGCACCCAGGTTCTTTCGCTTGAAATAGACCAATTAATCTTACATGATTGTTTTATCTCAATGTTGGTCATGTAGCCTTACTCTGGAGAACATTTCCTTTCAGATTTCGCTATGTGCACGTGCATATCTTCCCATAATTAACGAAAAGAACAAAGACATCCGCCGTGATTTATATGGCGGAAAAAATGAAACCTTTCAAGAGGCCTATTCATTCCATTGTCGAATCAGAAACACCTCTCGCACACTTTTGTAAAGCAAATACAGAAAGCGGTTAAAAATAACTTGTGAAGTTGACACAAACTGGTTGGTGGGTTAAAAATCCACTCCAAGTATTTCACTCACATTTCAAGGTTCGTAGGAAGAAGAGAGGAGCTATGAGCAAGTGAACAATTCAGTGTCTTTCCCTTCGCGCTTTTTTGGGTATATAACTGGATTAGAAGCAGCAGAGAAATTGGACTTCACTTGTCGGTTTCTTAAACACTTACTTTGAGAGCGCAAGTTGGGAGGTTGTCCGTCAAACCACCGATCACAGATCCTTTTAAAAGGTAAAAATCTTAAACGTTGTGCTAAGATAATAACATACTTATTTTGCGTCGTTTTAGCCAATTACTTTTACGGTATATTTGCAAGTACGAATAAACAACTCGAAATGGAAGACTTGAGTTTTTTACCCTCGAATAAAGTAGTAATTTTAAGAATTAATTTTGAGTTAAGCGGTAAACATTTCTGTACAAACCCATACATATATTTTGCATTTCGACTCTATTCATATCAACTATTTGTATGAAATAGTATTAAATTACTGCATGCATAAGAAATATATGGGATTGTTCGGAAATCTTACGCATATTTTCACAGTACTTTTGTTAATACCCCCTAACATTTTGCGTAGCTATTACAGTCGTCCCAACAGAAATTGAGACGAATCTTATGCAAACTTTTGGGGTTTAAATAATGTGAATATTGTGAATGTTTTACATTCAAAATATGCAATAAAATTCATAATAAAATGTACTAGCCATGGAGGTATGTATGATGGGCATCAATTTGGAAAAATTAGCATAACGCCAAAACAGGTATCGCGTATTTTTGGCAGGCTCGTAGGCTAGGTTTCTCATGAAATTTCAAGGTGTTGCAGTTAATCAATCTTAATTTCAGACATTGTTATATACATCTTGAAGATTATGTGATGAGGTTTAAAAAGAATTTTGTCCAGGAGTTTTAGAGATAAGAACCATGGAAAACCATGTCGATCGTATCTTTTAATTGCCATTGTTGAATCTCCTTCAACGTTTTGTTTCAGGAATGACCAAACCTTTCTGATGGCCTGCAAGTGGTATTTCTGGTCTGCCATTTTTGCTACAGTGGCATTGATATTGAGGTCCTCAGCAGAATATTTAACAATTATTCCACGAGGGCGCGTTGGATATGAGATGATAGATAGCCAACGAGGCGCATAGCGCCGAGTTGGCTATAATCATGTCATATCCAACAAGCCCGAGTGGAATAATTGTTTTATTAAAAACGCCCACAAAATCTCGTTGAATTGCCCCGACTAGAACAAACCGGAAAAGACAAGGGACTTCCGCTATTGACATGTCACACGTCTATCAAAACTGTCAACGCGCGAACGGACTCGCCTGGACTGCATGAATGAAAAATCAAAACATTGTGCGATGAACATTAGTTTTTTAAAAACTCATCGTGATTCTAGGATTTTACACAGCAGAACAGCTTAAAAAACCTGGCAGATAATGTGAAGGAAAGGAATTTTTAAGTGACACCCGTCGAAATTACTATGAATTTGGATTTTCGGTGCAGTTATAAAAGTAAGAACAACGGAGAAAAACTACCGGTATTACCTCGGTCGCTTGTTATGAAGTTGTTTGAAGCCACAAGTTGGTTTTGCTGAACGAGAAAAGAAGCTATACTGCCGCCTCGATTGCTCTAGTGAATGGCTGCATAGCCTGTATTTGTAGCTGGTTACTTGTGATTTATATTCTTGATGTCGGATACACAAGCTGCAGTTATCTATCGGCGAGTGACTCGATCGGCGAATGGCTTCGCGATCATGAAGAAACAACACTTGTCTTCTTTCGTAGCTGGTCAAGGTACCTTAGTTCCATGTGTTTTCATGTGTTTTTCGACAAACTTTCAAACAAGCTCTTGTAGCTTTTTTGTTTGTTTTTGTCTTTTTTTCTTTCGTTGAAATTGCATTTCTAGTATTCTAAGAAATGAATTAAAACGATTTGCTTCGGGCGCCGTTCTATCATTCGCGAAAAAAAAACTCAGCTAGCTTCCAATTTTAAACTGACGCGTACACCGACCATATATAGAGAACATGGTATATTAGCTCATATACCATAACGGCTAAGCCAATCAAAATGCTAGAATTGCATTATCCAATGATTCAGTTTTTAATAAAAGGTGTTATATCAAACACCTAACGACCACTGGAACTGGCATCCAAGGTCTAATAGTGTACCTGGAATTTCAGAAGTAAGCACATAAGTTTTCTTTTTTTTTTTTTTCCTAAGTATTCAGACAGACTTATTCGTATATTTATTTTTTATTCATTTCTAAATATTTCATTTATGTAGCATACAATTTAAGGCCAAATATAGCTAATGTGAAGGATTTGGCCTCCCTCAAGTAAAGTTCCGCAGGGCGTACTCACGAGAGAGGAATTTTAAGGCTCTATAATCAGCAAATCGACATCTTTATTGTTGCCGGCTCTGTAGCCTGCGTGGCAGGCACAAAAAGGGGAGGGGGAGGGGGGAGGGAGAAAGGGAAAAGGGAAGGGAGTGCCTGCTCTAAGAGCCTATATTTTTGCATAACGCCTACCAATTCTCCAGTAATCCGATTACACTTACTGTCAATCAAGTGTCGCTACACTCGCCATTGCAGAAAAACATTACACTCACGGACTAAAGAAATTCGCTTAGTTATTCAGATCCAGAAGGCACTTTGGAGAAAATTGGTACCCTTATTCAGCCGTAATAAAAAAAGCTTTACGCTTCAAAAGAGGTCAAAGAAATTGCGCTTGCATCAGAGGGCAAATCCTGCCGACCAGAAAACAATAACTACAGTCAATCGATATGTATGTCATTACCTCTCAGTGTGAAACATGCGGCTAAAATAACATTTGCTCAGTATAAATGCAGAACCTTCCAGAGCATAATCTACCCAGCAGATAAAAACAACTTTATTGGAATAAGCAGCATTTTGGCATGAGGTAAAACTACCCTCTTTTATAGCTAAGTTACATCGGCGAATGTCATCGTTCGATAAATTGGCTAAATCTTTCGCTGGGTAGCCCAACAATTCCATCTCCTGTAACTGGTCTTCGATAATACTTTTCAGTGGCGAAATGACGAGAATCGCCGTATTACCATTTAGCTCGTAGTTCTTCGCGCGTATAAACATTTGGTAAATTAAACTCTTGCCTTATCCGGTCCGCAAAACCGCCAGAACATCTCTGTCGGCTAAAAGAGCCCTTACTGCTGATTCTTGCTCTGGTTTTAAAACAGTTTCTCTACCACTAGATAAATTCACATCTCTCAAAGCACTCTCTACGACATCCACGTCTACCGCTGCCATCTCGACTGTTTGTTGATTTGTGAAACGCGCACTTCAATATGTTACTCATTACGGCTCAGCCAATCAGGAATTTGCGGACGCCAGTGTCCGCAGATATGAACAAAAGGGGGTTCTTAGAGCAGGCGTCCCCTCCCCCTCTCCCCAATCCCCCTCCCCTTTTTCCCTTCCCCCTATCCCCCACCCCCTACCCCTTTCGACGCCTGCTACGCAGGCTACAGGCTCTGTCGTCTGTATAACAAGTTTTATCCCACAAATCAACTTGAGCAAAGCAGTTGAATATGTTTGTTTTTTCTTGGTCCATGTTTTATTGATAGGATTAATCATATTTGAGCCTGTTCTCTACTCTTTCAATGAACAGTAGCCAATCCATCGTTATACTAAGAGTTAACCTGTAAATTCTTTTATTAATATTATTATTATTATTATTATTATTATTACTACTATTATTATTATTATCATTGTTACTATTATTATTATTATTATCATTATTATCATTATTATTATTATTATTTCCATTACTTGGTTTGGTTTCCTTTTTCTTTAACTTTTTTTTCCTTCTTTTTCTTTTGTTTTTTTTCTTTAGTGGAGTTACTCCCCTGGGTCCAACCTGTATTCACTCTGCAGTATTCTTGATAATATTCCTCAAGAACCAAAATACTGGTTGCTAAGCACACTCATTGATATTCAAAGAATCCAAAGAGTACAAGTCACCATTTTTTATACGATTGACCCCCCTTGTTCTATCAACCCAAACGCCAAGTTTTGCAACGACTCCTTTAATGTATTTGTATGGGAATCTGATATAAAGGTCACAGCAGACAAAATATCGAATCCTATAAATAGCAACAGTTCTTACAGGAAACTTGTCACCATCAGCGGACCAACCGGTAGTCAAAGGACGTTACTAACAATTCCACTTCAAGCAAAACAGCAATATATCGTTTTGGGGTTTCATGATCAAGTCGGCTGCGAAGTTTTGTATTCCGTCAAGGTCACCTACAACGTATGTCCTGCAACGACGCTCCAGGATAATTTGGTTTATTTACCGGAAACTGTAGCTCCATCGAGACTCTTAGAGTCCATCCCAGTGGAAGGAATGTGTACTGCAGACTCCTCCCATATTCAGGGCAGTTTGAATGTTACGTGTGAAAGTAGTGGTCAGTGGAATGTCAGTCAGTTTGAAGGGAAATGCGTCTGTAATGAAGACATGGAAAATGTTGGAGGGACATGTTCAGGTAATGTTACTTAGTATTCCTTTACAAATTTATGAAACGATAACAGCCGTGGCATATTGATCGTCAGCATCCATAGATATGGATCGAAATTAAATAAGAGTTACGTAAACTATTCGAGGGCTTCATGACTCAACAAAAGCCAACAAAAACAAACAAAAAACAGTAGCAACAGCAACAACAAAAATTGTCAATGTGATTGTACCGAGAATGTAAATAATATGACCAAGCTATGCAATCACTACCGGTAAATTTCAGGATTTCAAATTTATTAAATAGACATCTATTATTCAACCTTATTTTATTTTTATTTTCTTCTTTTCAATTTATTGATAGCTTGTTCAGAAGGAACGTACAACAACGGAAAGGGACTTAATTGCACAGGTATGAAAATTCAATTGCCGTCTTTTTATACAGCTATTTTCGAGAAATGCTCGCTAAAATCCCGAAAGGTATTGTGGGTAGTTTTGAGTTCACTGTTCTTTAAAGAGACTTAGTGAAAGAATGGCACGAGAGGCCATTGACGTATGTTGCAAGTGCTAAATGAAAGCAACAAATGTAACAGGTTCGACACCTAGAGTGTCGAGAAAAGTGTATTGATCATATGACATAATTATTACCTTTCGGGATTGCCGTACACTTTTTTTCCAACAATCTTTCTCTAAAAAGCTATGTATCATTAATAATTCCTTATTCAGTCAGTCCGTCAATTTGATAAATGAATGAATCATACATTCAGTCCCCAGTCAATTAACAAGTCGATCAGGCATAGAGTCAAACATAGCTTAGAGCATACACCAATAATTGTTTTTGCTTTGTTCGTTTTTGTTGGTTGGTTTGTTTCATTTTCTGTTGTTTTGTTTTTGTTTTTGTATTTTTTTACCTTTCCATACGGCGAAACTCGAGAGAGAGTAAGAAATCTTAATAAAAACCTTCTGTCGTTCGTCATTTTTTGATGTGTAAAATGATAGAGTATAATCATAAAGTTACTCACCCACATTTTAGCTAATATTCACTCATTTATCTGCTGAATCTTCTACATCATCGCTGTTTTTTTGTTTTTTTTTGTGCGTAGTTCTCCCTTCAAACCCAAGAAATATTACCGTGCCCTTGCTTAACCAGAGTTCAGCTGTGATACGTTGGCTTCCTCCTGTTATAACCGGTGGCCAGGTATTTTACGAAGTTGAGTGTAAAAGAACATGCGAACTTAATGGCAAGGACTGTGCTGAAGAAACCTGTGATGACAATGCAGTGTTTGTATTCAAGGACAAAATCTATTCGACTAAGATTATGATACCCGAGACAACGCGTGCACTTTCCGCATATGTAAACTATACTTGCAAGATCATTGCCAAAAACAGAGTCACTGAGATGACCAAAAGAAAACACAAGATCGAAGCAAGCAGCGCTACGATAAGCTTTAGAACAAAAGGATCTGGTAAGTCATGATAGCATTGCCCAGAATGCTGCGACACATCCGCTACTTATCACAACCAATCCTTGGCGGGCTCTGATAGGAGATGGTTAGACGCAGAAAGCTAAGATAAGGGCCAATCTTCCTACCTCTGTTTTAGCTAAATCATAAACAAGTAGCAATCATACCTTACCCTACCTTACCTAACAAGGTCTATCGGAGATAGTTATTTCTTATTTATTTATTTTTTTTTTTGGAGGGCCACTTACTCATCAGTTTTTTCTCTCATGTGTTACCCTCTTTAAATAAAGTTGTTACCTTACCTTACCTTACCTTACCAGAGGATACCAAGTACCGAAGGATCTCTAGGATTGGGAGTAGCGTTCCCAGAACGTCGAACGCAATAATTGTCTAAATGATACTGTTATTGTGATCCCAGTCAGTAGTTATTTGTTGACACATTTGTTTTTGTCCGACAGTTCCTGGTAAACCAAAAGTGTCTGTTCAGCAAGCGGGAGTCAGTGTTTTCGTGCTGTCATGGGAACTGAAATGTAAAAATGGCCTAATTGAGAAATTCATAATGGCTTATTTCATTGTGGATGACAGTTCTGGTGAGCAAATTGTGACTACAACAAAGACAAAACTGCAGATTGAGAAGTTAGTGCCAGGAAAAACCTATGAATTTCAGGTAAGCTATGTTGTTTAGACTGTATTTTTTGCTTCCGTATTCTTATGAGGGTACAGTAGAATCTTCATTTAACGAACCTGTATACACGAAGTCCTCGGTATGACGAACGATTTTCTCCAGCCCGGCCAAAATTACAGTGAAATGTATGGAACAGAACCTTGATTTAACTATTACAAGTATACTGAAACAATTATTTTCAAGATCGCCTATTTTGTTCTCAGATAGCTGCAGTA
Organism: Porites cylindrica; assembly: GCA_964035525.1. Classification (NCBI taxonomy): domain Eukaryota; kingdom Metazoa; phylum Cnidaria; class Anthozoa; order Scleractinia; family Poritidae; genus Porites; species Porites cylindrica. Next base: position 57,966,933 of record OZ037775.1, read on the forward strand.
AACAACTTTGGAATAGGACCAAACGCTGTAAAGAGGTTCAAGATTCCAAAAGAATCAGGTGAATCAAGAGAGGATAAAGGGGACAGAGAGGGCATCTCCCATATACACCCTATTCCATAGGTAATTCGTCTCAAGTTATTTTTAAGACTACAGATCCCAAGGGGGATTAGACAACAGCCAATCACATAGCGCGAATGTGTTACGCGTGGATGACCCACGCTCAGAGCCACGCGTCCTTCACGAATTGACGCAGAACAAAATGGCGGAAGACGCGGAGAGCGATATTGCTATTCGTTTTGTCGACAAAAACGATTACAGAGAGATTTCTGCTAAAGCTGTGTCAGCGAAACGGAAATTAAAAAAGAATCGCCCTTCCTCTCTTGTATAGAGCTAACAGTACAGCAGGGAAATCCTTAACCCACTGAATATTCTCTCAGGATCATCCATAATTTACAGTTTGAAGAGAGCAATTTCTGGTTTTATATTTATTCTTTTATTAGTCTTTTATTATTCAACAAAAACAACACTTGGCGTCCTACTTGCTTTATTGTACATACGACCGGTTTCAATAGATTGGTGAAATTTCTCATTTTATTAAAGCACTGTACTGAGGTTACGACAACCTCGAGTTTAACTGATTTCACGGGTTGTCAAAGAGTCTAGCGATTCCCTTTTCCCAGGTGAGCACCGACTCATTTCGCGTCAATATTCAGGAATGCTCTCGATCTCTTTACGCTTTCATTGCCTTTCGTCCCGACATGTTTTGCACAGCGTTTAGTCATGCGAAACCTCCACGAAACATCCACGCAGCGCGCGAGGTAACTTTATCCCGATTCTAAAAATAACTCGAGACGAATTACCTATGGAATAGGGTGTGTATGGGGGATGCCTTCTCTGTCCCCTTTATCCTCTCTTGGGTAAATCTATTCAAACTGGTCTGTGAAACATTACATCTTAATTTACTCTGGAGTTTTAGCCCTCTTTCTGCTTAAAACAGTAAGATGGTTTTTCCGGCTGTACTTCAGTCCAAAATTCATGTTGCATCGATTCCGCAGTAAACACAAGATAATCTAAGAGATTCCGAATTCAAACTAGACTTACCCAATGCACTTACGAAGATTTGCCTTTTGGAAGTCGCTATTACGGAACAGCCTTAAACCGTCAATTTACAGTACTTAGACTCTCTGGGGAAAAACAAACAAACAAACAAACAAAAACAAAAAACTAAAAAAAAAAGAAACATATACTCTCTTAAAAACGGATGTTGATGAACGTTTACTATTCTATTACCGCCTTTTCTTTATACTTTTATTCTTCTCCTTTGTATTTCTTTGCTGCCATTTCAAGACCATTTGCTTGTAGGAGTTTTATCCTAACCGGGCCTCGTTACAGTCCTCGATTGTTTATGGTGATTTGGCTTTTTGAAAGAACACAGTTGTAACTTACTTCTATTAGCTACTATTTCAATGTTTATCACTCTTGCTTGTGGATATAAGCTGATCATATTCATTATAATCATTTGATGTAGTAGAAGGCTTATCATCCAAGGCAAAGAAGGTGATTGGTGGCGTTGCAGGAGGTGGTGGTCTGTTGTTACTTGTTCTGGTCATCATTATTGTCATCATTCTTCGCTTTAAAAGGTACTGCAAATTCAGTTCTCTTTAAGTAAAGGTAATCGCCATAAGATGGACACCAATTCTTAACACTTTTTGTTGAGTCTCTGTCTATAAGACTCTGGTAAGACGGTCAGCTTCTTAGAGGGTCTCTCTGGGGTGGAGGCAATTACGGTTACCGGTTATTATTATTACACATTGTACCCGCTATCCGTCTTCTCACTGTTTTTGTTTTATGTCTGCAACTACTAATTATAAGTGTTTGTGCTTTATGTTTTTTTTTTTAATTTTAGGAGGGGTGAAACCAGCGAAGAAAGAGAAAATATGCTCTTACGGGAGCAAGGTATGGCGGGAAATCAAGACATTATACCCTATGGGTTACTGGGTGGGTGGGTAGGTGGGTTGATTGATGACTGGGTGGGTAGGTCGGTGGTTGGATGGATGGATGGGTGGGTTGGTGGATGGGTGGGTGCAAGAGCCATTAGGGGTCATGCTGAGTGAGTTGTTGGTTGGGTGGGTTGTTGGGTGGGTGGGTTGTTGAGTGGGTGGGTTTGTGGACTGATGAGTTGGTGAGTGAATGAGGGAACGAACGGATAAATGAATACATACTTGTAAAATACGCTAAAGCTATCTGTTTAATATTGATGCTGCTTGTTTAGATTTGTTTATTTATGTTATTATTGTTATAATAATAACAATAATAATAATTTTTTTTTTTCAGGAAGTACTAAGCGCCGAACAGGAGAGCTTATCATGGATGGTGTAGAAGAGAGAAATGCAGACCATGTAACAAATCACGCTCAATATGTAGAAATTAATGACATTCACTCTTATGAGCTCAAACGTGACGACATTAAGTTCGAAAGATTGGTAGGAAGTGGCAACTTCGGTGAAGTTTTTAAAGCCACTATTGACAACAACACAGTGGCTGTAAAATCTCTCAAAGGTAAGATATATGTCACACTGCCTTGCTTCTGTTTACACTCCACGTCCTGTTCTCTTTGGTTTCCCGATCATTCTGCAAACACGAAACGGCAAATATTCACTCTCTGTCTTTGGGTCTCTGAACAATCTGCTCATCATTACATGTTGGAAAACGAGATCGCTGTTCACAGTTTCGGGATTCTTATGCTCTGTTACATACCAAACTAGTAGCGTATAGTCTGTATAATTTGGTTATTGGAACTCGCAGAAAGGAACTAAACTAAACTGAGTACGGCCTCGTTCTTAGTCATCATAGGCGGGAACTAGCAAAGGTTATCGCGAAACTTTGGCTCCAAGCCTTAATTGCGAAGTGGCCCGGGCCTGGGGACGAGGGGGCTTCCAAGTTTTATCCACTTTTTTTCTTTTTTTGCATAACTTGCAACACCTTCTTCCCAGTATCCTCACTCAGGGAGACGATTGGAAGAAGGTTATGGCAACAAGGTTGTGGTGCACCATGTGCAGTATTTGAAATAAACCAACGAGGCTCTATGATTTAATGTTGACTGTTTTATCAGATTTAATTGTCATTTAAAGGAAGTGCCAGTGCTAAAGATAAACAGGACATGGTTACGGAATTGAATGTGATGAATAGTCTGAAGCCTCACGTCACCCTCATTTCTTGAAGTTAATTGGCTGCTGTAGCGTCAGTGGTAAGCCAGGTCCTACATCACCTGTGTGCTAAAACGAGAGTTTGAATTCTTTTAATCGGTCCATTTCTTAAATTCTATTAAGCAAAGCTTTTAGAGACGCACTGCATTTATCGTCTTTGAGCCAAAGGATATTAACAAGCTCTATTACATGAAAGCCCCCCCCCCCCCCCCTCCCCATCGTAATTTCAATATATAGCCGGAAAAAACAATGTACAAACTCAGAGACGCGATTCAACCATACTAGATACTAAGAAAACAAGTGTGGGGCATTTAAAATTATAAATCTAAAGTGTTACTTGAGTATAATATTTTACCCAGAGGAGTGAAAATGTAAGATCTTGCTTCCGCCTGTTCGTGAAACACCTGGGTGCGAATTAAAATACCCTCCTATTACAATTCTTTGTTTTTGTTATGGCTGTCCAGAGAGCGGATGATATTCAATTCTATACTTCATACCTGTACCCTATATTTGTCTGTAGATCCCCTTCTAATTGTGTTTGAGTATTTACCATATGGTGATTTACTTAAATATCTAAGGAAGAGCAGAGGCCATTCCGACAACTACGACACAGGGGAGAAAAAATCCACATCCAAGCTCACAGCCAAAGATCTGTTGTCCTTTGCATAGATGATAGCTGATGGAATGCAATATTTGGCCACAACGAAGGTGTGAAAAGATTTCTTGAGAAAGTTTACTTCTTGTGGAAAGTGCTACTGGCATGGATGGCATGCAAAGTATATGGTGCAACCACTGCGATTTTTGTAAGCTCAGTTGCTTATTATGAAAGCCCTTCTCGACCAAAAAAGAAACGCTGTTGTAGCTGCAAGGACCTTGCTATTCTAATCAGAATATGTCGTTATCAGAAGTTGTGTTTAGAGGTGAGTAATCCTTTGAGGCTGGTACAGACGTGTATGACTAATATGCACTGAAGTGTTTTTACATACCTCGTTATTGCACGAACCTCTGCAAAAACTGAAACTGAAACTCAATCTGACTACCTACCGCTCCAACATACTACACTTGCTGAAAATGTTGAAAATCTAATAAGCGCCCAGCCTCGAATAAGCGCCCACCTCAAATAAGCGCCCACTCTCAAGGTCCAAAAATTTAATAAGCGCCCAGGGCGGTTAATCGAATAAATACGGTACATGTTGCAGTTAATTTTTTTATCTCAGATAATTTTTATTTTTTCTTTTGTTTCAACTTTATTAGCATACATTACCTGAGTTAAAAAATTAACTACAACAAATACAAGCTTCAAGTTTATTAACATGACGTCGGCTTTCAGTCCCGGCCAAAGAATATTTTGGTCAAGCATGCAGTAAACGCCTACATTAGTGCACACAGGTTAGTCAAACTCGTTGCTTTTATACACGATTTACATTGCACTTGCTTGTAAAGCATGTTTGCTGAGTTTAGTTCTCCATCAAAAGCTTCTTATGCCGTATGACTTTGTTGGGATAATAGCGATAACCTCGGGCAGGAAACCACATGGAACATAATCTCTCTGAAGTTATTATTGTCCACTGATGGGCGGGTGCAGGTTGTATTGTACGCTACTCTGAAAAATGGTGAATAGTGCAACTCCATGAGGAATTCATTGGTTTAGTTAATGTTTGTCATGGGGTCAATACAGTAAAACTTTCACAAGTGAAAAGATCTACCCGTGAAGTTATTATTTTGGGCTCTGAAAACAGTAGCTGCACTTGTGTATTTTTTTAAAACTTTTTAAATGAATTTATCACTGGTTGCTTTCCCCAAGTAATAGGAACACAACAAGTTTGGGATGTCACTTACTGTAACCATCCCATCCCAACATTTAATGGTTAACTATAAACCCATTCCCCTTGAAATCTTATTGCACTACCCACTTACACATCCTTGTATCTAATCCTATGATCCTAGAAGCTTTCCCAAAACATTTCCTGTCAACGGGAGGAGAGGAAGCGAAAAATAAACGTCAAGACTGCTGTGTCACTCTTAAACCTAAAAACTAGTTTGAAATTTTTCTTTCTGAGCATGATCAAATGTTGGAAGCTGATACTTTGCATCTGGAACAGAAGGCTCTGTGAAGTGCTCAACTCTCAAACAGCGTTTTGGCTTATTGTAGCCACGCAGTGACCAGAAAACAGCTTGATTAGCTTCAAAAAACAATTTTCTGCAAAATTCTGAGGAGTAAATGGGTTAAAAATAATGAATGAACACGCAACACATTATGAGAAGGCTGATCACTGCATCTTTCCATTGTTTGAGAAACAGCAGATCATTATTGTGGCCGGTGAAATGGAAAAGGCAGGAGCTGGAAAAGGTTACTATATGTATTAATAACTTCCTGTTCCACCTCAGTGGCTTAGTTTTCCATTAAACTTAGGTTAAGAAAGTGAACTTTTATTTGGAGGAAGGGGGACGGTGGATGATAAAATGTGTTTTAAAAGATAGTCTAGATCATAATAATAAAGGTTAAACCACAAGCACC
>OZ037775.1:57975156-58020156 GCA_964035525.1 Porites cylindrica
TAAACATTTTCTTCTTTGTAGCAATGACAAAGACATTGCAACACTTAAAACAATGGCAACCTACTTCTATTGTTTCTGTATTGTCTCTTGAAACTGTGAGAATAGTTAACCGCTATGAAGTTCATAAGAGACCGAAAACGACGGTATATAGTCTTTGAAACTTCGTTTTTGCTCGCAAAGCATAATGGGTACCCCACTTTTCACGGGCGACGTTTTTCAATGTTCGCGTTTCTGTAATGTACATCCTAAAATGAAATTACGTATTTAAGTTTGGAACAAGGAGATTTTAGCTTAATAACAATAATCTTTATCAAGGATCATATGCTTTTATCACAAGGCCGTCCAGGGGGGACTTACAAGACTTCGTTTTCAATCACACACATTTACTCAGTCTCCCAGACGGTTTCTATTTCAGTGGCTGGGTTTGGCCAGATCGCGTGACACAGCTTCTTAACCTAAAAACGCAGTATAAACTACTTTCATATTCAAAGCGTTTGTTAATAGCGGAGCTCCTCGCGCGCGCGAAGCGCGCGCAGAGCGGAGCACCATGGGTAAGAAAATTTGGTAAACTATCCATCTGAGAAAATTTGGTTATGACATAGCGCCCGCCCGCCCGCCCGCCCGCCCGCCCACCCGTACACACGCTTCATGTAAGCCGATGTCAAATGTCACAAAGGATCTTGCACAACTTGACTCGCCTCTTAGTTATGTAAGCCATCCGTATGAGTACGATTAGATTGACAGCTGTCAAAATTAGGCATCCGCTGACAATTATCACATGACTATCTCGCGGGCTCAGATGAAAGACCAGTCGTTTTGCCCCTACATATAAGCGGATATAATATGTCACACTTACCAATTCAACATAAAAACAAAACTACGCCGGGCAAGGCTGTCAGTTGGCTGACAGTCGTTTAAAGATATATTGGCAAGCCAAATTAAGGTCAATTGACAGCTGTCAAAATGGGACATGTGCAGACCACCATTAGAAAACTAATAACGTGGGCTCAGGTTCGCTCAGGTACACGATCTGGCATTTTCCACTATATGCCGGACGGAGATGTCTTACTCACACTCGTAGTCTGTTAATTCGAATATTCGCCATTGTAATGAAGGTTAATTGACAGCTGTCAAACTAGAGTATACGCTGACCATCATCATCTGAGTGTATCGCGGGCTCATTAGCCTATCCATTGAGGTCACGTAGTGTTTAAAGTTTTGCGCTGATATTTTATTTGATCACGGGCTCAATTCGAAGTCCCATAGCTTAGAAAATCGATCCATCTTAGAAAATTCGGCAATCACGTGACCGTACACCGACCACCCGACCTTCCGTCCGTCCGCTCCACAGGTATACCAATGTTTAATCTCACACTTTCTAGCTAGTTTGGGAGCCTGCAACCTGCTATTGTACATCCATGTTTTGATTAATTGACAGCAGTCAAAATAGTGTTACTGCTGACCAGTATCGCCTGACCCTATCGCGGGCTCAGGTATCGACCCACTGAGTTCGAGTGTTTTTTAACGTATCCGCTGACAGGTTGCTACTTTTCAATTATCGCAGGCTCAAGTTCAATTTTTTTAAAGGCATATGAAATAAGTCGAGTTCATGAGCCGCACTTTTAAAATGTTGATTTCGAACTGACCTCGGACGCGAAAATTCAACCGGCTTTTACATTTACATGCGGGGAAGGCAATCACTTTGGACTTTTCTCACTGTCACGCGTTGATCACGCTCTACGCTCAATTTTTATGTTCTGATTGGTCAAAATTTGACAGGTGAGTTCATGCGGAAAATTTATGCAGCGTCTGGAAACTTGCTTACTGATAGCTGGAGCTTACAGAGTTTTGTGTCATCTTGTGATGTTTTAAACTGGCTGTTTCTACTTGGTTTACAAAATGAAATACAGCTGCTATCAAGATGGTTCTGTAATTCATGTCTGGTTTGTTTATTGCGCTCTTTGTTGACAAATGCACCGCTTGTCAAAGTCATTGGAAATCCGATTTCGGATGGCATCGTTTTCAAAAATGAGCCTACTCACTTGCCCTTGCTCGAGGCGTAAGAGGATTGAAAATTCTGGAACACTTGATGACCTTCAGAAGCAGCATCTCGACTGGTAAGCCTTAGAGATTGTTGTCTTTGATGTGTTTTTTTTTTCGGTTTCCTGAAGTCGAGCGTATGGTTTATGCGGCTTAAGTTTATATACGAGCAATGATCTAACCTACAATAGTATCAGGTTTAAAAAACCTTTAGACATTTTTTGACCTCAAATTCAAAGAAAATGTTCCGAAGATTATTTACTTATGATTTTGACTGTAAAAAGAAAGCCCTGAGCGATTTTCTTGCCTCGAGTTCATCTTGAAAAAGAGCAAACACCGGGAAGCAGGCTTAAAACATAAATAAGCTTATGCTTACCTGACTCATGATTTTCAAAGACACTCTACTCTCAATACTTCTCTTCGTGAATGAAAATTATTGTCTCTGTACATGTTTCACCGAATTATATTTATTTTATTGATTGTTAGTAGTCCCTCTCGCAATTTTTATCGCTGCACCGGTTGTATCCAGTCGAACATAATCATCTCATGCAGGAATACTCAAAACGCCGCGCGTAAATATCACTCGCTTTTAAAGATTACACATAACAAAACCGTCCGCAGTTTAATAAATAAAGGGAAATAAAACCTAAACATACAATTTATCTATCATGTTGAAGCGTAAATGGTAACTCTATTAATCGCACTGCAAATTTAGTGCCTGTCAAAAGTGAGCCCCGTCCGGCTGGCCGAAAAGTGATTTTGGGAATTTTTTTATCGTTTTCATTAAAAGCCCATTTTACCCTGCATATCACATAGGACCAGATTTTTCTAACTGAAAGTCCTGGCATTATAGAATTCTCTTCATGAAAACGTTTTATAATTCAATGCTATAAATTGTTGTGCAAAGGAAGCGCGTGCTTTGATCGTCGTGGATATTGAATGAGTGCAAATTCTCTTGCAAAATTGTGAAAAACTGCAGAATTATAGGTTTAAATAGGGCAAAAAAGAACAAATTCTGTCCGAGGTCTGTATGATAAAAACAAGGGCCTCATAGTACTGTTTACCTGAGACGTGATGAGAAAAAGTATGTTTAAAAGGCTGGTTTACACTCCACCAGATTCGTCGCCAAGATTTACTAGTAAACTAAACTTGTCGAACACAAAAAATCCCGCCTGATTTTTTATTTTGGCCTCTCTTTTAGACAGAGGAATGCAACGTGTAAATTGGCTGCCACCAAGGACTATCGTGGCGCCTGTGTTTCTTAAAATTATATTTCGGGGTTGTCCAATTATCCACAGTCTCTCAAACGGAGCAATGTTGGAGAGAGTGGTGAATGCCACATTATGATTCAACAGCTAATGCAAATACAATACACGAATAGGTAGGTCTATTTGTTTTCCAGGCCTAATCTACTGTGATCGAACATGATTGCTATTTTTGGGTGTACAAATAAGATTATTTAATAACTCGATGTAAAAGCTGTTTCACTCTTGGACTGTCAAATTATTTTTCTCTAAAATCACTTAGCCTTTGCCTCAAACGTCAAATGAATGTGCCCTGATCTGCGGATTACAAGATTATTGTTTGATTTAAATTATGAATTTATTAACGGGAGCTTCGCTTTTAGCCCTGGCTAAATCTATATATTATTTAGGGAAAATGAATTTCGACACGAACATAGGGTAAATTGCATAGATTCTCAAGTATCCACGCCATTTCCTGTAATATTGAACAACAGATAATGATGGAAACAAAAATGGCCTTAAGGATTTTTGTTGGATTTCGTAAGAATAGCTGCCGGTGATGTGTTAAAACGAGATGATACTACAATGGCTTTGAAATTACAATAGTAAAGCTTCAAGAACTTGATAGACATACGGTCCTCCCAAGTGCATAAATCTGGTAAGAAAATACATTTTGATGCATATGTGTATGTAATTAGTTATTAAACTATCGAGTGATTGTTTGATAGTTCTTCTTTGGAATTTGGTGCCCCTAAAGAGAAGGATCATAACTAATGTCTGCAAAGCGCTTGCGTGAACCGCTGGCAACTTGTTGCTGTGCACATGCTGTGGTTGATGATATAATTATAGCGTAATTAGTTCAGTGGCGTAAACGACACGTTAGTTAAATGCTAACGGAAATGACCGTATTTTATTACATCTAAAATGCGAATTATAATCGCTACGAATTGTACCTTACTGGGAGACGGTTCCTTCGAACGGGAAACGCATGTGGTCATTTTTAGTGCAAATTGGTCGTAACCCAGTCTTGAAAAGACAGCGAAAACTCTTTTGAAAAGACGACCTTTTTTTTTGTCGTAAGCCGTGTTTGAGGCGCATTGTTGTAAACTCCATCTGGATGCGACTGTGCACGCCTTGACTTTACCATAAGTCAAGGCTGGCTATCGTTTTATGGTTCATAAAAATACATTATTAAACTTAGCCCCACAGGACAAAAGGCAAAAACAAATCACCTTGGGGCTCAGGGATCAAAAGAAAAACATTAATTTTGTTTCATTCCCCCAAGCCTTGAAGGCAAGTATGAATTTTACTAAATGAAAGTTGTTTTTCTACCAATAAAAGGAATTGTTAATTTTGAAATTACAATTATTATAATTAACCCAGGACCTAGCACATGTCGGAATGGCGAACACAAAGGAAATTTATTGCTCTTCAGTTTTAACTCTGGCTCAGATTTTTTTTCCTTTGTTTCATACTCATTCCATCGCACCTTACCATATTATTTCTACGTGCAGAACAGCTTCAGGTCAGTGTGTTTGAGTACGCATGTCACTCTGGAGAATATTAGGACTTGTGGACTACTTAAGATAATAAAATTCATTTGTAGCCAAGGCGTATTGCCGTTGTTAGTTGATGAATTTACAGGCAGGGCGTGGAAGAATAGCTGTTCTTTGAGGGGATAAACAATGACATCACATTTTTGTCGATCGACGAATATTTGATTCATCAATTTTATTGCAACTGACATGATTACATTTGTTTGCCACAGCTTATCAAACACCCAAACTTGCTCTAAAGGTACGTTGAAATTATAAAACACTGCCTCGCATGCGGAAGTTTGAGCGTCCTTAATATCTCATCAGACCAATTTCGATATATTGAAATTCATATTTCGCATGGGGGAGTAAACCAAACGAGATGCATCAATTTTTCTTTTCCTGAACCGTTAGGTGATGTTTGTTGCTTTATTCCCCGAAGTCTCGGTGGAAAGGATGAATTTTAATGCTTTAAAATTGGTATAAGTTAATCAAAATGCTTTTATTAACTGGAACGTTAATTTCGCACAACGTCAATGTGGTCATGCACACTGGTGATGTTAAACTGCAAGGAAACGGTGTAATATTGGTGAACCAAGCCAATTCTGTAAGATCTGAACCCTTTAGACTCTTCTCGTTATGAAGGTTTAATTTCACTTAAAAAACCCACTTAGCAGTCTGTAGTCGCAAGTCATCCTGAATAAATTTTAATTCCGTTTTCCCTTCCTATGTAATTTAGCTGGGGCGCCTATATAACTAGATGGCACAGTTTTGGACTGTAGTCACATATTTGTCCTTGACGTTTATCTCGTGGGCAGCATTAGCACAGATCGTGATGGTGCAGAAACCGGATTGTAGCTCATGCAGCTGGACTTGGACGCGTTACGATGTTAAATGCAGTTTATGCCCAATTGAAGGGGTAGGTGTATAAACCATTTTGTTCCTACACATTACCTAGCCTTAGCCCAGGCGCCGAAAGGGGTTGGGGAAAGGAAGGGGGATTGGATTGGGGGGACTAAGGATCGCTGCAGTTTTATGAAATGATCAACAGTGATAACACACAGGAATTGAAAATTTCATTCAATATCTGATTTCCAGGTCGAATTTCCTTCCCTTAAGTCCCCCATGCCCATACCTTGGTGTTCTGAAGTCGAAAATTCGTCTCCTTCTAAAAGATTTCTGAGAGTTTTGTTTTGTTTTGTTTTTTGTTTTTCGTTTATTTGTTATGTTTTGATTGTTTGTTGTTTTTTTTTTATTAGTTAATTGTAATATTCTATATCTCTCATGGTCATTTAATATATATACCCTACACGAAACAAATGCCGCGCTTTTCCTATCTTACCCAGTCTCTCGACACGCCGATGACCTTTTAAACAGGTTTATAATTGGAAATCTAGTCTTATAGGCAATAAGCTGAAAACGGAATTTAACATATTTTTTAAGAATGTTTACAGTCAAACCAGGTCAAGCGTTCCCGTCGCTAACAAACTAATGAATTCATTAATGGAAAAATGATTTCGTTTGTTGATTCAATAATCCATTCATAAAATGAATAATCCAACAGTCAAATTGGACCTCGATTCAATAATCAAATGTTGATTTGGTTTATGAACAAAATCTACCTGTTCTTTATTCTTGTCTGTTGTGTTCAATTGTATTTGCTTCCTTTTTCCTGCCGTTTACGATTGCGTTTTTCATTGCCTTTAATCAAAATAACAGCTAGAATAGACAGACCGCAAACACAAAGAAACTGACAAAGGCCGAGGATCGAAATCCACCAATCACCGCACATACACTGACCTCAGTTTGACAGTTGTGTTTTCTAAGAGGTCAGGCCTAGGTCTGTTGCACTGATTACTGGCAGCAAACTGGCGTACATGTAACAGTTTGTTTGGGTTTGAACTTCAGAACTCGCCAGCACTCGACTCTCAGAAAAAAATGAGGAAGAAACAAAATTCTGAGGTCAACTTGTGGAAAGTGTAGTTTTTCAAAAAACAGTAATCGAATCAACATTCGATTATGGAATCGACGCTAAATATGAATATTGGATTGTTCATTTTATGAATGGATTATTGAATCAACAAACGAAATCATTTTTCCGTGAATGAATTCATTAGTTCGTTAGCGACGGGAACGCTTGACCTGGTTTGACTGTAACTTATTAGTCCCCTTAGCAGCCGTTTTTAGGCTCGTCACGCAACGCTCCTCCCCACAAACGGCTGCTTTCTTTCGAACCACATTCCTTTCCCTTTGTTTGTGGGGAAGAGCGTTGCGTGACGAGCCTAAAAACGGCTGCGAGGGAGATCATTAACTTATCGGACATGTTATTTTTATTTCCTTATTTTATTTTATTCTATTTATTTACGTTTACTCACAGGAAGAATTATGCATGAACGGAGGAGTTCAGCTTGCTATAGGCCTTACTTTTGATATAACTATTCCACTTTCTATGATAGCAACGAATTGGCACAAACATAGGGTGTTATAACCTGCGATCAAGGGAAGCAGGACCGCTTGCTCGCAAGTTAAGGGTGTTACTAAAGTTCTGTTCCCACGCCTTAGTACGGCTTTGCGTTTCTTTTCATCTATAGGACCACACAGTTATCAAGCTTAAACATATTGCACCCGTTTCTTTTTGCCAGTACTTTAATGTAGCTTTTTATCTTTCTTTTTTTCCCTTCTTGTCTGTTTTAGTGGGACCACCCAACCGTACCTGGAGATGCACTATCGAAGTATACTGTGTGCAATATTCTAATACCTGATGGTTCTTCGTATTACAAATCTCCATTTGAACCAAATAATTGGCTACTTAGCGATCTCATTCAAGTAAGAGAAGTTAATAAAGTAGACGTCACTGTCGATTACTCTACAACTAAGTGTCCTCCGTCTGCATTGTATTGTAAAGAGTACTTTGATGCTTATGTATGGGAATCCGACTCAGTTGTCTTACGTGACAAAATACCGCACCCCATAAACATCAACGGTTCGTACAGAAGATTCGCTTCATTCAACCGTCAGTCCAGTAGTTTTACGGTTGTGACAGTGCCACTTGCCTTATCAAGAAGATACTTTGTGCTTGGATTTCGGGATCAAGGTGGCTGTAGAATATTAAATTCGGTTAAGGTCACCTACAATGTTTGCCCTCAAACAACGCTCAGTAGAACCTTGGTCTCTGTGCCGCTAACTGTAGCACCATCAAATGACCGTGAATCGATTTCAGTTTTAGGAGAATGTAGTGCCAACTCTGTACTAGTTTCGACCAGTTTGAATGTTCTTTGTGAAAGCAATGGTGAATGGAATATCACTCGTCTTGGAGGAGGGTGCGTTTGCAAGAGGGACATGGAAAACATTGGAGGCAAATGTGAGGGTGAGTATTATGCTATCAAAATTACTAGGAAAAAAAAACAAACACAAACAAACAAACAAACAAAAGCTTTTGCTCCAATGCATAATTCATACCCTTTTTATAGAAACTCCAAGATAGCTCGAAATTCCTCTTATAGTTTTTTTGTGAAACTTCGAAAAGCAGAAAACATTTATTCAAAGAATACTTAGCGTAAAGCATTTGAAAAGAAAATGTCAAACAGGGCTTAAATTCGATTTAGAGCTAAAACCATTGTGACTTCATTGCCACGTGAGTAGTTATCTAGGGATAAAGATAAGCCTCATTGGTGGATAGGTAAGGATAGTTTAGGGATAGGTAAATCATTGATGTGGATAAGTGCCTAGTCTATGACGTCACCTCGGAAAGAAGTGCCTTCCTCCATACTAATTAAGTGCCTAGTCAGTGTCTTCCTGCATACTAATTCGGGATAGGTTTACTAATGAGCGTCACTCTACTACAATAGGAACAATAGGCTTGCCTAGACTTGCCCAGTAAGTAACTTGAGCCCGGTTTTCGGACCGTCTATTAAAAGAAAAATAGGAATAAGAGAAGCGATCACCTAGCAACGCCAGAAACGGCTTCCTATATCTTATTTAGCGCTAAAACTCGGATATATATAAACACAAAGTGGAGTTGAAAAGTCTTTATTTCAGTTTAGTTTGTCTTCTTATTTAGCTCTAAAACTCGGATATATCAACAAACATACACAAAGGGGAGCTGAAAACTCTCTATTTCAAGTTTGTCTGACTATTACAGAACTGTTTTCTCCTTTCTATCTCGAGAAAATTAAAGTCTCAAGGTTTCACGCACGGTTAATCAGTTAATTATGCTAGTTCACAAGCCCAAAGTTGAATACAAATCAGCTCTACAGCTAGACCCCAGGGAGCAAACTTGACGTATTATTATAAAACAAATAACTTAACAAGCATCAATTAAAACACGCGACTCATGATTGCTAGCAATAAAAAGACGAGAGATATCGTTTTAAAAAAATTTATTAAAAAACAATGACAAAAAGAGTCCAATAGACAGGAATGGAAATTAATTAATCTTCATGCGTATTTGTTCTGTTTTGCGGCAATATATTACACCCAACGAGGAGACATTAAGCTTGTCAGCAACTTGGTAATATTTTCAGTGAATGATAAAATAATGATAATGATCATGATAAATTTAATTTTTGTATGATGTAAAGAATAAATGCTGATCTCTGATGCTGTTATAACACTGGCCTCGATCTGCATAATTATATCACATCAGGTGGTTTTCAACCCGATTCATTTTGCGGTTATACGCTTAGTTTTCCTTACATCTTCAAGTAGCTGTGAAGACAAGGTCGAGAAGATTTGGACGGTAACATGTGGACCTTCATTCTCTGTTTAACTAGTACGGCCATGTATCAAGCAGCAGGCAAGACTGGTAAGAAAGTTCAGACTTGTCTGCGACGTTTGACCTTCATACCTCCCTCTGGTATCAAGCCACATGCTTAAATTAAATTTTTCATTTTTTTTTGTTGTTTTTTTTAATTTTAACTTTCGGCCATGCTGGTGGTATGTTGGTGGTCAGTACAATAGAACTTTTTCTCGAATAATTTACATGAAAATTGGGTTTAGTTCCCGGAGGAGAGAAATGCTTTTGTTCTTAACCCTAATACAACACCAGCATGACCGCCGTGACGTTACGAGCAAACGGCCATAAAGCTTTCCGACAGCGTGAATTAATGGCGACAAGACAAAACAAGACAATCTTTATTTGAGTCTTTTTCCACCTGGTACATGGACTGTTTTCCAAGTAATTTAAAATTGCAAAGGTGTTAGCTTCCATGTTATTATATTATACAAAAAAAGTTGTTACAAATGGCGATAGTTACATACACAGACTGACAAAATAACATTTGATCTACTTTTTGTCTTCCTTAGTTTCGTTTCTTATTCTCAGTAAAGCATTCGAACACTTGCGTCGCTTTCAATTTTTGGGTTTCAGGTTTCTGGTTAGGGGATTTATGAAAAACATGGATATTTCATTTGGTGACATTTTTCGAGTTATTGAATATAACTTTTTTTTTTTTTTTTTCCGGTAAGCGAGGCATACAAAAGTGATATTCATCCTCCATTTCTAGTTTACACATTGGACATATTCTTTCTTCAGGTTTTTATAAGGTCCTAAATATCGTAAATGTCTTACACTGAGCATCAATTATCATTGGGAAACTTTCCATCTCCCCCTTGCACGCATCATTTTTAGACAAAAAAGTAGTCATTTTAATAATTTTTTCTGCACTAATTCTGCGGGATCCTGGCCTTTTATATTTTTCTGTTACAGTCAATACCCCACATTTCGCTTCATTATAGAAGTATTGGGGATATAAGCTTTGAGTGCAATTTTTTCTTCTGCTCCTAGCGAGATTAAAATTTCGACCGTATGGGCTCAATCCGAGATATTTGTACGATTTAACGTTTTCTAATCTAAACAAATAGTTGTTAAAGGATTTCCGCAGTTATTAAAAATCATAACTTTTGTTTTATCTATGTTGACATCCAAATCAGCAAAATCACAAAAAGATTCCATTTTACTTATTAAGAAAATATTTTGCAGGCCTTTTGCTGACCTAGAGAAGATCACTAGGTCGTCAGCGTATAAGAGACCATTTATAGATTTTTCTCCTAGAGGTATGTCCGCTGAACTCGCTGTAGAATTCAGTAGATTAGGTAGATCCCTAAGATAACAGTTAAAGAGCCTAGGTGATAACGATACAACCCTGCTTTAACCCGGAGTAGCAAGGAAAGGATTGGGTTAATTTCTTGTCAATTTGACCGCCGAATTATCGTTCGAGTACATAGAAATCGATACTTGTAAGAAGCGCCCTTGAATATCTTTTTTTTTTCTCAGTTTATCGAATAGCTTCTGGCGAGGTATATGATCGAAAGCTTCTCTAAAATCAACGAAGCATGAGAAGAGAAGGTTTCGTTTTTTCAGAGGCTTATATGGATTTTACATACTTGTCAATGAGCGTTTTTAAAATAAAGACGTAAGTCAACTGTGCCATGCATTTTTCTGAAGCCGCCTTGTTCTCGCTTTTAGAATTTATTTTTCGATCATGTAGGCCTTACAATCTGTTATTAAGGATAGATGTCAATTTTCCACTTTGGATTGATCATTTTTTTTTCTTTTTTGTATATGGGTACAATGAGGCCAAAACTCCAGCGAATAGGATATTTACCAGTATTAAAGATGCATTTAAAAAGATTAATCAAGAGTCTCTCATGATTTTTAGAACTTCATTTAATATATCATCAATATCTGGAGCTAATTGTTTGTCTTCAGTTTGTTGAGTGCCGCATCGAACTCTTCATCTTCAATTTGATAGTCAAGTGGACCAGCGACCACTTCGATTCCGGTTTCGAGAGGTTTTCGCATCAGTCTCTGGCTTTTCGTTTACTATTCTGAGAACTCGCGTTCTCGGTTGTTTAAAGTAATTATTAAATTGCTCTGTGCTCACTGCTTCAGCTCCTTGGGTACATTGTATTTCTTTTTTCTTAGGGTGAAAAAATCCTTCCTATCTGTCTCCAGGTGTACTTTGGGTTCTGGAGATCAATATTTGAAACACCTTTTCTAATGAATTCTTCTGCCTACAAGGTTGCCTCGTTCTTTGCTGCCGGGGATCAGCCGGCAGCAGACCACATTCTTGATCCATTTGAGATTTTTGGCTCAATGGCTGGATGGTTAGATGGTTCCATGGTTCCATGGTTTCATGGTCATCTGTGACTGCAGCGCTGTGCTGCTGTCAGCGGTTTGCTTAGCTGCTGCGCCTGTTTTTCTCTTAGGAGCAACCCGCCATTTTCTTTTGCTCTCATGTAAGATCTGTGCAGAAATCGTAGTTTATCGGATGCTTGCTGTCTTTTTAAACGGCCTAAACGGTAACAACAGTTCAAGACGTATTGTACGGAACATTTCTTCGGTTTATTTTTTTTTATTCAGGTTGCAAGATCAGTTATAGCGAGTATTCTTTTGTCACACAGATTGTTATCTCGGTAATCAGGATTGTAAGTTACACAAGTGAACGGCATGTGCTGTACATCTACCTGACTTGTGAATAAACAAGTTTTGGCCTTTACGTCATTTGTTCGCAACTCATCTCATCGATCCTGTGTACGATGATTGTTCGATGAAGAAACAGCCTATCAGCACTGCTGTTGTTTTAGAATTTCGTGAATTATTAAAATGAATTACAAAATGGTATTTGAAACCTTAGCGAGTTATATGAATGTAAGCATATTTGTCTTCGTGATCGGTTCATTTTTTATATTACGCTCTGAGTGTTTTATAATGCCAGCAAGTCTAAGTTATTGACTTTAATAAAAAAGAATTCATATGTTCAACTGTTCTACAAACTGTCTTTGTCCTATTCGCTTCGCAACTAACGGCAGCACTTCCCTTCTCAAGCTTCTCAATGAGAACTTCTAGTTTTATCTTTTCTTTTTATCCTTCAGTAGGTGTAGTAGAATTTCGCTTCGAATGGAGTATTGAAATCTTACTATTATAAATTGTGGGGAATTCCCTGATTTTATCGTGGCTGGTATATGATCCGCCATAGCATTTTTATCGAGTAAACAAGAATCGAGTGTTGCTACATACAGGGCAAACCGTTCAAAATGTATCGAGCGATCAGGTTTGCATTCCCCGTAGACAGTGGGTTTACAAAACCAAACACAAGTAAGCTACTGGGAATTAAAAAAGAAAAAAAAGGTGCAAAGGAGGGTGCCTATGTTTAGGGTAATGCTTTTATGGTTTCGTCACACGCACACTGCTTGCATAAGTCTACATTTCCTCAGTTATTTTGTTATTTTTAAATGCTGCACATAAACAAAACCAAAATATGCTATTTGTTTTTAACTCTTGTCACAGCAACAAAATGCTAATTTGGCAATAGTTACGTGACTGATTATATCATTACTTCTAGATGTGACATAGGAAGATATTTTATGGCAATTGTTATCTTGTTGTGGTACACCATTGTTCTAGGAATTGAATTGTTTAAGTTATAAAGTTTTTTTTATTTTTATTCTCTATTCAATATTATTATTATTATTATTATTATTATTATTATCATTATTGTTATTATTATTATTATTATCATTATTATTATTATTATTATTATCATAACTATAACAAACTTGTCAAATCTGACTGGCTATCAACTGCCTTGATTTCAGTTTTAATTGGACAGTTTAATAGGACAGTACGCGTCATGCCTAAGTAATTGGACAGTACACGCCATCAAGCGCGCGCTTAAATATTTTTTTTTTCACTGCTAGCAAAACAAAATTTCGAATTTCTTGTGTAATCGGCTCCTGCTTGTGTTTTGATTTAAAAAATAGCCTATTATATTACCCATTTTGTTAAAGTTATGATTAATTGGTAACAGAACTTCGTGTCGTCCAATTCGGTCTGTAATCATACTCGTGATTAAACAAATCGGACGACCGCGTATGATTACAGACCGAATTGGACTCCACTCAGTCCTGTTACCATTATTCATTATTATTATTATTATTATTATTATTATTATCGTCATTATACGTCTTTTTACTTGCATTTTCTTGCTGTAATAAACCTCCAGAAAGTTTGGACTAGATTGTACTTTCCTAATATCGTCTTAGTGCGCCACGAAGCCTTCTTAACGAGTTGTTTTAATTGGCTAAAAAACAACAGATGGATGACCAATCAAAAGATGTGTCCCCTAGTCTGCGAGCAAGCCCTCCATTTGGGGGAGTCGAGAGAATTCACACGAGAGCGGCACGCGGAAGGAGACGGCAAAGAACTGTTTTTAATTGTAACATGTTAATGTGCGTTATTTGTCAGAAATTTTACTCGAAGAACCCCTTCGTGGTGTACTTTGGAGTTGGCATACCTCAAAGAAAAGTCTTTCTGGCGCAGGGGTGAGTAAAACCCTTTAAACTAACTTGAATAAATAGCAATAATAATAATAATAATAATAATAATATCATTATTATTATTATTATTATAACAATAATAATGAATAGAGAAAGAAACAAAAGTAAATGAAGGAAGGAAGGAATAACAATTTATATAAAACGTCGGGTGTCAGTGCAGTGTGACTTTTAAGCGTCCAAATCTTCTTGTTATGCCTTACTACGGGTAAAGTATTATGTGCAAAAGACAGGTTTTTCTCAGTTTTTTCCTAGAGGATAAGAAATCAGCACCTGACGTTTTCAGTGGCTGTTCGTTCATCCCTTGCGCACATTTTAAGACAAGTTCAGTGATGTTCAGTTACGACATATGACGTCATAAGTAGCAGGTGGTCAAGCCAGGGGTGAAAAGACATGTTTTTCAACTTTTTTCATCAATAAAAGTAAATATTGTGGCTAAAATCCTGCAAAGTACTTATTTATGTGTTATTTTTCATATAAAATTAAAAAAAATACCATTTCTCGCGGTTTTAGCTTGATTTCTAACTCTTGGTTAAAATCCAAGATGGCGACCATTGTTGGTGACGTCACAGGCCTCCAGCAGTGCCATCACCCATAAAGGTAAAATAAAAAAGATATCAAAAACTCCGGGGATAGGTTCCATCCCCCCCCCCCCCCCCCGCGTTGTACTACGGTGGGGTATGAATGAGGGTTAATTGTTTTCTGTTTTTTTTTTTCGCTCGCTATAGTCGCTCATAACGCTCCGCTTAGAGTGACTGACAAAATGATAAAAAGAGGTGGACTTCTTAAAAGTCTTAACTAAAATTGGAGCGAAAGAAGTAATTTCGAAACTGCTGTGCTTGCGTGTATGGTAAAGCCAAAATTTGGACCATTCTCACTCGTAGGCGGAGATGATGGACTGATTGACAAGGTTAACCTGCATTAAACCACCTCGCCCGGTGGTCTAAAAAACCTAACTGGAAAAACTAATGTTCTTGCTTGATTTGCATGACCCAGTTAGAAGTCAGTTAAGACTGTAGAAAACCTGGCCACTCTCGCAGTTTATTCAAACGAGTTAACTTTAATTACTAAATTGTAAAGAACGCGGTAAATTCCCCAAGTGTGGCCCCAGCCAGGAGTGTTTATAGCAGGATAAGTAAATTGCTGGGGTGCTTGGGATAAAGCTCCAGCGATTTCTGTTGAACAGCTAGATCCTCCCTCCGATTTGCATAAAGAAAGGGAGAATTTGATGTTAGGGCGGGAGTCACTAAGGGCCTTATTTCATGCACCCCTGGAAGTACATGTACAATGCCTTATGACGTCTCTTTCATTATCTTTAGTGGACGTTTTCATCAAGCCAGACATATGCAGCCTGCGACATAACCATTGCAACTGAGCCAACAAACTGGCTACGAACAGATTTTATTGACGTCAAGGATGCTAAAATGCTGAATATTAAACTGAAATACAACCTTCGTAGATGTCCACTAATTGCAAGTTCTTTCTGCAAACACAAGTGGAGCATTTATGTGCTTCATGTAGATAAAAAATTAATTGGAGTTGATTTAAACCCACTCACAGCTAATGAAGTAACATACCAAGAGGTAGAAACAATTGCGCCAACAGTCCTCCCTGCACCTGGAAAAATGGAGTCATATGATTATGATGTTAAAATCGTAACCAAAAAGGGAGGTGTGTATCTTGCATTCTTAGACCAAGGAGCCTGTGTGTCATTATCAAGTGTTATTGTAAGCTACAATTATTGCTCCGAGATTGACAGAGGTCTGGTGAGATTTTCAAGGGCAGCTGCTCCAGTTAATGACTCTTCTCTCGAGGAACAAAGAGGACGCTGTACTGATGTTAACTCTCTTAGCAAAGTGAAACTATCAGGCGTTTGCCTTAGTAACGGAGAATGGAACATCACGGATGCGATCAAGTGCTTTTGTAAACCTGGCTATGAACTTGTCAATGGAACTGGCGGAAATGTATTGGAATGCAGTGGTATGAACGGAAATTCTATTTTTTTAAGACTGGCGCTGACGGTGTTTATTATTATTATTATTATTATTATTATTATTCACTTCATTCAACTTAATCACTTTAAATTACAATACGCAAACAACCTAGTAATAGGTTACAAATCCTTAGGTACAGTAATGTATGCTTAGAAACTTATAGTACCAGTCTGGTACTGTTTCTCATAGTCTTTATTTGGCAATCGTAAATCATCTTACTTTGTCGGGGGCACCCAACGACTGTTTAATCTGTAAAATACAGTAAACACCCGCATATAAGAACAAATGGATTAAGAACACCAAGCTGAAATTTAGCCAATAAAGCCCCATTTTTATAAGAACAAGATCAGCCTGAAAATTGTAACATGTTCTTATAAAATGGAAAAAGTGTCATAATTACAAAACATGTAAGTTTATGATATAATATAATATATAATATAAACAAATCGCAGAATAATTATTTACTTTATTTTCCTAAAATATGCTAAATATACCTCCAGCAACATGTTTTGGATCGTATTACTAAATAAAAATTTAAGAACATTTTAAGAACATTCTGAGGCTGATTTGTCATTAAGCACCCGATAAATGAGAACTCAATCAGCCTGACCTCCGAAATCGTGTGTTCTCATATGCGGGTGTTTACTGTACCTGTTCGGAAAAGCCGCAAACATGGCCTAGAATTTTCTATTGGTTTAGGACGGCTAAAAATTTCTGGATGCCCGTTCCGTTCATGTACAATTTTTGACGCTTGTCTAATAAATTTCCTAAAATTTTCTGAACTTGATGTTTTCACATTTCACTGCAAATGTTGGGCTATTTTTGGTAGAAAAAGGAAAACTAAAATGTTCGGATTCAAAAATGTAATGGAGAGAGGAAAATAGGAAAATTATCTCTTTTGTAAACGTTAAATTGCATATAAAATTTTCGGGATAATAATACTGAAGCGCTTGTAAATTCGAAAAGACTCAGGTTCTCCTAGGGTGACGGTACACATACAAATTTTATAGCGCCGCTTATTATGCCGCTTATAATAGCCTAAAAGTGCTTTCAGTGTATTTAAGAGGAAATCGTCGATGGGTGCCCCTCGACTTTGTGAAATGCTGCTCATTAGACTAAGCTTGCAAACCCTTTCTGTTTCGACCTTCCATGCATGCACTGACTTGAAATCAATCAGTAATCTAACGAAGGTCTGTCCACATAGTGCTAAGGAATGTTTTTATCAATCTTATTTTTCAAGCGTGCCTTAAAGGCTTTTACAAGAGCGTTGCAAGTAACAGTAAATGTGACGAGTGTCCTACAAACTCAGCGTCCAATACTGGAAGAACAGGTTGCTTATGCCATGAAGGGTTCTACAAGAAACCTGGATTACATGTAGCTCCTTGCAAAGGTAATCGTAGATCTCGAGTTCTAAAATTTTATTTATTATTCTGATTGACTCAAATCCCCCTGCTCTTTCTTCATAACCAAAAACTAAATAAATAAATAGATAAAAATAATAATAATAATAATAATAATAATAATAATAATAATAATAATAATTATAATAATAACCAACCAGCGTTGAAACCTTAATTACCAAAATTATAATAGGAATACTCTTTAAGGGTATAATTTAGAACTTTCCAGCCCTAAAGATCTATTTCTAGGTAACTTCATTTAGCAAGAATAAAACAAGTCTTTGAAAATATTTAGCTTACCTCCGATGATCTCGATCTCTTGCTTGTCCTCGAGACTTTTCTGGCACGAAACGGCAAAGAACTCTTACTAAAACTTTCTCTTTTTACCTTTTTTTCAAGCGTGGTCTATGGCAGCGAGCTAATGAACTACGTTTGTGGCTATTGAAATATTGTGTGGCTATTGATCATGGACTAGCGTTGGCATAAAAGCATAAAGTAGTGTTTTTCTTTACTCTTAATTACTGTAAAAAGTTGGTACTTACGATAATAGATTTCAATAGAAAGTAAACATGCAATGTAGATGATCACATATTTCCCATTAGTCCCTGCTTACAAAACTACCCTGCTCGAATAATACTCCTTTATGCGATTTGTTTTAATAATGAAAAAAATAGATAAATTATCATGCTAACTTATACAAATCAAACCTCCCGCAGCATTACCAAAGGCACCACGTAATGCAAATGTCACTGTTGTTAAAGAAACTTATGTTGAGATTATGTGGGAACGCACACCTGATGAAAGCGATGGAAAGTTAAGATATTCTGTAGATTGCTTCAGATGCAAGTCCAGCAAATACAAGGATTGTAAGGAGTCATGTGGACCAAGTGTAGAGTATAAACCAAACAAGGACAACGTCACAGATGGCACTGTGGCTGTAAATGGCTTACCTCCTGATAGTTTCCTGAAGTTTCGAGTTTACTCTGTCAATGAGTTAAATGCACAGGAGAAAGACAGAGACAAATGGAATTATGTTACAGTATCAGCAAAGACTAAAGGTAAGTAATAATTGACTGAAGGCACGACTGCGGCTGATGACGAGTTGTTTAGTGCCCAGACCTTTTCAGGGACGGCTAATGGCTTCAAAGCTTACGCAAAACATGGCGTCACTGCGACACCTGTAAAAGAAGGCTATCCATTCGTAGAGTTAAAGAGATTACATCACTCAAATATGGTTAAAGAAAAAAAAAATCCGTAGTCTTTGAAAACGACGCCAGATGTGGATTTCCTCTCTTGTACTACTACATGAGAAATTTCTGCAATTTGATTGGCTTAGAGCAGTGGTATTTCAGCTTAATTTGAAATACCTACATGTGAAAATTACAAACATTTTGTGAGTAGTAGTATAACCGTAAATAATAACATGATTTGTACGTGATATTTGGTATAAATACCACTTGTGATATTTCAAAATTATCCCAAATTTTACTGGCCTAACTGCTCGTGAAATTACGTATATTAATAATTTCCAAATATCACTCGTGGTATTTATGCCAAACATCACTACAAATCATGCTATTACCTATGCTAACTAGCAAATTACATTTCACTGTCAGCAATAAAAAGGCTACACAAACGCATAATGTCTGTTGTGTTTTTTTGGACTACTGTATAGTACTGAGTGAAGACGACTGAATTAATGCTCCCACGACTAATTCTTCACAATCAGCTTTGGAAGACGTTTGTGATATTCGAATAGGAATTGAACAGCACAGGATAATTTTTAGAAAAAAGGACAAAACCGAGAATTCCTAGTGACGGATTGCCGTCGTATTGATAGAGCTGTACACAATGTCGAAAAAAAAAACACACACACACACTTCGCCAAGAAAGAAGCCAAAAAGAAACAGAAATGAAGACAGAAATAGCCGAACATCTGACTAACATATAGCAAAAACAGAAAAATTACAACACTAGGGGTGACAACTGCTATTTGGAGAATATCTGCTAGACGGAACATCTGAATTTGCTCAGGAACAGGCTACGATCTTGTCAACGGATCTGTGAGCGTTAAGGACCTTTAGCCGTTAAGTGACGCCCGAAAGCCCTCCAAATAAATTCCTGTGCTGATAACACTGGCGTTTGTGTTTATTACAGTAGGTTTATTGTAATGAATCAAAACCCTAATACAGTTTTAATTTCTCGTATTTTTTTTTCAGCAATGCATCCTCCTCGGCCTTCAACAACGAGTAAGTAACTTTCACAAATTATCAATCAAGCGAAAAGGACAACAATTCTCAGTGTTAAAGAGAGTACTGATGTCATATTATCTCCCTTAGGGGTTTTTAGCCGAAAAGTGGGAGCGAAGGCAGCATTTTAATGTCGCCGATGTAAAGGACCATCTGTTGCTTAGGCTAAGACCATACCACGCTTTTGCAGAACCCTCCCCTCCTAGAGATTGACATGGAGGCCCCTTCCCACCCCATTGCAATTTAGCTCAGGGACTGAACTTGACTAATCAAGACGAACGAAGACTGCAAGCCCCAATGAAAATTCTCACAGAAGTCACCAGAAACCTGGCTATCGACAGGTGCCTGTGCGAATATTCTAGACCTTTTCGGCTGGATATATGTGTGTGTGTGTACTTCTAATTTTTCTAACCTGTAATTTTTCAGTTACACCAACATGGCCATCGACCCCCCGGCCTTCACCTTGGAGTAAGTATGCTCATGGTTACAAACTTACCAAAGAAAGAGATATCATGATCAGTGAGCCTAGAGATTTATGCAATGAAACTTAATTATATGCAAAACAATCAAGGAAAGAATGATAGGCTTAACTCAATTTCAACGTTATATCATCTTCCGTTCATTCCTTATCTGCATTTCTTACAGTTTATTTGCTCAGGTTCTTTCATTGTAGGGGAAGTTTCTATCAGCCGGATGTAAAAACCGTTAATTTCGCGCAAAATTGAGTGCGTTTCTTTTTAAAAAGTTGTGTTACTATCCATTATCCTTCTTTTGAAAGAAAGTGTTATATTAGTAGAATAAAAACCGGCCACACCTGCCAGCGGCAAGGATAATCATTTGTTTTAGCTTGTTAACTTTGCCTCAAAAGTATAAACTCGATCATCGAGAGAACTTTCCCTGGAAAATAAAGGAAATACCGAAAAGGATAAAGTTTGGTGAGAAATGGCAGCCGGAGAAGGAGACAACATGAGAAAGAAGGGATGCCGGGCCATACTAACATTTACTTTTCTTACATTGGCTATAGAACACAAATTTGTCAGCGAAAAAAAAATCGAGAAGATTATTCCTTACTAGCTCCTAGGCATAATTAAAATCAGATTCAGAAGCACACATTGCATTTATATAGAATTAAGATTTTTAAATGTCAAACTGATGACTCTCTTGTATATATTTCCCTAATGCAATTGTAGTGCGAGTAACAAGGGACTGGTGATCAATTAGTTTAAGGCCTGGGTCTGATGGGTTTTAGACTGTTCACAGTCCCCTATTTTTTCGTGAGATCGCCGAGATATAGCATGTCTGATCTTACCGTTAATGGCGTCCACCTTGATTTTCAAATGTACAGAGGGGGCGGGCGTCGGGGATTACCCTAAAGTAAGTAGTTTTGACACTCATGCAAGATGGCAGCCCGTAACGCACAGCGCTCGATCGCTATGATCTTACGGAAACAATAGGGGACTGTGAACAGTCTAGATGGGCTTACCTGTGGAAAATAATTTATATTGGCTAAATCTTCGGCAAATGAATTAAAATTTGGTAAACATAAAGAACTGATGGTCATTAGCATTTTAAAGTACACATATTGTGTTGGTAAGTCACGTGCTATGTCAAGTGACCATTTTTCGTAGAATCTTAAATACTTGACAAATTGGTGACGGGTTCAAGAAAAGAAATCTAGCACATTTTTCATATGTAATATTTAACACTTTACGTTTGGAATGACTGTCCATCGCACTTCAATAAAAAATTATGAGAGCAAACATCATTTTAAATGCCAAAATTTCTTTTTGTAAGAAAGTAAAGTATGTTTATCTTTTATCACAAACGCCAATTTATATATCCAAAGAAAATAAATTCGTCGCCAATTAGCCAATTTCCTCCATTTTAAATTTTTGGGCAGTTGATATGTCACGTGACATTATAAGCCCTGGGCTTATACAGCTTCGTAAGGAGTTTTACGAGGGCTGATAAACGGGGTGTGTGTGTGTGTGTGTGTGTGTGAAGGGGGGGGGGGGGGGGGGAGGTGACATGGGGGGCTCATAACTGCACTAACAAAAGTGTTGCAAAACAAGCTACATGGTAGTGCTAATTAAAGTGCATTTTGAGTTTTATCGCTTTTTAAGCTTCAAAACGTAAAAAGTCCTACATTCTAGCAGGGGGCCGGGGGCTTATATTCGGTGGGGGGGCTTATAACACAAGGTATGTTTTTTTGGTTTTCAGGTAGGTGGACCTATAAATGGGGAAGCTCATAAGGTGGGGATTTATAAACTCGACGTTTACGGTAGATTTAAGGGTTGGGGCTCGCGTTAAGGACCTTTAGCCATTAAGTCACTGATAACACTGACGTTTGTGTTTATTACAATTGGTTTATTGTAATGAATCCATACCCTAATTCAGTTCTACTTTCTCGTATTTTTTTCAGCAATGCATCCTCCTCGGCCTTCGACAACGAGTAAGTAACTTTCACAAATTATCAATCAAGCGAAAAGGAAAACAATGCTGAAACTTACGGTAGACTTAAGGTTATTTAAGGGTTGGGGCTCCCGTAAAGGTGATTCCTTAGTAAAAGAACCTGACATACAATACAATACAATACAATAGTTTATTGACACTCCCCTGGTGGGGCTTTTCAGTGACAACGCGACTAAAAAAAATTAAGATAAATTAAGATAAGAGAAGTAGTTAACAATTCCAACAAAGCAATATAAACATACCTATTTAAGAATTAATCGTATAATAAATATTCTCACTACGTACTATACAATATGCATATTTTTAGTTAAAATAAAATAAGATACTAGTAAGATACTAAAATACTATCATAACGTGTTATTTAAAAAGTCAGTAATCAACTTATTTTTCAGACAAAATTTAAAAGTAGAAATCGATCGATTTTGCAGTTTTAAGAGTACTGTCTAGATTGTTCCAAATGTGCACCATGCGGTAGTGGAATGTTCTCTGTCCGGTACTCGACTTATACAAGGGGATGTTTAATAATTGGCAACTTCGAGTCACGCGCCCGGTGACCGCAATTTTTGTTGTAAATTGATCGCTGAGGTAATGTGGAGCTTGACCAGTCATGCATTTAAATGCCATGAGAGCGTCGCGGAAGAACATCTTTTGTTTAATTGGAAACCAACGTAGATCTCTTAGTGCGGGGGTTATATGATCAAATTTCCTGGTACCTGTAATAATGCACGCGGCAAAGTTCTGCACTGACTGTAGTCTACAGATATTTTTGTTCGAGGTGTTCGACCACACTGTGGAACAGTACAGTAATTTGCTAAAGACTAGTGCATTTATTACTGTCACCAGTTGGTTACGGTCAAGAACATGTTTAGTCCGACTGATTTGTGCGAGGCTTGACATACAAGATGTCGTAGTTTTTAGAACATGGTCATCAAACGTTAGTTGCGGATCTAAAACAACCCCAAGATCTTTGGCCGAAGATGTAAGAGCGAGATCTTTTCCTAGAAGAGATATTTTGAAGTCGGGGAGTTTGGCAAGTAGTTGTCGGCCTCCAAAGACTACGAGTTTTGTTTTGTCAGGATTCAATAGTAGAAAATTGTTAAAACACCAATTACGTATTAAAAGAAGGTCGCTATTTAGATCGTTCATAGCAGTCGGACAATCACGCATCTTAAAAGAAATCTGAAGTTTAGTGTCATCTACGTAACATTGCGTTAAACAGTTTCTAGGAACAGAAGGTAAGTCGTTAATGTAAATACTAAAAAGAAGCGGCCCAAGAATGCTTCCTTGAGGGACACCACTATTTAAACGCAGCGAATTCGAGAGGGTCGAGTTAATACGCACGACTTGGTGTCTGTAGGTCAGGTAGCTAGTAAACCACGCGAGAGCGTATTTAGAAATACCGAGATGTTGTAGTTTTAAAAGGAGAATATCATGATTTATACTGTCAAATGCCTTACTCATGTCCAACAAAACCATAGCAGAGAGTTCCTGCTTATCCATGCCAGTCAAAATGGCATCTGTGGAGCGGATAAGTGCCGTTTCTGTGGAATAAAATTTCTTATTTCCACTTTGTTTCGCAGAAAGACGGTTGTTTGTTGTTAAATATGCCGTCAGCTGGTTCAACGCAATTCTTTCACACAACTTTGACAATACTGGTAATAACGAGATCGGTCTGTTATTACAAGGTTGTTCATGATCTCCCTCCTTTGGAATAGGCGTTACTTCTGCTTGTTTCCATCCTCCAGGGAAAACGCCATTTGTAAGAGAGGCATTGATGACGTGAGTAATCGGCGACAAAATAACTGACAGTCCATCCTTGATTACACGTGCAGAAATTTTGTCAAAGCCCGGTGCTTTGTTTGATGGTAACAATGCGATGATCTGTTCAACTTGCTTACAATTAACAGAATGGAATGAAAATTGTTCAGACAATGGATAGTGCGTAGGGACAAAGTTTGTTTTCGTAAGATCGTAATTACATTCAGAGGCAAGTGCTTTGATTTTGTCAACAGTTGTTCGGCCAACTGAGGTAAAAAATTCATTAAAGGAGTTTGCAACAGATTCCTCATCCTGATTATATACCAAACGACTTGACGATTTCCTAGGAAGGATGGATCTTATGGTTTTCCACAAGTTACCCGAAGAATTATTTTGGTTATTTGCGATCTGATCCCGAACAAACTCTCTTTCGGCTATTCTGATTTCACGTTTAACCTCTCGTCTATAGTTCCTGAATCCCGCCCAGGCAAGAGGATCGTTAGATCTATGCGCCAGTTTAGCTAGTTTGTAGATGAAACTTGGTACACTGATGTAACAAATCAAGAAGATGATAAAAAAGTAGTAAAAAGTGGGGGTCACCGTGCTCGTATTGACGTCACAATGCTGACAAATACGGCTATTTTGGACCCTTGGACAAAAACCGCGCGCAACGCAAAACTAGACAAAAAGGAGAGATTTTTTCGATGATGCATGTGGTATCGCACAGAATTTGACTTTATTGTATTGTTTATCCACTTACATACCAGAAAAATGCTTTTTAATGCTCCTGTTTTTACTTTACGCTCCAAAGTAGAATTGAATTGAACCCACGCTATTCAACCCGTGATAGCTCAATCCGTACATTTTAGTAAAATTGCTAAAAAACTGAACATAGATTTGGGCCAATGTTTTTCTCATCGAAAGGAAGCACTGTCCTTATTAAAATCATGGAATAAAAAATGGGGGTCACCGTACTCGTTTTTGCGGTAGAGCTGCAGAAAGTGCGCACCAAATGCATCTTCTCCTATTTTTGAGAGAGGACTGTGGCGAGTTTCAAAATAGAATGTATGTGAAAGGGGGAAGAAAGTGTTAAAAAATCCACTTTTACAGAATTTACATCGAGATATCACATTTAGGACACAATGTGATAAAGAGAGCGTTTAAATGAAAATCAAAGTGAGTAAGCACAAGTTAAACATCCACAATCGAGGTTCTCCGTGAGGAAGTCGAACTTAGCAACACGCGTACTGCTTACGTTATGCACATTCCCAACACATTGACTCTCACCTCGGCAAGAAACAACCGCAAGCAAAAATTCCAATAGCGTTTCTCTTCAGTCAACTTCATTTTAATAATGTTATTTCACATCCTCTTTTTTACGGCGGCCATCTTGTTATGCGCAGTAAGAGATGCGCAGTGCAAAACCAGGGAATTACCTTAAGGTATCATCTAGGGTAAAAAAAAAATCATCATTTTTCTAAATTTGCAAATTTTGGACGATTAAATAGAGCTCATCAAGAGCTTTCTTTTGAAAAAAAATTCCGGGAAAAATGTTTTTTCTGTGCTAATTATTTCAATTGATAGTTGACAAGTCCTGTCATACTTGATACGCGTGCCGCTGTTGAGCCAAGCTAACCACGCAATTTGACAGAAATCGTGGTTTACCAGTATAGCGTTCACTGCTTTTCCCTGGAGTTTGAAAGTGAATGCCTCCAAAGAAAAAAACAAAGCTTGTCCGTTTTCGTCCTCGACTCCAAGACAAAAGAAGACGACGAAATCGTTTTGCCGCCAAAGAGTGGGCTTCGAAATTAGCAGAGAGCGACAAGGGCTCCTACTAGAATCAAGAAAAATGGCTAAAAGATGATAAAGCTCCTGAAAAACCCATTGAAACTACCGCGGAATCGAGTTTCACGAGTTCATTAGCGAGCGGAGCGAGCTTTTTAGGCCGCGAAGCAGCCAAGCGAGAGACGAAGTCACCAGAGGTCCCGCGCCATATAAAAATCGGACGAAGTACTGTTTTGAAAGTCTATTGTAGCGAGAAAGAAGCTTCAAGAAAAACTCCAGGAAGCGGTTTGTTGTCGACTTTTCCAGGGAAGTGTCGAACTTTTAAAAAATGTATCGAGTAAAAGTGGGCTTGGCTCAACTTGGCTTGTCCGGTGCGAAAATGAAAACTGCCCGTTGCAAATAACTAATGAAGCGTTCTCGACAACAGAAAGGATCGAACAGAGCAGAGCCTTTGAAATAAATTGTTCATCTGTTGTCGGTTTTCGTTTTCAACTTTTCCTGCTGTGTCACTATTGCTGTCCCTTCTCTGGTATGCATCAACATTGACAGCTTTGGTGTTATAATCTGTTATAATCTCATCACGGGTAATACACCGCCAAAAATCTTTTTCCACTGTTTTCTCGAAATTAAAATCAGGGCAATTTGAGGGTACATTTTAAACTCCAAGTCGGCAACCCGTGAACCAATTTGGCTGAAATTTGGCCAACTTACTGTCAGATAGTTTTTCCAAAAAATTGTGTCTGCGAATTTTGATTTCTTTTTTCGTTTTTGAGTTAGAGTATTTTTTTTCACAGGTAGCGCTAATGATTTGCTATCCCTAACTTCACCTGCTTATAACAACAGAACAAACGCACTTGACAAAAATCTGAGACACTGTTTTTTAGTCAAACGTGTTAAGAAGCGAATGCGTTCTTAATTGGCTTCTTCCGTTAATTTTTGGCTGGACTGGACTTAACTTTACAGTGACACGTACCCACTTTCACAAAAAGCATCTCATTTCTAAATCGCGTTAATATGTTGATTTTTTAAAAGAAATAAGCTATAATCTGGATCTATTAAGCTTTCAGAAAATGTGCGGTTTATGGGGGTATTTGTTAAAAGCAAAAGCGCTAGGGCCGATCAACGCGAGGAGGGTGCTTGAGGGTGGATGATACCTTAAGTACCTTTAGCCGTTAAGTCACGCTCGAAAGCCCTGCAAATAAAATCCTGTGCTGATAACACTGACTCTTGTGTTTATTACTATAGGTTTATTGCTTTGAAACCAAGTTTTGATTCAGTTTTACTTTCGCGTATTTTTTTAGCAATGCATACTCCTCGGCCTTCAACAACAAGTAAGTAATTTACACAAATTATCAATCAAGCGAAAAGGACAACAATTCTCAGTGCTAAAGAGGGTACTGATGTCATATTATCTCCCTTAGGGATTTTTAGCCGAAAAGTGGGGGCGAAGGCAGCAACTTAATGTCGCCGATGTAAAGGACCATCTGTTGCTTAGGCTAAGACTATACCACGCTTTTGCAGAATCCTGCCCTGCTAGGGATTGACGTAGAGTCCCCTTCCCATCCCATGGCAAGTTAGTTCAGGGACTGAGCTTGACGATAAGACCAACCAAGACTGCAAGCCCCAATGAAAATTCTCACAGCAGTCACCAGAAACCTGGCTATCGACAGGTGCCTGTGCGAATATTCTGGGCCTTTTTTAGGCACGTTTTTCAACAAAAACTCGGCTGTATATATATATGTGACATGGGGGGCTTATAACTGCACTAACAAAAGAGTTTCAAAACAAGCTACATAGTAGCGCTGATTAAAATGCATTTTGAGTATAATCGCTTTTTAAACTTGAAAACGTAAAAAGTCGAATTCATTACACTACATTCTAGCAGGGGGCCGGGGGCTTATATTCGGTGGGGGGGCTTATAACACAAGGTCTGTTTTTTCGGTTTTCAGGTAGGTGGACCTATAAATGGGGAATCTCATAAGGTGGGGATTTATAAATTGGAAGTTTACGGTAGATTTAAGGGTTGGGGCTCGCGTTAAGGACCTTTAGCCATTAAGTCACGCCCGAAAGCCCTACAAATAAATTCCTGTGCTGATAACACTAACGTTTGTGTTTATTACAATAGGTTTATTGTAATGAATCCAAACCCTAATTCAGTTCTAATTTCTCGTATTTTTTTCAGCAATGCATCCTCCTCGGCCTTCAATAACGAGTAAGTAACTTTCACAAATTATTAATCAAGCGAAAAGGAAAACAATGCTGAAGCTTACGGTAGACTTAAGGTCATTTAAGGGTTGGGGCTCTCGTTAAGGACCTTTAGCCGTTAAGTCACGCCCGAAAGCCCTGCAAATAAAATCCTGTGCTAATAACACTGACTCTTGTGTTTATTACTATAGGTTTATTGTTTTGAAACCAAGTTTTGATTCAGTTTTACTTTCGCGTATTTTTTAGCAATGCATACTCCTCGGCCTTCAACAACGAGTAAGTAATTTACACAAATTATCAATCAAGCGAAAAGGACAACAATTCTCAGTGTTAAAGAGGGTACCGATGTCATAATCTCCCTTAGGGGTTTTTAGCCGAAAAGTGGGAGCGAAGGCAGTAACTTAATGTCGCCGATGTAAAGGACTATCTGTTGCTTAGGCTAAGAATGTCACGTTAATGACCAACTGTTACGTCAACTGAATGTAGTACGTTAATGTTCCTCGCTGCGATACTTATAACCTAAGAGAAAATGAATACATGTTCGCTATTCCACAAACCCGCACTGAATCATGTTTATAAAATAGCCTTTGTAATATATAGCGGAAGTGTGTTGTGGAACAGCTTGCCTGTGCAGGTTCGGCAATTGGCATCCCTTAATGTTCTTAAACCAAAATTAAATAACCTGATTTCGATCGTGAAATTACTTAAATTAGCGATACGCAATTTTTACACACGTACTCCATGTAAAGCAGGTTTTTTTCGTATCATCTTTATTATTTAGTTTTTATCTTAGGTTCTAGTTTAGTCAGGTAGTTAGTTTTCTATACTTAAATGAAAATATACCTGAAGGAAATACCGTATATAAATAAAGTTGCCTTACCTTACCCCGAGGATTCTGACGTCACATGACGTCATAGATCTGCCATTTTGAATTTTGACCCCTCAGATGCCCAGTTTTCAAAGACGTCAGCAAAAATATAGCATTTTACTATTCAAGAATATTTTTAGGTGTAAATAGTGCCTGTAGTCTCAGATTCGTGACTCTTTCCTTTTTATTACTCTCCTATTCGAAGGACCCAAGTTTGCCTTTACTATTTCATGCTTCCCCTCTTCCATGGTGGCTCACATAGTACGTGACAGTTTGCCATCGGGAGCAGATGTCAGTCTCCTTCATCTTAACGATCCCAGCTGTGGTGTGAGTTATGTGACCAAGAAGAGTGTTATTATAACGGCTCCACTGAAAGGCTGCGGAACAGTTCGGAGGTAAAAGTGAACTCTAAAATTACGGATCATTAATTTCAAAAAGATGATCTGGTAATTCGTGCGCAACGAGTCGTGGCGTCATTTCAGCGCTGTTTAATGTATCAAGTATCAAAATCAAGATTTTTTTTGTTAGAAATATTTTGGAGCTCTTAAATGCTTCAAAAGTCCTGTCAGGAACCTGCCTAAGCCAGGTTAACCCTATTAAGCCTAGTCTGTTTTTACCAGTCTTTTGTGATACGAACGGGCGAGCCTATTCTTGACTGTAAAACTTAACCAGTTATGCCTTGTTAGCCTGGTCTTTCCATGCTTCTCTGGTAGGCCTCACGTATCTCACTCAAGGCCTGATGCGTACATAAAAGCTTAGTTTACAATACAATACAATACAATACAATACAATACAATACAATACAATATTCTTTATTTAACGAACGTGACGTAATAACCCAATGAGTTATCTAACTTACGGCCTTCACAACAATACAAAATACACAATGCCTAATCAGTAATATACGACTACAACAAGCGAAAAAATAGAACTAGACAAATGTATGGTTTAACAAGATATAAGATGATATAAACTAATTACCTTTCCCCGAAGTTATGGTGAGCCTGGGGTCTATTTATTACAGCTGAATTTTAGATGGGTAATTTATATGTGAAATTATTATTTTAGATTCTTTATATTACCACATGAGAAATGTGTACAATTTGATTGGCTTAGAGCAGTTGTATTTCAGCTTAATTTGAAATACCTACATTTGAAAATTACAAACATTTTGTAATTAGTAGTATAAAAGTAAATAATAACATGATTTGTACGTGATATTTGGCATAAATACCACTTGTGATATTTCAAAATTATCCCAAATATTACTGGCCTAACTGCTCGTGAAATTACGTATATTAATAATTTCCAAATATCACAAGTGGTATTTATGTCAAATATCACTTGAAAATTACAGTTAACATTTTGTCGAAATGACTCTTAGCTGAAAGTGGTTTAGCTAAAGATGACTGATGATACGATAGGTGGACATCAGGTAGTTCAAAAACCTGGAAAATAAGTACAAAAGAACACTGAGGTTTTCGCCTTTGAGAAATCCAAGTTTATGTTTTTCTAAACGTTTTAAGTTGCTTTCATTAATTGATACTACGTGCAGGTGACAAGTCCAGTTGAGAGAGGAATACAAGCTTTGTTTTTTTTTTCTTTTCAACTCGGATTCCTGTTGATAACGATGGAGCTCTGAATTTTTCTCTTCCATGTTTGACCAGGAACATTGGGTACAAAATGTTCTTCCACAACAAGGTGGTAGTATCCTCTGGATATGGTGAAAAGAGGTCATTATCCGTGTTTCCGTTCAAGTGCGTTTACAGCCGATTTGGCTTTCCGTAAGGAATTGTTTTAAGCTACTCCATAGTCATAATTAAGGTAAGAAATGCTGGATATACTGTGATTTGGCAATTAGTAAACATGTTCGAACCGCTTGGTCCTTTTTCTGTGCTGGGTTTTCTCCTTGTTGAAGAGCAACTAATTCATAGAGAACAAAGGAAATCGATTCCGTAAACAAGTTAACAAAAAGATAATCCATTTAGTTACCGGAGCTTTTAATTTCTTCAAGGATTGTTACCTCAAAAGCTTCTACGAAGCTACAGAAATTTTATCCCCCTCTTAGAAAACAGCTTCGAAATTTTATTGGTGATAAAAATAAGCGAATGACACATTGGTAAATCAAAATGGCCGCCGTTTCATTATTTTAGAACACGAATATGGCAAACTCAGCCGCAGTTTTTTTCATATTTGTTTGTCCTCTTGGCGAGAAAGGTCCCCGCATGAGCCTCGCACTCATGATCAAGGCCCAGAACTGTCGGAGAATACGAATTCTATCAGGGGTGAAAATGACCTTCACGGCACACGTTATACACAATCTTCGATGATTTTCAAATCTTTTTTCTTTTTTTTTTTCCGTAGGTGTTTTGACGGTATGATAACCATCAGGCAGTTAATAAAGTAATTTAAGAGGCAAATTTTAGCAATACTTATGTCTGTAGAGAGCTGTTCCATTTCTAAACTACAATGATTATAATTTTGAAAGATGTTAGAAATAGATGAAGCAATAAACACATCATTTTGATAAGATTTGACTTATTTTGAAGAAAATCGATATCTAACTTTGACAAGGGTCGCTTTCCATACTTCAGATACTTCAAAAAGCTTGATCTTCAATTTCAAAAGTTTGCACCTATTTATCGTTTATTTCAATTAAAATTTATTGCCAAAGAGGCAACCGAGCTAAGAAGCGAGGTTGCCTTGGCGGCAGAATTATAATGCTGCGCAATGTAGGCAAAAACTCTCAAATTCTGCGTAACCCTCTAAAATTTGCATTTTTGACCATATTTGGGTGTGGGTAAGACCCCGTATTTGGGTAGTGACGTCATGGTCTTGCATTTACAACCGGTGGTTCGAAATTGGGTGATTCAGTGTGCAGCTGTTCGTTGTCTGTTCAAGAGGACCTAACAGGTGAGCAAGCTTTAATACGATTTCTAGTTTGAAAGGGTAATAAGTGCTCTGGTTTGCTTTATAAATTGCGTTTAAAGCAGGAGCTGATCAAGGAATAGGGTTTTACGCTCAAATTTTTGTCAGAACCAGCTTGTTCTTTGCAGCTCGATTTACATTAGCTAAGGTGTTCCCTTCTCGACTCAGAACCACAGTTTTCAGTGTTCTCTTATCCTCTGCGAATTGAATTTTAAGCGATAGTTGATCAGCGCATGGGGTTATATTCTCAAAACTTTTATCAGAACCAGCGTGTTCTTCACGGGTCGATTAACATTGAGCCAGTCCTCACCTCCCGTGAGGAATGCAACGTATTTGCGGACCTTATTTTTAGAATTATTTGTGTCTTTTGCGAGATTTTGTCAACCAGCATGTATTTTTGCTGCTCGATTTACATTGAGACAGCCCAAAACTCCCGTGAGGAATGCAACGAATTTTTGTACCTTTTGTTTTGAAGACTATCATTATGCCTTTCAAGAGATTCTTTGTCCTGTGACACTCACTCATTAGATCTTTGTATGTTATTCAAGTTTATATGAATTTTCTTATACTTCTGATACATTCCGCCCCATTCTTTCGCTTTTCATACATTTTACTTTACACCAATTTTTTCTTATGTAAATTATTACGCGAAATATTTTTCTTATTCCTGATGACGCTTTTGCCCGGAATTTTATTATTTTTAATTTCAGCAGTCAAAGGCCTCATTTGAACTAGATTTTCTTTCTAACGTTTATAGTGTTGATACGATGGAATTTTCCATGAAACATAAGTACTAACTTGCTCATATTTACCAACAAAGCTTCAGGCCATGTTGTTATTGTTTAATACAAGTGAAAACCTAGAATGTGCCAAAGTTGTTGTTTTGAAGTTGGGTGCCATCCTTTTTTATAGCGGAATCCATTTTAAACCTCTAAAATTATGGAAAATAAAAAAAACAAACAAACAAACAAACAAGAACAAAAACAAAAACAAATTCGCGTCGTTGGCACTTGCCGGAAGGTACCCCTAGTATGGAATAATAGATTACTCGTTCAACTTTAAGAATCCACTCTATAATATTATATAAATCATCTTTTATGTTCCAAAATAACGATTCTAATCACTCTCTTGGGCCAAAAAAGCCCGATTTCTGTATTCTTATGCCGCTTTCATGGTGCATTTATGCTTGAAGGGTGCGCGACAATGGCTTATTCATATACGTAAATCACCGACTATTTTAAAAATAATAATAATAATAATTAAAATTCGTATAGCGCCTATCCAATCCTGCCTTAGGGACTTAACACAACATTTCCAACATTTAAATAAAAATTAAATTGTAGATGAATTAGAATTGTTATAATTTGCCATACTAACAATAATCAGCTTTTCTAAAGAGATAAGTCTTAAGGTGAGACTTAATTAACAATTACGGCCGTGACGGATAACACTCTCCGAGATCTCCATAATTCTTCACATGATACGAAAGCCGAAGTCGGTAATTGTTTTAGTGTTCATTCAAAAGGGGACAGAGAAGGCATCCCCCATACACACCCTATTCCATAGGTAATTCGTCTCGAGTTATTTTTAGAATCGGGATAAAGTAACCTCGCGCGCTGCGTGGATCTTTCGTGGAGGTTTCGCATGACTAAACGCCGTGCAAAACATGTCGGGCGAACGGCAATGAAAGCGTAAAGAGATCGAGAGCATTCCTGAGTATTGAAGAGAAATGAGTCGGCGCTCACCTAGGAAAAGGGAATCGCTGGACTCTTTGACAAACCATGGAATCAGTTTCACTCGAAGTTGTCGTAACCTGAGTGCTTTCATAAATGAGAAATTTCGCCGGTCTATTGAAACCGGTCGTTTATACAATAAAGCAAGTAGGACGCCAAGTGTTATTTTTGTTGAATAATAAAAGACTAATAAAAGAATAAATATCAAACCAGAAATTACTCTCTTCAAACTGTAAATTATAAATGATCCTGTGAGAATATTCAGTGTGTTAAGAATTTCCCTGTTGCACTGTTAGCTCTATACAAGAGAGGAAGGGTGATTCTTTTTTTAATTTCCGTTTCGCTGACACAGCTTTAGCAGAAATCTCTCCGTAGTCGTTTTCGTCGACAAGAAGAATAGCAATATCGCTCTCCGCGTCTTTTGCCATTTTGTTCTGAAGGGCGCGTGGCTCTGAGCGTGGGTCATCCACGCGCAACACATTCGCGCTATGTGATTGGCCAAGTAGCAGATGTCGGCCTTCTAGTTGTCTTCTGACTGTTTTTGCCATGATTTTACCTATTATTTCCCCTAGTTCTTACTCTTGGAACGAGTAAAATGTCCGCCATTTTTATTTTCATAACCAAAACAACTCAGCCTCGTCCCCAGGTCTTTTTGGTTAACGGTGCATTAATCTGCAGAGGTGCTGCACTTTCGACGTCATCCGTTGATTAATTGCAAAATTCTTCCAAATTTGGTCATCAGTAGGTGGTTATGATGAATTATGCGTGTGCTTTTAGCCAGTCAGAAACGGAGAAGAACATGAATAATAAATGTACTTAATTGTCACATAAACGGATGTTGTCAGGTAGGTTGTTCCACAGGTCAGGAGCAGCAACAGCGAAAGCGCTAGTCCCATAGTACTTCATATTAAAGTTAGCAGAATTCAGGCGTATTGAACTAGATGACTGGAGAGTTCTGGGCGGTGAATAGCGAG
Source organism: Porites cylindrica (assembly GCA_964035525.1). Taxonomy (NCBI): domain Eukaryota; kingdom Metazoa; phylum Cnidaria; class Anthozoa; order Scleractinia; family Poritidae; genus Porites; species Porites cylindrica. The sequence continues at coordinate 58,009,678 of OZ037775.1, forward strand.
TCAACAAATTTTGAATTTAGGTGGGTGGTTGTAGGTGTATAGCCTTGAAAGTGAGCAGCAGGCTTCGGAATTTAATATGCACGGGAAACCCATGTAGATCGGACAGAACGGGAGTGACGTGGTCGTACTTGCGAGAGCATGTAATTAGGCGGGCGGAAGCATTCTGTATTGATTAAAGCTTTTACATAACATACTTCGGCGGCACATTATACAAGAGAGTTGCTGTAGTCAAGCTTGGAGGAGACAAAAGCATGGACGAGAATCTCGGTAGTCTTGGAAGAAAGGAATTTTCTTATGCGGGAAATGTTACGCAATGGTAGACGGTTGATTTACAGACAAAATTTTAAAAACACAAGAGATGAGTATGACTCTCCCTAATCTACATTAATAATCTTGGAATCGAAGTCCAGATAAACTTATGAATAGGAAAGAAGACCGCGCACCACATATGAATCTCGAGCGATTACATCGTTCCTCAACACCTCAGTGATGGCAATGCAGATAGAACACTTCCAAATAAAACCATGTTTAACGGTCGACACTATCATAGGTAACCAAGCGTTAGTAAAGGAGGACTCATTTACGTTAAAAAAAAAGATTATTTCTGACATTTCTTAGCTCGGAATGAAATGTAGTAAAAAAAGTACAACTTGAAGGCTTGTACTAAAATGGCCTTTGATACTAATTATAGCTTGATGGGCAATTTGCGATAATTGTTCCTTTCACAAATTGCACTAATAGACCTTTCCTGCATCTTGTCAAAAAAAGCGCCAGCTGGAAGCTTGAGTGGACAGCCCACCCGAGCCTCGGCCGCATTTCTTTATGTTTGTTGAATGGAAAGGTCTAATGTCCCCACCCGCACAAGGAAATCAAACCTGTACACGCAATGGAAAGTATAAAACACTTTCTGCATGTATATTAAATAGTCGATAAGATTTTCATTTAAGTCTGTTTAACTTTTTATTTTCTTTAATTGAAATAATATGCAGCTCATTTGTATTCAATGGTCTTAGCGCATTTGTACTATTAGAGATTCGTTAATATCGATAAACTAATAAGAATATTTGGCAAAATTTTCGTTAAAATCTAAGCCACAGAGATTCATGTCAGAATTGCAGTCGATGATCTTCTGAATCTGAAAAACATACATATTCCAAAACGTAATGCAGTTAGTAGTAAAGGTGAAATGTTATTTAAATTGTAAAAAAGGCCATTACAACCTTTACCGTGGTTATTCAAATCATTGATTAAAAGAATAAATAAGTGCAGTAGTAGTGGTAGTGGTAGTGGTAGTGGTAGTGGTAGTGGTAGTGGTAGTGGTAGTGGTAGTAGTAGTGGTAGTGGTAGTGGTAATGGTAGTGGTAGTGGTAGTGGTAGTGGTAGTAGTAGTAGTAGTACTAGTAGAAGTAGTAGTAGTAGTAGTAGTAGTAGCAGTGGTAACCAGTTGGCTAGTTATAGGCGTGGCCGAAGATCTGAACTCGGGCCGACTGAGAACAAATCCAGCAAGTGGCCAGAGCGGGACTCCAACCCGGAACCACCGGATTGCGAGTCCGACGCACTGACCACTCAGCCACGCTGCCTCCTCTAACTTCTCTTTTCTTAAACTCTCATCGGCGGGGAGTCTCGAACTTCACTCTTTTGTTGGCTGGACAACGTAAGCAGCATTTTCAAATCAATATTCAAAGTGGGAAAAGCATTTTTACCTTGACGAATATTTCCTTTCTTCACCCGAAACAAAATGACGTTGTTTTCGGGTCGGTCCAGCACTCTTAAGAATCCCACGAACTTAGACATTAATCGTTGCTAGCTACCACTGGGCAAGTTTTTCAGGATTTACAAATCTCTAACCGAGTCACTGAGCTCAAGCAAAATCTCTCTGATCCTTTATACAAGGACTGAAATTAACCTAGAAGGCTTTGTAGTTCGTCACAAACATTTTCTTAAAAGGTAATATTGCTTTCATAAAGGCGAACAATTTTCATGTCATGAGAACATCGCGTAGTGTCTCGCCTGGTGATTCGGCCTCCACCTCCGCAAGGCTGTGATACAGCGTGTTGACCAGTGCCTCGACCTCCACATCACCCACTGTTTCGCCAAAATTATTCAGCCTCAATATCTGCTAGTGTGTCGTCCAGCGCGTTCAACAGTGCCTTGGCTTTTACTTCACCTTGTTTGTCACCAAGTGTCTCGGCCTCCATCTTTTGGCAGCGTGTCATCCAGCGCCTCGACCAGTGTTCTCGGCCTTCATGTCCTTAGTGTCTCGTAGGGTGTCTGAGCCTCGACCTCTGCTACCGTGCCAGCCAGAGCATGAAGTAGTGCCTCGGCCTTTACATCGGCCAGTGTATCGCCTAGTGTCTCGGCCTCCACCTCTGCTAGCGTGTCAGCCAGAGCATCAATTAGTGCCTCGGTCATCACATCGGCCAGTGTGTTTCTTAGTGTCTCCGGCTCTACCTCTAGTACCGTGTCAGCCAGAGCATGATACGATATTTCAGATAGTGGCTTGTTCAACCGGTATGCGAATGCTATACTTGGAATCACTGTACTTGATCCATCTGCCTGTGTTAATTGACACTCCACTTTCTGTGTCATAACACCAGGCCCACATGAAGTTGAACACTTAAGAAATGAATAAAGCAATGCCCTACACATCAGTTTCGGTTATTAGCTGGACAAGTTTAAATATTATCATTAAATTCTTCTTAGAACTAGACCTAACCCTCACGAATTATCTGCCTATTGTTTTCAAAAACGTGCAAATTATGCCATTATCTACAATGGCCATAAACAGACAGCATAGTAAGGCGTACCCGACAAGCCACCGTGCAACAATGGTTTTTAACTCAAAATTTTTGGAAAAACTTCGTACAGTGCAATCATTAATATTACTAAAGAGAATCACAGTTAGAATCTCCTATTTGCATGAACCCACCTCGGAATTTCATACACACTCAAAATCTAGCACTATAGAAAACTCTCTACTTTACCGTGCAATTTCATGAATATTTATTTATTTACCAGCTTTTCTGGACACGGTCCTGCCCAGAGGGAATGTGCACGAACGGGACTCCGGTCTCATGCTTGCCTGCGTGCAGACGTCTCCTATTTCCTTTGTTGCACGCGGAAAAGGGACGTCTGCGCAACGCCGTCGCTAATGGTGTTCCAGCATCCCGATATCAGGGTATTCTATTTCGCATAAATTGCGAAATAATATCCGGTTAGAAATAAGAGTTGACAGGCCAAACAAAACATTATAAGCTCGTGATAATTCGAAACGTGACCTTGAGAGTCTGCTTGAACAGAGGTTTTTCTTCTTTTCTCTCTCGCGCGAAGATTACTAGCACTACACAGTGCATGTAGCATTCTAAACTTTGACTGAGTAAATCTCGTTTTTGCCGCACAAAGTCTTACATTTAGAGGTCATGAAGACGGTTCGTTACAAGCATACTGAGTAATCATTTCCTGTCGTTTATGCTTCTGTGGGTGTTCCCGATAGGATTTGATTTCAGATGCAGTTGTAAAGTGTTTAAATTTTCTTTGACCTTTGTTTGTTACGGCTAAATAAAGATTTTAGTTTCTTTTGCTGGTTTTCTCCGAAATGCCTGCCTGGTGAGAAGTCCATGCCGCTCTTGTAGTTTTCTCAGAAACTGTTGATGATGTGATGTGTCATGCGCAGTAAATTGTAAAGAAATAATTTCCTCGCACACGTTAAATTTTCCGCTGCCTCGCACAAGCTAGCCCGCACGAAACTTGCAGCGCTGTACAGCGCCACAAAATCACTTCAAAATAGCTGTACAGCTAAATTACAGCTGTTCAGCAGCCTTTTAGAAGCCAAACAGCAGCTTCATTTAAGTTGCAGCGGGCTGCAAAAGCGCTGTGCAGCCTTTGAAGGTTCTTTGAAGCTCTCGGCAGCGGTTTTGCAGCGCAGTTGCCGACTTTCAAACGCTGCGAAGTAGCTGCAATAACGCTACAATTCAGCTGCGGTAGATCTGGCTTTCTTAAGCGCAAATAAGATGAATCGCCAGATAAAGCCTTTGCGCAGATTACGGCTTTTATAAGGCGAAAACTTTGACTGTACCTCTAAGAAATGTGAGTAACCTTGTGCGCAAGGAAGATCACTCATTGAATAAACCTCCAAATCCTATGCTTTCGGAAAAAAGATTTCAATAAATTTCATTCCGTGAGCGGCGAGTGTGGGAATGTTATCGCGAATTCCCTGGAGACATTCTAGGCCGTAATCTAATTGGTCGGTCCTTTTGCATGAGATCCTGTTACATCTCTAGGCAAACACGGGATCGCCCAAACATTTGCGATCGTTGAATGAAAGGCGCAAACATTCTAAGTGTTTTTGCATCTAGTTCTGTTTCGAGATGGAAGTTCTGTTGAAGTTTTTGGATGGAACAGCTCAAACGTATTTTCAAACAACGCACTGAACAGTGACTTCTACGCTAGGTATCGACGAATCGAACCAAAGCAAGCAACACAGATACAAGAATCTCAGATAGGGTTCGCACTTACAAGATCCTTATACGCTCGTGGTAATGTTCGTCCATTAGTCCATTGTAAAATTTAACGACGACCAAAGTAAAATTGGGTTGATTTCTTTCATGAAAAAACATTAGGACTTCAACGCGGTCAAACTGTGTAATTCATTATTCATGCATAAATTTTGCTACACATGCGCAGTTTGGTGCTAATGCTACCGAGGGAGTCTGAGACCCAACTAGTATCGTAGCAACCAAATGCGGGCTTTTCACTGAACCAAAGATAACAAGTCCGGTTTCGGTGATCGATCAAACCAGTTCTGAGTCTGTGAAGCGAAGATTACTTGTGAAATGGCGTTTGAAAAATTCCTCGAAGGCTGCAAAGCAGAAGCGGTAGATGAGTGTGGAGTTTGGTGTCGGTGTACGGTTCTTTCAAAAACCGAAGAAGGGGTGACGGTCTCTTTCGATGGATGGAACGCCGAGTGGAACCGCCGCATTTGTGATCCACATGAGATCCGAAATGTAACTCCGTTTGAAGCGAAACGAAAACGTTCAAGTTATTCCAGCAAGGTGAGATTAACTGCTAGTTAATTTTTTTAGTTCAAGTAAGCAAAAACGAAGTGGAATCGAATGTGATCGGACAAATGACTCGGATTATTACGAGACTGTATAGAGGTTTACTACGCTCGCGATCGGTAGCTTGCGTGGCGAAAGTCTAACTGCTCAAATGATCAAATTTTAGAAATACTTGCTTCTGTTTGTTTGAAATATGATAAATGAGTACTTAACACTGTCAAGTAATAAGAAACATATCGATTCATCATAATAGCTTGCTTTAATTCAAGTAGATGGATGCAAGCTCAATGCGTAGTTTGTTTACACATTTTTCAAGTCATGTGACTTTTAGGACTAGATTTCAGTACTGCACAGAGTCATTGCACATGTAGTTTCCTTTGTTTGTAAGAAATTTAGTTGGAAATAAAAGATTGTACAGCATCATTGAACCAAATCTTACTAGGTTATGTTTTGTTTTTAGAATCCACAAATCTCAAAAACAATGAGGGATGATGTTCTCTGGATGGGCGAGATTGAAGCAGTGGTGAACGAGGTAGATCCCATCAGAGGTTTCATCAAAGTTACATTGGCAAACAATGTTCAAGTAGATGTGGGCCCGGAAGAGCTTGAACGGAAGAGGCCAGAACCACAGAAAGTCTCAACCCGGAAAAAAAGGAGGATACCAGTATGTCAGGAATCAACTCCAGCCCCAGCTCCATCCCCACCTCCATGTGAACAAGACCACAAAGAATCACCTGCTGCCTTAATTTCAGTTGCTGAAATGAACTTTGAATTTTCTGTTATTGTCCAAGATGATGTAGTTTTTAAAGTTGGTTCCCTTTATTTTGTAGACTCGTGTAGTTTTCCTTTCATCATAACTCGCCTTTTTAAGCTTAGCCTCAGTGGCAGTGTTTTTGTTTCAGGAGTTCGATGTGTAATTGAGGGGGGGAAAGTTGTTTCATTCTTGGATAATTTTCAAGTCACTGTTGAATGTTCATTTGTTCATCCTTGTAGCAGTTCGCAGTTTGGTTTGTCAAATGTGTCTAGTCAAGTCGCTAATTATGTTTTTTGTGGTCATTCTCGTGTCGGTGTGTGTCAAGAAAGGAATTTTGGAAATGTTCATTATCTGATAGACTTGCGTCGCCATGCCTTGGGGGCTCAGATGCGCCAGGCTGTGTCGAGTGGCATTTCTCTTAATGCCACTCGACCGGCACAGCCCATCAGCCTTGGTGCTCTTGAGCCCTTCCATGACATGGCAATTTTTGGTCTCTCTGAGGTGAACAAGTTCAAAATTCCTTTCACTTTGGTTGGGGGTTATAGTCTTTTAGATAGTATTATGGGGAAGGGTTGGGATGTTAAGCCATTGCGTGCCGATAAACATGATGGCAGAGATCAGGCCTCAAACCACTAGTCGGCAATAATATAGGTTTTACTACAAATACTATACTGACCATTTTCACGAAGAAACTTGTCAATGAATCTAAAGCCATGTTTCCTGACTTGCTTTTCAACTCCAAGTAACTCAACAACAGCTTGAACCTCAAAAAATACATGTTCTCCACGTCTGTAAACTTTAAGTGAAGCTGGCCACCCAAAACCACTAGTCGTATCCTGCAACTCCTCCACAGCAGTCATAATACAGTTTACTATGCTAGAACAAAATCAAAAATAATATGAGGTTGATTGCATTGTTTTCCTCTATAGGGTTCATTGCATACAGTTGGTTTAAATCCCCTTCCAGTGATGACTAAATATATGTACCCTTGAGCTTTCAAAATGGCAGCCACAAGAACAGTCTCAAATCAAGCTTTGATGTTTTCAAACTTTGTTGAAATCCTGGTACACTTCTCTGCATATCTAAAATTATGCAGTATTAGGCTGCCTAAGTTATGTTTTTACCACAACAAAAATGAAAATGAGCAACATGTTACATTGTCAAAACAGCTCAAAATGGCCTCCAGTCCCTCCCTATAACAACAAAAGCATCACAGTGTCTCAGTGACAAAGCCACGCATTTCGGCATGTAATCTACACCAGAAACTTACGGATCTTGCAAACTTTCGGTTTACTTGCGGTGTTCGGATCTTTAATGTAAAGATAAGCTTAAACTTCGCTTAAAATCAGCTGATGCAATACTGTATAAGTATAATGTTTGTCATTATCTTCCAGTTGGGAAGATCAAAACTGCTTACATTTCTCTCTGATAAAATGAAACTAAGCAATCGTTATTAATTACGTTAAAAATTTACGCAAGAAAAACATGAGTACTTACTTGCATGTGAAGAAAGCGTCATAGTTCGACGAAATCACAATGGAACAAAAACTTCATCCTAAAAAGTTAAGCGATGTAGTTTCGATCGCCTCGCTGACGATCATACAACCGAAACAAGTACCTCCCTGCTTTGTCGCTGGCCTCAATTTTCAAGTCGGTGGTATATAGTGTTTGTTGACTTCCTGTTCAGCATTTGTTTACTTGTCGTTTTTTCCTGTTCACGGCTGGCTTTCGAATATACCTGAGATTGTGAAACCGGTTGTTCAGCTCGCTCCGGTCTAATGACAGCGCGTGACGCAAAAATGTCACATGATACTTGGAAACAATGGACTTGCATATGCATGAACCCCAGTGGAGTGGGGTTCGGAGAATGACACATTTTGACCGCTACGAAGTCGTCATGAGTGTAGAAGATCGTGGATCATGGACAAAACGTCAAGGTGGGCAATGTCCAGCTTAGCCCGTTGCAACGAATCAAAATATCATTTGCCAGCTGTCCGTGTAAACTTTATGTAGAACAATCGCTGTTATTCTCTTTATTTTTAAAAAAGATAATTTTCAATGTCTGCATGTTAAAGGATGTTCTTACATTCAGATGAGTGACCGTGATTGCTAAATATTTACAAAGCGAGACTGTTGCAGATTTGTTCTATGTCACGTGCTTTTGTAGCGTGTACGCGTGGATACTAATAAAGTATAAGTTGCATTTTGACTTTCTAGTGGTTTCTACTCCGCTACTAAGGCCTTGTCAACTCCTCTACCATGTATCATGATTATTGTATTATTGGAGCCTGCATTTCTTTTTTTTTGTACTAACGAGTGGTAGGCCATTACCGGTAACAACATTCTTTGTCTTTTCGAAGCCACTTTGCAGCGCAGATCGTGATTCGGGAATTTTCTGCACCGCTGCAAAAGCGCTGTTTATCGCTGTCAGAATGCTGTCCACTGCAGCCAAAATTTGCGGCTGCTGCAGCCCAGCGCTTTTACAGCTCTTTTGTAGCGCTTCTTGAAGCCATTCTGCAGCACTGCAGCAGCGCTGCTCATTTCGTACGGGCAGATTTCGAACGGTCTGCACACAATGGCACATGTTTTGATTTGTTTTGACTAGAAAACCCCGATTACAAATATCACCGCATACATTATCAGAACAGATTCGATAACAACCAATCAGCGTTAAGTCAAACAATGCGCACTGTTTGTCAGCCTATCGCAGCATGTTCCCAAGATCTTGGAAACCCAGCGGGACGTTGGAACACAATAAGCGACGGCGTTACGCAGACGTCCCTTTTCCGCGTGCAACAAAGGAAATAGGAGACGTCTGCACGCAGGCAAGTCGCATACGAGCCTGCCAAATCCCACAACCCGTAAAGGTTGACCACACCACCGGGGTCTACGACCCCTATTTTTTTTTTTGGAATAGTGATGTGGGTTCTTTTACGTCCCACAAGAAGAAATCAGTGGAAGTGCTGTGAGACGGGACCTACGGTTTTTCGTCCTTATCCGAGAAGACTATGTCATTGTTGGTCCGGCCGGGAATTGAACCCGCGACCTCCTGCTCCGCAAACCGACGCTCTCCCAACTGAGCTAACCAGGCGGTGGTAGATTTACAGGTCAAAATTATATACCCTGTACACGACAATAGACATTGTACGAGAAACAACAACTCAATATTATACTCATCTGAATGGTGCACGTGACTGATAAAGAGACTCAACATAACTCGGTCTGCTCTGATTGTCGTAGCTTCTTACCGAAGACCATTCTGATGCAACGTTCCAATCAGCAGGACAAGGCCACGCAGCACAAGATTCAATGTCAGGGTCCACAACCAGCTTATTCTCTGCTGGACAAGCTGACTATGACACTTTGACAATTCGTGTTCCTAAGCCGCAAGTCTTTGAACAAGATGTCCAGTCTGTTGTGTGCCATCTGTGAAAGAACAGGTCTGGTAGTTTACTAAATGCTAGCTATCTTAATGTGTAATTTACCCAAAGTACCCCGGCCCCCGAAAAAAAGAAGAAGAGAGAAGAAAGAAGAAAGAAGAAATGGAATGAACTCTAGAAATTACTTGATTTGCGTTTATTTCATCGTAACATAAAGGAAACCAGGTTGAATTAACATGTTAAGATGCAAACATTCTAGTTGTAAAACAATTGCGGCAGAGGAGATTTGCACTTACATTTACAAGACGTAAGTCTCAATAGTGCAACGTCGTCTTTTCATTTTTAAAAAACAAATTTGTCGCAGAGATTTGTTCTCAAACTATCGTTGTATAATTCTATGGACAGAAAAAAGTTTTGTTTGTGATTTTCATTATTGAAACCTAGCTGTTCCTTTTAAGTTAAGAATAAGTAAGTAAGAATACTTGGGTTCGCAAGCTTCATGGTTGCACTCTTGAGTAGTTGCTGGCTTAGTAAGAAGTTCACAAGCATCGTCTGATACTGTGGAGCCGTCTTCAGTTAGGATGCAGGGCACAGCTCGCTTTTGAACACCTGCAACAAAAAGAAGCATATTTGTTCTTGTCCAAATTCAAAAGATGATATTTTGCAAAAAGCGCTGACTTTTTTGAGTTTATTGGATAACCCAATTTGAAGGACTTTGTACGCAATGCTCACAACTGCCAATCAAGGCAACTTTTCGTGAGATTGAGAAAGTTGTAATGTTTTAAAGCAGTGTGGTCTTGTACGGTGGGTTTTGGCCGGCACGACAGCAAATGGGTTAAGCCAATTTAATATCACCAAATTTTCCTCACAAGATGTTACTATATATTATTAAGAACAAAAACAAAAAGTAATTTTTACCTCCAGCACACGATACTCGACATACTGACCACTCATTTATAATGCTCCAAGTATAATTAAGAACTGGAGCAGATTCACCAGGCTGTAAAGGTCTTTGTACCGTACGGTCTACACCTTCAGTTTCTTCAAGTACTCGAAGAAGCTAGAAACAAATTACAATTAGAAAAAGAGGTGGAGGCCGGGGATTTGGCCCGGATACTTTCATAGGAAAATAGAAGAATAATTGAACCGTAAGAAATCCCTAGCTGTTTGATTTCCCCGCTACTTGTTGTATTTACCCGGCAATTTGAAATCATAGTGACAACCCTGGGCTTTTTATGTATGTTAAATTTTAAAAACGTTGTTTCTTTTTTCTTTTCTTCCTTTCTTT
>OZ037775.1:58025156-58452656 GCA_964035525.1 Porites cylindrica
AAAAATGCCCAAAATCACCTATACGGCCAGCCGGTTCTCACTTTTGCAGTTTGAGCTGTGGTCGAGTGTTTGAATGAACATTAATAGAGTTACGCTTCAACATAATAAAGAATTTATTATGTTTATCTTTTTTTATTATTATTATTATTATTATTTTATATTTAATGTTTTTATCGATGTGTAATCTTCAAAAGCGTTTGATACGCGCGGCATTTTGAGTACTCCTGCAAGCGACGTTCACTGAACGACCGAAAACAAACGGCACAGCGATTAAAATTGGAAGAGAGACTACTAACAATCAATAAAAGAAATATAATTCGGTGAAACATTAATACAGAGAGAACAATTCTCATTTACGAAGACAAGAATTAAAGTGTCTCTAAAAATCCTGAGTCTTGAAGCTTAAAGCTTATTAATAAGTTTTGTTTTAAGCCGATTTCCCAGTGTTTGCTTTTTTCAAAGATGAACTCTAGGCAAGAAAATCGCTAAAAACTTTCTTTTAGGGACTGTGCAATAATTATCAGGAGGGGGGGGCTGAAAAGCTAGAGTTATCTAGCAAAAACTTAGACAGTACCCCCCAAAAAAACAAAACAAAACATTAGTTCTAACCCCCCTCTGTTATGTTAAAAAGAACGTGCCCCCACCCCTCCCTATAACCCACCCAAGATTTACACAAAGCATTTGCTAAGTACCGGGGTGCTTACCACATTGGCTCAAAATCTAAAACTTCTGAAGCCAGAAAGAGAAAGGAGCAGTGAAAAAAATCAAAGAACAGGAGATTGAACGCTTCAAATAACAGACGAAAAAGAGCTTGCATTACATTTCGATCATTGGGAGGAGAGCCTGATGAACTTTGTTATGAGCCATATATATATTGAATTCAGCAAATCGATTCAGTCGATGAAGAAACATTACTTTTAGTCACATCAAAAACAGCCAAAGCTTGTCTACGAGATCTGTTTGATTCCCATTGTTTTGGGGGGGAAGCTGAAAACCAAGTTCATGATTTTTGCTTTACATAGGATCAGCTCAATTAATTAGAAGACAGGTTAAACTTGATCAGTTGTGAATTTGTTTTTCATTTTGATGGAATATTTCCAATAATCGTTTAACAGCTGTTCGTATTGATATTTGTTACAGTCTATCATGATGCCTGTATTGAGAATCTTTTATTGCGTTTAATTTTATTTACATTTCGAATAAAACTTAAGGCCCCCCCTCCGTCAAATGACTGATTTTACTTTGAGCCCCACCTATGTTGGCAGCAATTTTATGTAATGCCCCCCCCCCCCCCCCCCCCTGATAATTAATGCACAGCCCCTTACTGCCAAAATTATAACTAAATATTGTTTGGAACGTTTTCTTTCTATTGGCGGTGAGAAAATCTCTAAAGGCTCTGTAAAGTTTTGCAAGCTTATATCTAACCTGATACTCGGTCAGATCATTGTCTCAAATCTTAAAAACGTGCATAAACTAAATAGCCGCATAAATTACGCCGTCATTAAATTAGATATAAAAACAAAAATCAAGCACAATAATTACTCGAGCGTACCATTCGAGATGCAGCTCCTGAAAGGTACCAAGTAAGGCCAGTATCGCTTCAGACATTTCAACCCTCTTACGCACTAAGCAAGGTGAAAAACGAAAACCGGGGTTGGTGGGGGGGGGGGGGGGGGGATGGGGGCTGGCAGCGAGGTCTGGAACCGAGTCTACATGATCGCCCCAGTTCAGAAATTTGGCCGAGTGAGACTGAGAACCAATTTTCTTTCAAAACAAATATGGCGGAGAATGCGGTCATTGAAGGACGATGAGTTTTTGCTCGGTTTTAAGTTTTACGGCGTTCAAACATCAAGAAAAGGTTTTCATGAACTTTTTTTAATGGAGTTTTTGGACATCAGGAGGCATGATGTATGAACAGTTCGTGGCTGACTTCACTTATAAGCTTCGTGAATCCTGCCTGATCTCTTATATTTTTCCAGCTACAGTGGTATTAAGAACTCTCTTCTTTATGCTAAACATATGCTACGACCTCACCATATTAGTATGAGTCTTGCAACAGTCATTTGGGAATGTTCATTAAACCAATTTTCTACTTCGCTGTTCGTAAGTTTGTTTGTACAACGCGAGCCACAACAAATATTCATGGCCGGAAATACAGACTACAGGGCCAACTTAGTAAAAGCCAGGGTAAATGTTCCAGTCTCTTTGCTTGAGATGTACTGGGTCTGTCAGTATAAGCTATTTTTAATATCGGCAGGCTGGGAGGGGTCACTGGAATATCATATCAAGACCACGGCAATACTGTAATATGGCAATACGGTTTCAAGTATCTCCTTGAAATTGTCTGTACAAAAATTCCCCAATAGTTCTAAATTACGCTTAAAATGATTATTATGGTGTAGTGTGAGGGCAAGAGGCTAATACTGGAGTACAAGAAACAGAAAAAAAGAAAATTAAATGTTTTGCAACGTGTACAAAGAGAACCAGAAGGAGCTTGAAAAATGGACAACTTCAATTGTTTGTGTAAGTTATGAATCTGATTTACAACTAAAATAAACAAGGTAAAATTGATTTTTCATCAACCATCAAAAGAAGTTATTGTCCCTTGAGCCCAATCCCCTCAGTAGTTCTTTCTACAATACTACCCTTGGCTTAGTTGGCCTAGATGGGTATGTGCTACTAGTTTACCTCCGGAATATAAAAATTCAATAAGGCCAAACATACTTTAAAGGAATTTAAACATGTTTTTTCGTTCGGGGTTTTCAGCTTATATTTTAGGTGTTCGACTCATTTTAGAGAGCATTTTGGCTCATCAAACGACAAAGTGTGGGATCTATTGCAAAATCTCATTTGCACATGTCTGTATTATAAATGTACCGCCGGAATTGAAAACTACGGGAAATTTCCTTTCTTTTGATATATAATGTACCTATATTGGAGAGAATTTTGGCTCAAAAAATTGCATTTCAAAGTAGCTACTTTTGGTGCTTAGCCATATGGCTGTGCCCGTGTGCTTGGAAAAAGCGGGGGGAGGCGAGAAAAGTGCTTCTGTGGCAGTATTGCCCTCGTTTACTACGAAATTATAAACAAGTAAGTTAAGCTAAAGATTGGCATATGAAGATATTGTAACTCATCTTATGGACGAAAGTCCTCATGATGAAGACGATCATCTCGACATCGACGACCTCATATTGACCACACTTGCAGTCCTTGAATTCTCTATATGAGAGAATTTTTGCCTCGGTGGCATCAGTTCTCATTTCCGAATGGGGGAATATACTTAGGAAGTATGCATAATTATCCCATAACGCTCCGCATAACCTTGAGAGTAATATAATTACACTTCAAGGTAAGTACCACTACACGTCCACGAATTAGTGATCATCGGTGGAGACAAGAGAAGCCATTATGGTGGAGGGAATGATTGACCTTCACACCAGCGCTCTTTCGTCTCTTTCGTCCATCATGCTTTGCGGCAAACATGGCGGCGGAGTTCGCACATGATTTTGTACAAGAAACTTTGGAGCGTTTAGATTCCTGCCACGACCGCCTTTTCAGTAGAATTTTGCTTCGAATGGAGTATTTAAATGGTATTTTTATGAATTGTGGGAAATTACCTGATTCTATCGCATTGGATCCGCCATAGCATGTTTACCGAGCAAACAAGGATCGGGTGTTACTATAAACACGTCAAACGTTCAAAATGTATCGGAGGATCAGTTCGTGTTACTTGTAGACAGTGAGTTTACGAGACGAAAAATAAGTGAACTACTGGAAATAAAAAAAAGAAGAAAAATAAAAAAAAAGATGGAAATGTTTACACGCACAGATTTCAGTAGACTGCTTCGGTAAGTCTACGTTTCGATCCTCAGTTAAATGCACCACAGAAGCAAAACCTCATCTATCCTATATATTTTTAACTTTGGTAACGAAATCTCTTAATCATAGCAACAAAAGCTAATTGGGCAACAGTCACGCGACTGATGATGTCAGTAGTTATGCTTCAGCAAACTTAACCGGATTTATGGATTCCCTTTGGATTCCCTAGCAAAAAGTGGATTCCCTTCATTACATATGCAGGATTCCCTAGTAAGAAGTGGATTCCCTTCATTACATATGCAGGATTCCCTAATAAGAAGTGGATTCCTCCATACTAATTAACTGCGTAGATAGCGTCTAGTCACTGCCTTCCTGAATACTAATTCGGTATAGGTTTACTAATAAGTGTCTCTCTACTACAATAGGCACAATAGGCTTGCCTAGACTTGCCCGTTAAATAACTTGATTCCGGTTTGAACGTCTATTAAAAGGAAAATAGGAATAAGAGAACCGATCAACTAGCAACGCGAGAAACGGCTTACTATATCTTATTTAGCGCTAAAAAATCGGATATATTAACAAAACCACACACATTCACAAAATAGAGCTGAAAACTCTTTTTTTCAATTTTGTCTGACTATTACAAAACAGTTTCCTCCTATCTATCTCAAGGAAACGACTGACTATTAAAGTCTTGTAATTTCACGCACCGCTAGTCAGTTAATCATGCAAGTTCGCAAGCCCAAAGTTGAATACAAATTAGTTCAGCTCAACAGGAAAATCGCCAAGGGAGCATCTCGACGTATTATTATAATAACAATTTAAAATAACTTAATAGCGGAGCTCCACGCGCGCGCGTTGGCGGAGCCCCATAGCTAAGTAAATCTACCCATCCCAGAAAATTTGGTTATCACGTGACCGTACACTGAACGAACGACCGTCCGTCCGCACCACAGGCATACAAATGTTTACTCTCGCACTTTACTCTCGCACTAGCTAGTTTGGGATCCTAGGAGAAAACTGATTGCACATCAATGTTGTGATCAATTGACAGCTGTCAAAACAGGGTATCCGCTGACCAGTATCACCTGACCGTATCGCGGAATCAGGTGTCGACCCATCGAGGTCGAGTATTTTTTGAAGTTATCTGCTGACAAGTTACTAGTTTTCAAATGATCGCAGGCTCAAGTTTTTTTTTTTTAAATTTATATGAAATATGTCGTGTTTATGTCTCTATGGTCCAGTACTATCAAGATTTTAATTTCAAACTTACCTCGGACAGGAAAATTCAGCCAGTTATTTAAAAATACAGGCGGGGAAGACCTTTTTTTACCATGGTCACGCGTTGGTCACGCTTTACGTCCAATTTTTATGCTCTGATTGATCAAATTTTGACCAATGCGGAAAATTTATGCAGCATCTTGAAATTTGTTTACTTTGACAGCTGAAGCTGACAGGTTTGTGTCAACTTGTGATGTTTTTAAATGTCTTTTTCCACTGGATGTACAAAATGAAATACAGCTGCTAACAAGAGTCTTCTGTTATTCAAGGCTGGTTTGTTTATTGGATTTTTGGTTGAGAAATGCGTCGCTTGTCAAAGTCGGAAAGCCGATTGCGGATGGCATCGTTTTCGTTTTTCACCTTGCTATTGTTTTCTATCCTTCGCCCACTCGTTTCATTTTTTTTTCTCCACGATATTCTATAAAAGACTGCCAACTGCTGTCATTAGTTCATTTTGTAGCAATGTCTCGTGTAGCGAACAACAATCGTGGTTTTCTTCAGCTGTTAGCTGATTGCCCTGCTCATCAGCGACATATAAGGATGCTTTACTTGACCCGGCCAGACCAAATGTCCCTTACAAAACAAAGAAGCGAGTCGTTGTACAAGAGGATAGTGCCGTTTTTTTGAAGATTTGTCGGTCCCTGTTGTTTCAAGCTTAGGATTTCTGATGCTATAAAAGTGGTGACGCATCGCACAGTTGATCATTCGAAGCTACGTCTCCCACCGTTACTCATCAAAATGAAGAGAGAGATAGATTTGATTGAAGAAGAGAACGAGAGTGAACATAAAGAAAGCGAAGATGAAGAACCAACAATACATTAAAGATGTTTTGAGTCATCTTTCCCGAGCGGTGTGGAAACAGCGTGCTTCTGATTTGCTGCATAGTATGGCCGCTTCCAAAGATATTCTTTTCAGGACTCCCCGCGGACAATTACCTCGAAATAAACGTATAATTCCTGTCACAAACAACGCCGAGCTAGTTGATTATGTGTTACTAACTCACAACAATGAAAATACTAAGCCTCGTGCGCTGAATACCTTCCCAGATGGACTTGCAGAGATAGGGATCAATAAAGGTTTAATCAAGAACAAAACGTTGCTAAGCGATTTAATAGAAAAGGAATAAGGCTACCGAAATGCAGAACATATTTCCCAGAACGAGAGTAATAATGAGGAGAGTTCATGGATTATTGAAAATCAGGAGGAGGATGAAGTGGCTTCTGAGAATGGCAGTGAAGCTGACGGCACCCAAGAGAGCGACAACGACACTGAAAACGACAGCCAAGAAACAGAAAGTAGTAGCCTTGAAACATCCACCACCTTTCACTCTAAAAGTCCCTGTGAACATTGTGAGAACTCTAATGTGTAGGGAACATTGATCATGGAATGTCCAAAATGCTTTTGGCACGATTACTGCAAGACTTGTCCTATATGCGATAACCAGATCCCCGAGGAGAGAAATTACACCAAAGAGGGCTTTCTTCGGTGTCACGATTGTGGAGCAATTACACACAAAAGCGCGAGGAAGTTGGAAACCAATTTCTGTTCCCCTTCTAAAGAGGATAACGAAGAAGAGGATTAATTAATTTCCATTCCTTTCAAATCGCTTTGTATTTGACTCTTCTTGTGATTGTTTTTTAATAAAGTTTTTTAAACGGTATCTCGTGTCTGATTTTATTGCTAGCAATTATTAGTCACGTGTTTCAGTTGATCCTTGTTAAGTTATTTTACATTGTTTTTACAATAAATAAATACGTCAAGACGCTCCCTTGGCGTTTTTCCTGTTGAGCTGACCTAATTTGTATTCAACCTTGGACTTGCCAACTCGCATAATTAACTGATTAACGGTGCGTAAAATTACAAGACTTTAATAGTTAGTCGTTTCCTCGAGATAGATAGGAGGAAACAGTTTTGTAATGGTCAGACAAAATTGAGAAAAAAAAAGAGTTTTCAGCTCTACTTTGTGAATGTGTGTGTGGTTTTGTTAAGGGAATCCTGCATATATGATGAAGGGAATCCACTTTTTGCTAGGGAATCCAAACGGAATCCATAAATCCGGTTAAGTTTGCTGAAGCATAACTACTGATGTCATTACCTCTATATCTGACATGACAAGATATTTTATGGCAAGTGTTATCTTGTTGTGGTGTAACATTGTTCTAGGAATAAAATTTTCAAAGTTATAAAGTTTTTTTTATTTTTATTCTAATTAACTTTGAATTATTATTATTATTATTATTATTATTATTATTATTATTATTATTATTATTATCATTATTACTATTATCGTCATTATACGTCTTTTTACTTGCACTTTCTTGCTGTAATAAACCTCCAGAAAGTTTGGACTAGATTGCACTTTCCTAATATCGTGTTAGTGCGCCACGAAGCCTTCTTAACGAGTTGTTTTAATTGGCTAAAAAAAACAACAGATGAATGACCAATCAAAAGATGTGTCCCCTAGTCTGCTAGCAAGTCCTCCATTTGGGGGAGTCGAGAGAATTCACGCGGGAGCGGCTCGCAAAAGGAGACGGCAAAGAACTGTCTTTTAATTGTAACATGTTCATGTGCGTTATTTGTCAGAAATTTTACTCGAAGAACCCCGTCGTGGTGTACTTTGGAGTTGGCATACCACAATGAAAGGTCATTCTGGCGCAGGGGTGAGTAAAACCCTTTAAACCAACTTGAATACATAATTACAATTACTCTTCCTTTTTTTCTCCCCATCCTTTTAATATTTGAACTATTTACTAGGCAAATATCGATACACATGATCTCTACACTGTTCTCCATGAATATGTTATAGTTATTTTTTTGTCAGGTAGTTTTAAATTTTCCTTTGTTTCAACTTTATGAGGATACGTTTCCATACCCAAAGAGAAAAGAAAAAGAAAAAATGCCTGAGATTAAAAAAAGAAAAAAAAAAGAAAAAAAGTTCAATGGATACACTGTATATTTTGGAATTACCGTTTTTCAAAATAACATTATTGTCACCCCATGTAAGGGAATTCGGATTCCGGAATCCGGGAAATTTTGGCTTGTGGAATCCTGAATCCTGGAAAAATTTGTTGTGGAATCCGGAATCCTTGGCTATGTAATACAGCTTAAGGAATCCGGAATCCCAGGCTTCAAATCCAGAATCCAAGACCATCTTGGATTCCCTTACATGATGCAATTATTGCAAATAAAGAGGATCTGGTCTAACCCATTCAAAAACGGAACCATCCTCAACCACCCGACGGATTCCGTCCGTTCTTTTACTTGTGACGTCATCGCACTTAAAACACGCCCGAACGAACACGATTCAGTGAAAAAAAGGTCGCCGAAAAACGCAAAAACAATGTAAAGTTGAGTCGAAATTGAAATCAAAACCTTGTTACCCTTCCTTTCATCTAAGCCCACTATCCTTTCAGCTTTCCTAAAAAATTTACCCACTAAAATGAAGCCCAGTAGATGCACCACAAAATAATAATAATGACTCTCTCTCTCTCAGTTTTTTAAGTGCATTTAAGCTCCCAGTAATGTCAAAGGTTGAGGCGTTGCTAGATTCTACATCCACAACATGTGCTTAGATTGTTAATCGGTTTTCTTGATAAGCTTCATTATATTAGATTTGACATCGTTGTTCAGTGCAAGAAAGTGAGAACTGACGTACAATTTAGGAATTTGCAATGAAAGCACTTTACCACTTTTAGCTATCAAATATTCTCTTACTATTTCTCTCAAGTTCTTCCGTACAAAATTAATTGACAATGTTTCAGGTAGAAAAAGTAAGTTGCTGGAGTGCTTGGGATAAAGCCCCAGCGACTTCAGTTGAACAGCCACATCCTCCCTCCGATTTGCATAAAGAAAGGGAGAATTTGATGTTAGGGCGAGAGTCACCAAGGATCTTATTTCATGCACCCCTGGATTAGTACATGTACAATGCGTTTTGACGTCTCTTTCATTATTTTTAGTGGAATTTTTGCTCAAGCCATTACTGTGAGACATATTCAGTCTGTGACGTTACCATTGCAACCGAGCCAACAAACTGGCTACGAACAGATTTTATTGCCGTCAAGGATGCTAAAATGCTGAATATTAAACTGAAATACAACCTTCGTAGATGTCCTCCTCCACCAACTGCAAGTTCTTTCTGCAAACACAAGTGGAACATTTATGTGCTTCATGTAGATAAAAAATTAATTGCAGTTGATTTAGACCCAGTCACAGCTAATGAAGTAACATACCAAGAGGTAGAAACAATTGCGCCAACAGTCCTGCCTGCACCTGGAAAAGTGGAGTCATATGATTATGATGTTAAAATCGTAACCAAAAAGGGAGGTGTGTATCTTGCATTCTTAGACCAAGGAGCCTGTGTATCAATATCAAGTGTTATTGTGAGCTACAATTATTGCCCCGAGATTGGCAGTGTTTTGGTGAGATTTTCAAGGACAGTTGCTCCCGTGAATGACTCTTATCCAAAGGAACAAACAGGACGTTGTACGGATGTGAACTCAATCAACAAAGTGAAACTGTCAGGCGTTTGCCTCAGTAGCGGAGAATGGAATGTCACTGATGGAATCAAATGCCTCTGTAAACCTGGCCATGAGCTTGTCAACGGATCTGAGGGAAATGTCCTTGAATGCAGTGGTATGAACGAAATTTCTATTTTTTTAAGTGTGGTGTTGGAAGTTTTATTATTATTATTATTATCCGCCACATAGTGCTAAGGAATGTTTTTATCAATCTTCTTTTTAAGCGTGCCTTAAAGGCTTTTACAAGAGTGTTGCAATGAACAGTAAATGTGACAAGTGTCCTGCAAACTCAGCGTCTAATACTGGAAGAACGGGTTGCTTATGCCATGAAGGGTTCTACAAGAAGCCTGGATTACATGTAGCTCCTTGCAAAGGTAATCGCAGATCCCCGAGTTCTAAAATTCTATTTATTTTTCACTCAAAATATTTCGCCCTTTCTGAATGGTCAAAATCCTCCCGCTCTTTCTTCACAACCAACCAGCGTTGACGCTAAATTGCGATAACTATAATGATAGGAAAGCTCTTTAAGGGTATAATTTAGAACTTTCCGGCTCTAAAGATCTATTTCGAGGTAGCTTCATTGAGCAAGAATAAAGCAAGTCTTTGAAAATATTTAGCTTATTGAGGGGGACATGGGGATTTGCGGTGTTGCGGTGTCGCTTAATGTTTTTGGTGCGGTGTTGCGGTGATCTTTTTTTTTTTTTTTTTTTTTTTTTTTGTCACGACTGTCTGCTCTTACTCCGCATCATGGGCTTTGCATGCATTTTTTCTATCTCCATGACTGAAAATAGAGTTTGCAAAAAAATAGAGTAAGAGAGAAATAGTCTTGAGTCAGTCTAACTCTCCACGGTGGGGCCAAACCACCCCCTAAATGTTGCACCAATGGGTGGGGTAGTTGAGGTGTTATTTTACCATAACTTTGTTGGCTTTTTACCTTTTTTCACGAAAGTTGACCTGAAAATGCAAAATGTTAGGCCAATCAATTTAGTTGCCAGCATGTCTTAAGATATTCAGATATTCATGTCTTAAGATATTCAATTATGACGTCATGTTTGCAGACGTCATTTTTACGTACCGTATTTATTCGAATAAGCGCCCAACCTCGAATTAGCGCCCACCTCGAATAAGCGCCCATCCTAAAGGCAGAAAAAGTTAATAAGCGCCCAGCCTCGAATAAGCGCCCACCCCTCCTCCTCCCAATCAAACTCAAATAAGCGCTCACCCCCACCCCACCCACTTGAGTGAACAAATTCCAATAAGAGACTTCCCCGAGGACGGAGTTTTCTTCAGAGTATTTTACAGAAACCTTGCTTTGTTACTTCTTCGCATTTTGTTATTAGCATTGATTGTTTTGTTGCAAAATAAACATACTTCACTTGCTGATAATGGTGAAAATTTAATAAGCGCCCAGCCTCGAATAAGCGCCCACCTCGAATAAGCGCCCACTCTCAAGGTGCAAAAATTTAATAAGCGCCCAGGGCGGTTAATCGAATAAATACGGTAAATTTTAAATTTTTGAATCTCCCAATTTTTTGTTTTCTTTTGTTTTTTTTTTCTGAAAGATCTAAAAAAAGGGAGTTGAAAGCTCAATTTTTTTGAAATATCTCATATATGAGCTGAGATATCGCAGTTTGAATTTGGATAAATTTGTAGAACAAAACCTGGAACCCCCCCCTCAGGAAATAACTATACATTTAAGTGTTTTCTTGTTAAATTGCCCTCACTATTTAAGTTGCATAGAAGACATATTGACCGTCGAAAGCTAAAAGAAAACAACTGCGCAGAATCCCGGAAAACAAGTTTGTGACGTCAGAAAATGTCACGTGATCTTTTTTTGTACTGCTTAAATAAGCGTTATTACGTCAAAAAATGAAGATATAAAATCATGCAATTTTAGTCCACAATGAAAGGTTTGTGGTACCAAAAAATCTGCTTAATTTGTATAAAACTGTCAATACCAGAGCAATCGTTTTTTTAAGAAAAACTATGGATCCGAGGGGCACACTATAATATTTTTGAAGTCCCATAACTCGGCTCATAGGTGTCGTATCGAAAAGCGGTTTCCGGTGTTTTGCCCCTCTTCTGATGCTCTCTCAGATGATATAAGTTTGACTCAAAAAGTAAAAAAGAAAACAATTTTACCTATTTTGTTGACGTCAGCCAGTGTGACGTCCAGTTTGTTCTTTTAACTAAAAAATCCAAAAAACTTTTTCAGTCACTAATTGTAGTCCATCGAGCATGTTTGGTTAACAAATAACAAAAATCGTAAGAAAAAATGTAAATTTCGCACTCATGCAACATTTGAGGGGTGGTTTGGCCCCACCGTGTCTACCAATCACTAACCAGCTCCTAGATCATCCAACCCCAATTATGTGAAGATTTGGATTAGATTAATCGTAGAACAAAACCCCCTTTATGTGATTTGTTTTAAATAAATGAAAAAAAAATCAAAAAATTATGCTAACTTATGCAAATCACTCCTCCCTCAGGTTTTCCAAAGGCACCACGTAGTGCAATTGTCACTGTTGTTAGAGAGACTTCTGTTGAGATTATGTGGGAACGCTCACCTGATAAAAGCGATGGAAAGTTAAGATATTCTGTACATTGCTTCAGATGCAAGTCCAGCAAATACAAGGATTGTAATGAGTCATGTGGACCAAGTGTAGAATATAAACCGAATAAGGACAACATCACAGATGAAACTGTGGTTGTAAATGGCTTGCCTTCTGATAGTTTCCTCAAGTTTCGAGTTTACTCTGTCAGTGAGTTAAATGAACAGGAGAAAGATAGAGACAAATGGAATTATATTACAGTAACAGTAAATACCAAAGGTAAGTAATAATATTATTAGCTGAGGACAGGACTACAGTTGACGAGTTGTTTACCTGCTCAGACAAACCTTATTATTATA
Source organism: Porites cylindrica (assembly GCA_964035525.1). Classification (NCBI taxonomy): domain Eukaryota; kingdom Metazoa; phylum Cnidaria; class Anthozoa; order Scleractinia; family Poritidae; genus Porites; species Porites cylindrica. Next base: position 58,037,685 of record OZ037775.1, read on the forward strand.
CACCACCGTCACTGTAGCAAAGCCATTTTCAGGGACGACTTAGAGAAGATGTTTCCAATATCCGAAAATTACTTCAATAGATCAGGGTAATCAGTAGAGAAACATCCCTTCATTTTCTTCGGGACAGGCGTGCAAAAGAACGTGGCATCGATCGAGGTAAGCATGTTTTACAAACTGCTGCTTCTTTTTAAACTATGTATTATGCATCAGTCAATTCCAGCCGCGTCCATCTCACCGGCTACTGCGGGGCATTTGCTCGCCTCCTCTGTTCCGGGGGTAGGGAATTAGCAATTTTATGTGGCCATGGGGTCGGGTATTTGCTAAAACCGGGGCTACTCCCTAGCTTTTGGCACGCACGTGGTTGATCCTATCCAAATATAACTAAGCGTGAAGGATTTTACTGGAAACACAATCCTTTGCAGATTCAGTTTGCTGATCGATCAAGGACGCGGAAAACTTATATAGGTTTTTAAAGGCATGTTTTCTCGATATCACACATGTATTTCTCCATTGCTTATCAAACCAGAACTTGGGAAGATATGAACGGACGTAAATCGACGTAATTAGTTTCTTTATTTAATGAAATTTCCGTTGATCGGATATTTGAATAAAATTAAGGGGTAATGATTCTAATTCTTATATGATCATGCATGATCAGTCTATTATTTAAAGTACCTCCTTTCATATTATTAAACTACCGGTACTATTAACCATCAGAATTCACCAAATCAGTGGATAGCAATTTTCGCGCGTTCTGATTGGCTCCCGTAACTCGCAATATTCTTCGATGTTCACTGTTTTGGGACGGGATTCAAAATGGCTTCTCGTTTCGCGACAGTTTCGAAAGATGAAACTTTAGCGGGAAATGAAGCAGCTAAGCCAGCAAATACCAAGAGAGAGACAAAATTTGGCTTGTCAGTGTTTACTGGGCGATAGAAAAAGTTTGCTTACTGAATTTGCAACAAAATTACAAAAAATGATCCCCGAAAAACTGTCAATTGAAACGTAAACAAACTCTAACTAAGTGACGTCTTGTATCAACAAAAACTTCGTTTTGATTTTTATCCCACCGATTTGCTAAATACTAAAACAACTATCCCCCTCTGGGTCGGTTCATAGCACTAGATGTATACCTCGACACTTCGCATCTAGGTATATAGTCACCATTATTCACCTCCCCTTCAGGGGATAGTTGTGTACTATTTTCCTACAAAGTACAGTGGCGGATCCAGGAATTGGGGTTCGGGGGGGGGGGGGGGGGGGCGCCTTCCCTTATTTTTAGACCCAAATGAGGCCGGAAGGGTCGAGCCGGCACTGAAGTATTTACAACAAGCATAAAATATATGATAAGATAAGACTCATGAATGGTGTCGTCGGGGCGTAAGGTCTTAGCTATGATAGCGCTATTACAAAGGCAGATGTAAACTGAAACGAAAAATTGCACATTGAAATGCCTTAATAAGTGGCCCTTCTCATCTGTGCGATCAGTGAAAATTTCTTCAATTTTGATTGAGGGCGGGGCACTTGCCCTCTTTTTTCGTCCCAGCGGCAGGGGCATTTGGCAGCTCAAGTGTCCCAGCCCGCCCACCCCCCCCCCCCCTCAAAAAAAGAAGGGGGGGTGGGGGGGGGGGGAGAAGAAGAAAAGAAAGACAGAAACGCGTATACCCTGGGGTTAGCCAGGGGAAGGAGGGCATGAGCGCAGCTGGAATTGACTGATGCATTAAAAAAAAAAAAAAAAAACATAGCACATTCGGCTTTAGTATGATCTGAAGAAATATTACGCAGATCTCAGAAAGTGTTGTCCACAGAGGCTGACCCTCCTCGATCTGTAAAATTCGTTAGAGTATACTCAGCCTCATTCAATAATTGTTAAATATCTGACGCTTCTTCCATTTTACGCAATTTGTACTGGACGGAGACTGATAATTTAGGGCTAGTAACCCTAGGGGTAACAACAACAGGTTGATTTCCTTCCCCACGTATTTTTCGTTCTCTCTTGTTGTTGTTGTTTTTTTTGCTCGTTTGCCTGAACCTCATGTTTTATCATTACACATATTTTCCCAGTTTATTAATGACAGTCGAAAGCTGTTTATATTTTTTAGCCCTTTTTGTTCCAAAAAGAACTGAAATATTTAAGTAGTAAGAGTCACGGTGAAGTCAAACTTTAAACGTAGGATTCAATTTAATTTGACAGTTACTCGACGTACAATTGCAAATTGCTGTTTGCCGAAAACGTGATTTTAAATCTCACTGTTATATGTTAATATTACTGACATTCGTGTTTAAGGCCCTGCCCACACGTATCAGTTTATGCTTGAAAACGGATATATATTTTGTCCTTCGGTTTAGCCTACCGTCCACACGTACCCGCTGAAAACGGTCACCGAAAACTCATCTTTTCACAAACGCTCTCCAGAGTAGAGATTTTTGAAAACGCCGGTTTTTCGTTTCCGTGTGGACGGACAAAAATGGAGGTTTCGAATACGATGATGTCATACATCAAAAACACATCATTTAAATACATCGTAGCGTGACGTATGCTCAATAAGGGAAAACGATTCGCATACGCTACGTGTGGATGCGTTTTCAAAAGCATCCGGATACGGGTGGACGGGGCCTTTGTCAATTAGTCATTCGTAGTTTAACGAATTGATAAGAATTTTTAAAAGGAAGGTAGGAAGGAACCCTTTCATGAACTCATTAGTTTTTTTTTTTTTTTTTTTGCTTGTTGTTGTTGTTGTTTGTCCTATTTATATGTGTGTGTTTGTTTATTCCATCAAACTGTTAAGCTGAAGATGTTCCTACCGTTGGAGGTTCATCATCGAAGACAAAGATGGTGATTGCCGGCGCAGCTGGTGGTGGCGGTTTGCTGTTACTTATCGTTGCCATCACGATCATTATTGTCGTCTTTCGCTTCAAAAGGTAGGTTATGCCTTGTTCAAGTCAACTTTGAAATTTAAGAGGAGAACCCCCCAATTTGTAAAATTTCTACGAATTCGAGTATTGGAAACGGTTGTAGACTAGTAATAATTAAAGCTCAGTTGTAAATCATGATCAATTAGCTTGTTTTGTGATATAAAAGTAAAACAGATCTCCAGTTTATGAAAAAATATATATCAAACGGATTCATAACCTTTGCTGACATTATGAGTTTTAGCCGATTCTTGTGTATAATGTATTGAGCTCTCAAACATCATTGTTTTTAATATATATTTCTGCCAGGTGGTCAATTTACTGTTCGGACTTGTTTGATAAATCTCAGTTTCTGTGTTTTACATTCCCATTGGTTAGCACATCACCAAGTAGAGGGAATGACAAGCATTTACTGGACCATTTATCTTTCTCCAAATCATTAAAACACAAAGAAAATTGCAGTTTTCACACTAGAGACTGATATTTATACGGTATGTTTTCAGTAGTGTGAATTTGAGACGAACACACATTTTAAAGATTGGTGTTGGTGGCGGCGGGATCTCAAGTTTCTAAGTGGTGTTATCACGGTGCAACAATGGAAAGTTCTACTAAGAAATTATCCGAGGATTCAGTTAAGAGCCCTAATATTGAACCATCACACCCACCTATATGATTAAGTGGTTGTGAGCTTTCAATGTTAAGGGTCTTTAACAGAGTGCGTGGCTAGTTTCTTCGCAGAACTTCTTAGTTGTTTCTCCGTTCTGATAAGCTACAATGAAGGCGAAACTTAGAGCTGTCAATGGCTACAACCCCGCTCTATTCAGGGTCCTGTCCCTGTCGTTAATGTCTCGCAAAGTTAATTTTCATATAAAACACCCGTTCAATTTAATTGGGACTCATTCAGTATAATTGGGACTAATTGCTGTTAGCTGTTATTGCCTGTTATCACCTATTAGAGCCAATCAGGATCAAGATTATCTTTGGCTAAGAGCTAGTCTAATGTTATCAGATAACAAACCCATTAGATCCAATGGCAAGCTTGTTAGTGAATAACGGGATAACAGCTAATAACAGCTAATAATACTTCACCCATTATACCCAATCACAAGTTTGTTAGAGAATAACGGGATAATATGCTACATTCCACAAGTGTGAATTTGACCCATGAGGTAAAAATCTTTTTCATGACAAGTCAGTGCATCATTCTCAAGTACATACTGGAAGGTTGCACGCACATATGCACATTTGATCCATTAGCTGCCGTGAACTCATCTAAAACTCTTTTTGGTTTATTTATCATGTTTTTGAAAAACGTCAAAATTTTACCGTTTTCAAATAACCGATAGGCTTTTTAAGCCAGCACCTACGAAACAGTGGAATGTTCAAGAGTAGAACAAGAAAATCAGAAAATTACTTTATGATCTTTGAAGAAGCGTAGCTCATAACAAGCATGCAACTATCTAACGATCTCTCGATAATAGGTCAGTGATACAATAGTTGTGAATAGGAAACAGAGAGGGTCGTGAAGGGGTAAAATGGGAACTGGGATTAGCCTTATTGTGGACTGGGAAAATGGGGTTTACTCACTGGGACTGGGATTTAGCCACTGGGAATGGGATGAACAATTATAAAATGGGAATGGGATTTCTTTTCTTCAGCGGTCTTTGCTCCAATATTTTGAAATAGAAAAATAAAATTTCGTAGCAATAGACCTTGCACTCCTCAGTAGAGACCGTGAAATCAGTATTTTTCGCCTTCGCGCCAGCGGTCTAGCTACCAGCTAGCAGTGAAAGCGGAGACAGTGAGTCAGACGAGGATTGTGCAGGTGATAGAATTGGTTTTCATATGGTTATGTCAACAAGGGCTGGAAGAGAAAGAGTGTTCACCAGCAGAATGAGAGATTTTCTTCAGTCCAGGTGAAGATACGTGTATCCAAATAGCGTCAGTCAGTGCTTTTAATTTATTATGTGCATGATTTTGCAAATAATCATTAGTAATGGGATTTTAGATTTGGTAACTGGGATTTTGGCAAAAATTAGCCTGGGAACTGGGATTTGGGCCAAATTTAGGCTGGGAACTGGGATTTGGTACCCCCCTTCACGACCCTCAACAGAACAAATCCACACTGCCCAGGGGAAGTTTATCAATTATCAAGTGACAATTGCTGACATTCCAGCCCATTCCTGCACGCAAATTTGTTAGACAGTACACTAACACATTTATTTTCTTAATTTGAAATGATCTTTACACTTCCCTTTATTTCACTTTGATTTAACGATGAAATCTGTTTTACAATAAGGGAACGCGTCCAAATATCGGCATCGGGTCTCACCGATGCCGACCAATTGGGCACCGATTTTTTCCGAATCCGTTGAATGTCGGAATCGGCAACGGGTCTCAAGTCTTTATCGGGCCAATTAACAAAGGTCATCAAAAATATCTGGCAGCTCAAATAACAAGTCACAAAAGCAAAAGCAAAAGCGTGAATGTTGTTTCTCGATGTACAAACACGTTACTTTAACTGCTTAAATTGCCACAGGAGAGAAGAGGACATCGTCTGAGAATCAGGCTGCAAGTTGTTTATTGGTTGCATATGAACTCAAAAAAGTGACTGATGGAGGCATTCAACTGGTTTTCTCTTTCTCGATTCTCTTTCCGCTATTAAATTGAGTCAAACTTACCGGATGTATGCAGAGTTTGCTTTTATAGTTGAACACTCCGGTAAAAAAGGTTCTGCTTTTTGTCAAAAAGTCAGCCACCTTGAGTCAACCGCAAATTTTCCTAAGCGCTGAGAATGGAAAGCAATTTCACGTGGCACCATGCTCAAGCTCACAGAACAGCTAAGTCGCTAAGCCATTCTCTCTTTGTATGAAACTTCGTTCCGTGTTTTCCGTGACTCACGAGTGTGCGAATCTTTCAGTTCTTTTTTGCTAATTCCCTGGAGACAATCTGAGACTGCAACCTAATTGGTCGGTATTTTTTGCCGCAGATCGCATTGCACCTTGCGTCTAGGACCGTTGAATGAAAGTCGCAACTTTTCGTAAAAGTTTATCCCGTGGTTTTATATTATCCTATGGAGGGTTATAAGGGTCAATATTGTGATGCAATTTCTGTTATTATGTAGCTCTGAATTATATTCGGTAAGCCGCCGAATTATGTTTTGACATCTTAAATTATGTTGTGATTTTCTACATTATGTTTTCCATTTTCGACTTATATCCTCCAGGCCGCCGAATTATGATTTTCGATATTGACATTCTGTTGTTCGATATGACCTGCTAAATTATTGGTTTGATTTTCTAAATTATGTTTTGCATTTTCGACTTTAATCCTCCAGGCCGCCAAATTACGATTTCTAAATTTCCGGCTTCTCTGAATTATGTTCGGCTGATGGACTGGGCATCGCAGTAAGAAAGCAACGAGAAACCCTGGGACGAGAAAAACTCTCGCCTTTTATAATTTGCTTTCAACATGGCGGGCGAAGTAACGGCCACGTCCGAGGCGATATCTAGCGAGCTAAGCAAATGCGTCAAAGACGTCATCCTTTTAATAAAACAAAGCAGGTTTTGTGAGGGTGATTTAATACAATTTCGTCTTGATTGGTTGTACAGTGTTGTGGTTCGTTATGTTGACTATATTCCGTCTGGAGAAACAGTTTTGAACCTTCTTCATCAAGCTGCAGCTCTGTTGGTCACCGATAGCGATAACGTTGATTGTCGCCACTCTAATGCGTCTTCTCAGGCAGAGATTCTGCACTCTGGCCAACAGGGAAGACCTCGCTACTTTATTTCCAAGGAGAAGCTTGAGTTTCTTTTGGACATGAAGTTTACATCCGGGGAGATCGCATCCATGCTCAATGTGAGTGAAAGTACCGTAAAACGAAGAATGCGTGAGTATGAAACCTTTGTTAGACAAAGGTATTCAGACATCTCTGAGTATGAGTTGGATAAGATTGTTGAGGGGATAATGAGAGAATTTCCTAACAGTGGGTACAAGAGGATGACTGGCCTTTTGCAGAATGGTGGTTATAGAATCCAACAAAATCGCATCAGGGAGAGCATGAGGAGAGTTAATCCTGATGGTGTACTACTTAGAGCCCTCGAGCTACGAGCTGTTCGCCGAAGACGGTATCAAGTCAGCGGTCCTCTTGCCCTGTGGCATATTGATGGCAACCATAAATTAATAAGGTAAAACGTTCCTTGATCAGGCTGTGTAGGTCCAAATTTCAAAGTCAGGGAGGGGCAGCAGGGGACTTTTGCATAGGGTTGTGTCCCTCAAACTTTCAAATCCTGACCTACTGTTTCAGCATGTATATAATCAGCACACTGATAAGGATACCAGACACCCCCTGAACAGCTTCAGAAACTGGAACATGTACTGTGGTGACTATTGAAGTGCTATCTAAGGGCATACACACTACAGAAAAATTAGGCCTAACCCCATAAGTTTAACCCTTGTTTCACACAACTGGGCCCTGATTTTGAGTTTCTATATTTAATAATTGCTTGCTTTAAATTATTTTTAACATGCAGATGGCGATTGGTGATTCATGGAGGTATCGATGGCTTCTCAAGGATGATTGTTTATTTAAGATGCAGCACAGACAATCTGTCGAGTACCGTCTATGACCAGTTTCTTTCTGCTGTTAGCAGTTTTGGTCTACCCTCAAGAGTAAGATCTGACAAGGGTGGTGAGAATGTTGAAGTTGCACGCTATATGCTGAGTCATCCTCTCAGGGGTCCCAGTAGGGGAAGCCATATCGCTGGCCGCAGTGTTCACAACCAGAGAATCGAACGTCTCTGGAGAGACATGTTCTCTGGTTGTGTCCACGTTTTCTATCATCTCTTTTATGAGATGGAACAATGCGGAATACTTGATCCCTCTAATGAGCTTCACCTGTTTGCTCTTCAGTTTGCCTATGTTCCAAGAATTAACAGGAACCTACAAATATTTGCTGATGGGCATAACAGGGCCCCTATTTCTACAGAGCATGGAAAGTCCCCTTGGCAGTTGTGGATCTCTGGTGCTGTAACTGCTTCAAACAGAGGAATTGATGACTTTTGGAATCAGGTTAGTTTCCTTTGTTACAATTTTGTAGTTTTCAGTCAAATGCTGTCAATATTATGGTATAACAATAGTAATATGTAAGGGGATTGGACTCCTCTAAAATTGTGGTTCTCGGTGAATTATAATATTGTCTTTTTTATATTATGGTAAAGAAAAAATACATGTACCATTCATCAAGCACAATATTTTCCCTTATTCTTAATCTATTACAGGGTGAATACTATGGTGTCGACTGGGATGGTCCTGCACCAAACAACTCTACTGATGATCATGTCACAGTGGAAGTTCCTATTACCAGAAATCCCCTTCATCCAGTTGATTATGCATCACTTACAAATTCAATTGACCCTCTACGTGAAAGTGATGAGTATGGTGTAGACATTTACCTTGAAGCCCTGTCATTTATACATACAATAATATCAAACTATTGATGAGTGATTGAACGTTTTAATGTCTTATAAGATTATCATATGCCACAGTGAATGCTGACCAAATGATGAATGTGCAACCAACACAACTGAGGCAATACACTTCAGGAAGGACTAAACTGGTCTACCTATGTATAGCTGTATATGAAGCCCAAAAATTAACAGTATGCAAAAAACTGGAACTATAGTGTACATTTCGTGTAAGTGTTTCTGGAATAGCTGCAAAGTTTTGTATTTCTTCAGCTAATTGTGAACATATCTTGAACATTTCTACTTGCGAGTGCCCTAGATGGCTTCCTCAGTGGAAAATATGTAACTGTAACATAACTATAAGATAACAGTTTCAATTAAACTAGAAACCAGCTGCAAAGGAGCAAGAGGCATGGCGCAGAGAAGTCAGCAAGGCCCTGTCAAATTCTTCCTTATTGCTGTGCACTATTGGCAGTAAAAGGATGCTAAAGCAGGACTTTGCATCAGGCAATCTCTCATTGGGCTTGAAGAATTGAATGGAAATTTTTCTCTCGACACCGGTTGGTGGAACATGAAGGTTTGTAGTGATGAACTTCAATAAAAGATTCAAACATGGAACATCTCCACCAAGTGCTGGGATATTTTCTGATGAGAGAAATGTTAAATAAATTGGGTAAGGTTTGCTGAAAAAAAAATTTGAACTTTTCACAGACATATCAAGTAAACTTTTAAGATCTTGGTTATTTTTAGAGACAGAACAGCTACAAAGAACCTGACACTGCTGGAAAGAGAGGTCTGTGATCAGTTATTGCCGAATTGGTCTCGTTTGAGAGCGATATGTTGAAAACGTGCAGAGAAATTCCAATTTGAAATTGTCCGGACATTAAATTTTGTATGTTGCCGTTAACAAATGCTCTAATTAGCAACCAAGGATCTTATTGATTGGCAGGGCTTATCAGAAAAGGGACGTATTCAAAACTCATTGAGAGCCAAAATGTGAATCATTTTTATTTTGAACTTTTGCCCAGACAAATGAAAAATGTATGCAGTGTCTTTATTCTTTTCTTTATTTGGCTACAAACAAACAATCCTCCTGTACTACATTCATCATAGTTAACACTTCAGGCTTCTCCTTTTCAGTTAATAACCGGTGAAGTAAGCATGCCGTGTTAACATCTAAGATTCTCTGGAATTCGTGAAAAATATAGAAAAAAAAGAAATATACTACATAAGTATCTGGTTTAAAAATTGCTTTGACCTGTTGACCTGCAGTTTCAACTAATATAATATGTAAAAAAAATGAGTCAAATGTACCTTTACATTTTGTATATCCCTTGACAAAGTCCACAAAAAATGCATATGCTCTGGCCTGCAGTTCCTCGAGACCTGAAGGAGGCTCAACAAGGCTCATAAAGGTATCTGCACTCAGAGGTTCTGGGTTCTCTGTGACAAACAATGGCTTCCACAAACTTGGATTTGCTTTAATCATCCCCACCAATCCAAAGTAGTCCAGACCTTCTCTAAAGTTCTGGAGCAGTTGAAGGCGTTTACCAACAAGCTCTTCCACCAGCATGTATGTCACAAAGTCGCCTTTAGACTTGACATTCAAGACTCTACCAATGGGCCAACCAGATGTATCAATTACAGTGCTGAACTGGGGTTCATCACATAGTCTGTGTATGTCCTCATCAGTTTGGGCACCTTCAACCTTAAGAAAATAATATTTTGATATTTAATGTAGGAGAACTGGTTTAAAGGTACTCATGACTCAATAATGTCATGGGCCAGTCCACTGTGCCCTGCTAGAGAAAGTGGAGTCACGGGAAAATTATGCAATATTACAGCACTTACCCTCTTGATAAGTTCCTTAAGGACTCCTGTCTGTGACGTTTCTGGCAGGTCTTCATAGTTCACGTATGCGGCAGCATGTTCTTTTTCACCAGACACTAGGTATTCATACACATAAGGAGCCAGACAAGGCATACCTGGGCCTTTTTGAAGCAATGAGTGTGCAACCATAACACCTGCCATTTTTATCAGGTAGACATGTTCCCAGCTATAATGTGGAACACGACGGTCAGGTTTGCCCTCAAACAATTTGTAATCGATGGTCCTTACTAAATCAGCAAAAAATTCCAGACTGATTGCTCCAGCATCAACTGCATCCTCCATTCCTTCAAACATGACATTCAACTTTCGATATAACTGTTCCTTTGAGGAGCTCTTATAAAATATAAGAGCTGTCTTCCAGAGGACTGCCCTGTCTACGTCAATTATTTTGCATCTATCTTCATCCACAATTTTCTGGTACTTCTGCAGAGCATCTTTAAGGGTAACTTCCACTTCACTGCTAGGTGAGAAAGGCTCACCTGAAAGAAAGATATATCTCTTAGCTGTTGATTGCTTTTTTTAAGAACATTGACTATTGAACTCTCAAGGAAATAGACAATCTGTTAAAACTGTTAACGCTTTGTGGCACCTTTTCTGTCTCCCTCAGAAAATGGGGAGATCAGTAATGGTAAGCCCATGAAATGTTGAGTGTTACCCAAGCTGTGCTCCACACTATAAATTTGTTAGGTCAAGGGAACTTCAGTAAGAGACAAAGAGCCATCATTTTGCCCATATAGCATAGTCTTGACAGGATTAAGGCCACATAGCACAAAGCGGCCAAGATAAAGGGTTCCACTCAGAAAGACGAATAAGAAGCACTATCCCCTACACTGGCAACTTTTTGTTAGTTTTAACAAGGCCATAACATGATAGTAACATATTCAACAAAATTAATAAAGAAATATTATTACATCATCACTGTACTACACCTTCGTGTTCAAATGGACTACTCTTGATCAAAATGTCACTAATTGCTTCCTCAAGGTCAAAGTTGCTCTCTTTCAGAGCAAGCAGAAGGTCATCTTCATCTACATTCGGAAACATGTCCTTCAAAGTATCCATACCTTAAAAATAAAAAAGTGCTTCAGATGTCTTGCTCTTCATCTATAAAGAAAATAATTTTTCCCCTGCCCCCATTTCACCACCAAGTAGGTCTCCCATCTGAACTTAAGTTCCTTTTATAGGTTTCTGAGAAATAACAGGGATTTGGGATCAGACATGGTATTTGATATGAACTGAATAGCCTCAAGCTGCTGAACAAATAAAATAACAATGTAATGATGTCATAAACTATACTTGGACATTACTGCCTTCCCCAGACACAGTCTTACCTTTCTTAGAGGAACTAGCATCTGGACAGCCTTTGATTTTGAAATCTTCTCTGAAACAATGGGATACTTTTGTGATGGAGTCATCTGTGGGGTTGAAGGTAGAACTAGGCTCCATTCTAGAGCTCTCAGTTGCACTGGAGGAACAATCCCTGACAATGTTGTCATTCCCAGTTGTCAAATCCACACAGTTGTCCATACTGGTGCTTTGTTCAACAGAATAACCACCCTGACACAAGTTATCATGGAGGTCCCACTGAGTGACAGCCACTGCTTTCCCACAGTTAAAACAAGTAATTTCAACTGCATTGCCACTAGGCTCCTTAAAATTAAAAAGCACTGTGTATAAGACTTGTAAAATAATGAAGAACAATTTTTGGTGGTTTTCAAACCATTCTGGACATTGTTTCTGAAAGCTTGGTAAGGTTTCAGAAAGCTACTTGCAGTTATCTGAGAAAGCCTAGTAAGCATAATGGCATCTAAAGTTTTATTTAGGAAAGCCTTGGACGAATTTTACTTGTAACTTTTATTATAGTTTTTAAACGGTTTTTTAAGTTAGTGCATGTTTGCTTTTTACATATTTTGTTTGTTCTTTAGTACTTCTTACTACTTGTAATTTTTTATTGTAGTTTTTAATCGTTTTAAACCTAATGCATGTTTCCTTATTATGTATTTCTGTTTATTCTTATTTATTACATTTTTAATTTTTTAAATTGTTTTAGTAAGCAGGACCCTGTTGATAACCGGACTTGGTACTGAAGGGTTATCCTTGGTAAATATTCAATCATTATTATTATTAAATATTTGATTATTATTATTATTATCTATCGATGTATACCCCGAGGGGGGCAGTGCAGTCAAAGGCAAGGGATTTAAAGAAAGAATCATGCCCTCAGAGGGAGTTCTTCATTCAAGGAACACAAGGAATTTTTTTCTACATGGCGGCTGGGGCCAAGTTTTCAATACGAAGGTAAATTTTCCTATGCTGTATAGATAGATTGATAGATCTATGAAATAACACCCTGGCTCCAGAGGTTATTGACTGTCTGTTATTTTGTATTCTGTCCCTGAGTGGGGATTTAAATGTATCCATACCCCTTCTCCCCCCCCCCCCCCCCCCCCCCCCCGCCCCCGGTCACCCTCTTTAGGAAATTGTCCATTTTAGATTTTACTTCATGATCAAATGCCCAGCGTTCATTAACTGAGAAATTTATGATAAGAACCTCACCTCGGACACAGGTGTTGAATCCAAATCACGTTGTAGAGGTCTTATATAAGCCGTGGCTTGGCCCAATCCTGAGTAGTCCCTCAAAAATGGCACAGAATAACCACTTGCTGGTGGTGTTATTGTGGCAAGGCAGCTGTTCCCTTGATGACCGGTCCTCATGAGCACAAAGCCACCACCTGACTTTAGTTTAGGAAACTCCTCTTCCAATTTCTCACGAAACTCTGAAAATTTTGCCTTAGAGTGGAAACAAATTTTCCGCCTCCCTAAACCAGCGGCTTGCAGTTGGAATTTTTCAGCCCTTAAAGGAGCTCTGGTTTGACCCTTCAGAGCCAAACAAAAAAACTCATGCGTCCAAGTTTCCTTGGGCTGAAAGAACACACCACGTTGCTTTGGTTTCGACGATCGATGTTTTGGCTGTTGAAAAGTGGACGTGAGCGCGAGAGGAGATATCCTGTATGGGCTGAAAATGTTGCGAAAGTCGTTTAGAATGGCGTTCGATGATGCTCCCATCCGCTTTGGCTCTTCACGGGACTCTTTCGCTTCCCCCTCGTTAACCGACTCGGTCAACAAAGTCGTGACTTCTCTCAGAAGCCTTATTGCCTTTTGACTTTTGCTCGCCCTTTCTCCATCTTCAGCTTCGTCATGGTCCCCTCCATCTATCGATCTCTCTCTATCTTTCTCCGCCATATTCCAGATGTCGGACTTGGTAATTATTAACATAAATTATAAAAGGCGGGAGTTTTTCTCGTCCCAGGGTTTCTCGTTGCTTTCTTACTGCGATGCCCAGTCCATCAGCCGAACATTATTCAGAGAAGCTGGAAATTTAGAAATCGTAATTTGGCGGCCTGGAGGATTAAAGTCGAAAATGCAAAACATAATTTAGAAAATCAAACCAATAATTTAGCAGGTCATATCGAACAACAGAATGTCAATATCGAAAATCATAATTCGGCGGCCTGGAGGATATAAGTCGAAAATGGCAAACATAATGTAGAAAATCACAACATAATTTAAGATGTCAAAACATAATTCGGCAGCTTACCGAATATAATTCAGAGCTACTTAATAACAGAAATTGCATCACAATATTGACCCTTATAACCCTCCATATTATCCATGGGTTTGCTCTCGCTCCGCTCGCTAGGAAACCCTTTGAGGTCTGCTTGTAACAAGTCTATGCATCCAGTTGTGTTTCGAGATAGTGAGTTATGTTTTTGGATAGCATTGTTAGCAAGTATCGAGTAAAGAACACACTACTCCTTTTAATTTTCATAGAATAAATTTTATGGAGCAGCGTGGTGTCTGCGATCGACTGAAGGAAATACCTCTGCAAAACGTCGAAAATCACGTGTAGGCACGCATCAAATCAACAAACTAGAAACACAAAATGGAACATACAATATTGTTATTTGTTATGGAGTCAGGAAAAACGTACAGTCGATACAAATTACTTTGGAGTGAACCGACTCTTTTGGTTTCCTGACACGCTTCATTTTATGTATCAGATAAAATAATATGACGATGACACTTATGAACATATCGCAATGTCAACTGGCTCCGATTGAATCGGCAAAGTTTTTATCGTAATCGGAAACGGCAACTGGTGCCTACAGATCGGTACCGATTCCGAACAATCGGAAAATTAATCGGGTCCGTTTCCCATGATCGGGTTCCCTACCGATTGGACGCGCTCCCTAAAAAGAAAAGCAAACTTGATGTCACCTAAGGAAAAACGGCCGTTTCCGTTTTTCATTTTGCACTAAGCATCAGTTTTTAAAGACATATTTATACGTAAAATGTATTAACTTTTAGCTACTTTTATACAGAAAAATTTTGAAAGGCCAGAAAGGTTTTACTCTGACACGTTTTGAGAAACCTTTTGTTTGACCGTTATTCGGCGAACGATCAGATTTGAAGGGCACATTTTTACGCGCCCTAAAAAGTTGTTAGAAGAAAGTAGCGAGTATAAGTTATTTAGTCATACGGCGGCGGGACTTGACGGAACGCAAAGAGAACGTAACAATCTAATGGCATACGAGCGACTGCAGGCATCTCATGACATGTCGACTTTGAGATAACTATCAACGGCTTTGAATTCTTTCCATGTGCGAGAAAACAAAAACTATGCAGACAGGACCAAAGCGGGAATATGTTATGGCGATAATGGCCGATAATCAAGGCACCATCAATTGTGATGAATGGTGAACAAATCTACTCTTTTTGCTGAACATTTTCTGACAGAGAGAAACGGAATTTTTCAGTGGCCTCAAAAAAAGGACTTGGATAAAGTAGCGCCAGAATTCATATTCTGTCGCAATGTAGAGGTCATTGACGATAGTAAGAGTGTGCAAGTGAAAAACTTGACATCAATAAAAAGTAAATTTCGCGCTTTTTGTCGCAAATATTTTGGCGAAGAAAGCACGTAAGTTAGGCTAAGACGTGTATCTATTCCCTGTATTTGAATTATTTTTGGCGTTTTCTGTGTGCATGTTGCGGAACTGAAGAAGACGCATAGGGCCGGTTAAAAATGAGCCGGTGTTGTAAGTGGCTGAATCTGTCAAGCCCGAATACGTATGAAATGTTCTTTACCATAGTTAAAGTCAAGCATGCACACTTATTTCTAGATTTATTTATCCATTAATAAAGTCAATAAAGGATTGTCGAGATTCATCGTGGTTGTAACCGGAGACAGTTGTACCTCCGATTAATGATTTTGTTAGCCCGGCATAGCATTATTTGAAAGACTCTGCAAAATATGTTGGCGCTTCAATTTTTACCCTTGGTTTATTGAAGTGTTTTTTCTTTTGTTTGTGGGTATGGCAATCTGACAATAATTTTTGTTGCAAGTTTTTAGGACATTTTAAGGTGCTAAAATCGCAAAGTGGACCTAGAACAATTATGTATACATGTTATCCTTTTTGTAACTATATTAATTTACACACTGATTCACGATAAGTCACGGTTTTACTTCCATTAGAACGCTTAATGACCACACGTTTTAATCAGTGTGATCTATCGTAGTATATTCCACACGAATCAAACATTTGATATGAAAAGTTGTTAAAATTCGCGATTGCGGGAGAATAGAGATAAGCCGAAAAATGTTGCCCGCTTGACATTTCAAGCCTGAGTCACGGTTTTCTTATTGTCAGCAAATTCCATGCTCGGAAAAATAAAGTCTAAAATAATATGTAGTATACTTTTAATCATGCTTACTTGAATAAAACAATGTATATACAAAATTGATTAAATGCAAGAATACGGGAATATCAAATGGTGAAGAGATTACAGCCGGAAAATGTTGATTAGCCGGTTGTCAAAATTAACGAGAGCAGAAAGGGCTATTGTGTGCGTACCCACTCTCCCACGTAAGCCGTCCTTTCATGTGAACATGGAGAATTCCTAGGGAAATCTTTTTCTCTTGGGCAAGTCCAAAGATGAGAGCAGAAAGCGTAGTCCTCGAAATTTTTACTTCCGAAAGGTGTCGTAAACGAAAGTCACTTCCGGTATTAAAAGGGACGAGAAAAAAGGCCATTGCTGGACGCGAAAGGATACATACACATCATGATACTTTTTTTGATATATTCTTCTAGATCAAAATGAAGTAACACCTGAGGTAAGCGTTGTATATTTTTTTTGGGGGGGGGGGGGGTGCATTATAATATTTCGATTCTTAAGAGAACTCTTCGTAAGAAACTTTGAGTTTTCTACTGCACCTTCGAACAGGCTTCTGTTTCCATTACATCGATTTTACACCAGTGGACGTGACGCGACGAGAATTAAAGTCGGCGCAAAGGTACCGACTTTGGCGCCAAAACGGATAATTCATATTAATATAAATGGGAAAATGAAAGGGTTTTGTGACAAGCATGACTCAAATAGAGAGTGCGTTTGTTTTGTAATACCGTTTAAAATGTTCTGCAAAAAGAGTAGATTTGTTCACCATTCATCACAATTGATGGTGCATTGATTTTCTGGCCTTTCAAAATTTTTCTGTATAAAAGTTAATACATTTTACGTATAAATATGTCTTTAAAAAAGTGATGCTTAGTGCAAAATGAAAAACGGAAACGGCGGTTTTTCCTTAGGTGACGTCAAGTTTGCCTTTCTTTTTATTCTAAACAGATTTCATTGTTAAATCAAAGTGAAATAAAGGGAAGTGTAAAGTTCATTTCAACTTAAGAAAATAAATGTGTTAGTGTACTGTCTAACAAATTTGCGTGCAGGAATGGGCTGGAATGTCAGCAATTGTCACTTGATAACTGATAAACTTCCTCTGGGCAGTGTTGATTTGTTCTGTTTCCTATCCACAACTATTGTATCACTGACCTATTATCGAGAGATCGTTAGATAGTTGCATGCTTGTTATGAGCTACGCTTCTTCAAAGATCATAAACTAATTTTCTGATTTTCTTGTTCTACTCTTGAACATTCCACTGTTTCGTAGGTGCTGGCTTAAAAAGCCTATCGGTTATTTGAAAACGGTAAAATTTTGACGTTTTTCAAAAACATGATAAATAAACCAAAAAGAGTTTTAGATGAGTTCACGGCAGCTAATGGATCAAATGTGCATATATGCGTGCAACCTTCCAGTATGTACTCGAGAATGATGCACTGACTTGTCATGAAACAGATTTTTACTTCACGGGTCAAATTCACACATGTGGAATGTAGCATATTATCCCGTTATTTTCTAACAAACTTGTGATTGGGTATAATGGGTGAAGTATTATTAGCTGTTATTAGCTGTTATCCCGTTATTCACTAACAAGCTTGCCATTGGATCTAATGGGTTTGTTATCTGATAACATTAGACTAGCTCCTAGCCAAAGATAATCTTGATCCTGATTGGCTCTAACAGCTGATAAAAGGCAATAACAGCTAACAGCAATTAGTCCCAATTAAATTGAACGGGTGTTATAATCAATCCGCTTTAGAGATTTCAATGTGTTTACTTAGTATATTTTTGCTTTCCGCACACTACTGGCCACCGTTGCTTGTACTAGTCAGAGTAAGCCTTTCTCAAGGGTAGCCTTGTAGTATTAAGAAATTAAATGCAAGAGGCACAACTGTTATTGTGTGCAACTTTGGCTGATATGGTTATTTCAACGGTAAGGGTAGATTTATCTGTGCAACAGGGTTACTCGAAAACTAGGGAATGTAAGCCTGTGCAAGGGGTAACTAGCCAATCAATATAAGTGTTATTTGGTTTTTCAGGTTTCTGGCTTTGCATTTGGTTACCATGTTAAAATTCTGATACTGCAATTCTGATTTTTGTTGCTCTTGGGAGCAGCAAACTCAGATATTTTCTTTTCTCAGCAGCTCTCTAGGAAAATAGTGCGCCAACGAACGTTCGCCTGATGGCCTAGGAATGAATGACATGCAAATTGATTGGAGTTCTTTTTATTTTCTCCCTGTATGCATCGAATCGTTTGTTTTTGTTTCTGTTGTTTTTATTGTTGTTGTTGTTGTTGTTGTTTTTCTCAGGAGTAGAAGAAACAAGAGGGAAGACCCCACTATGCCAGAAGAAAGTAATTGAGAAAACGAAATTTATGAATGCTCATAGAGGCTCTTAACACTAAAAGAAAGATTTTTAACAGCAATTAATGATCGGTGGATCGGCAACGTTATATCGACCCAGAAAATTCCCCAAAATAAATGTTTGTTTAGGTCTTGGCTGTTACAATGCATTTACTAGTTGCTCTAAATCTTAAAACCTCCTGGATTGATTATATGCGTGGAAAAAAATATATATTGTTTTCCTCGCCATTTTGCTTTGAAAAATGGTCAGCGCCGCCGATGATGGCGGCCATGCTTTTCGTTCTTGGATTTCAATTTTATATATTCTTTTCTGATTAAGATTTGGAACGCACTCCTATCCTACTCTATTTCATTTTACTTTTTGTACAGCTTAACTATCATTCTGTGCAAAGATCTTTATTTCAACTCGTCCTGTTGCACCAGTGGTTTATACTACTTCCTTTGGTACTCGAATCCCAGTCAGCAGATGGACTAATCATTAACACTATTAGGACCGGGGAAAGGAGCGCACCGGTGGAGCCCCTCTATAACTTTTAGACCCTCCTGATACAGCTGGCAAATTTACAAATAATAATATCATAAGTCATAATATGATCGACACAATGACGTAATGTGACGTCATTCTGAAATTGTATGTTCTAGTTAGTTTGCTGAACCCATATTTCACCAATTTTTCTCCCAAAGATAACAATAAAGCATAAACTAATTGATTCTTCATCCCATTTTAAAGGGAGTTCTAACACACATCCGATGAAGGAGCTTAACCTCCTCGAAGTTGTGGAAGAAAGAAACGAAGACGATGTCGTAAATGTTCCTGAATACTCGGAAATAATTAACAGTCCCTCTTTCGAGCTGAAGCGTGAAAAAATAGCAATAGAAAGGCTACTAGGAAGCGGTAACTTCTGCAAAGTTTATAAAGCCACTTTGGACAACGACACTGTGGCAGTCAAATCCCTCAAAGGTAAGACAGTTTACATTACCTTGTCAAGTCTTCATGGGGTCAGTGCGGCGTCCACGCTGGCGATTACAGTGAGAGTGGTAGAAAGTGCATACAGTTTTAGTATGTTTGATGAGTGAAATAAAGCTCAGCTGTACTTGCTTTTTACAATACGACTCTTTTCTGTGCAAAAGTGTAAAACTAAAACCTTTGGTAGGGATCGAAGTAATAGTGATTTCAAAACAACAACAACAATAATGATAATAATAATGAAGGTGTTGTTTTGTCATATAGTTATAATTTTCTTTTTCATATGAAGCAAGAGCCACTTCTAAAGATAAACAAGATGTGATTACAGAACTGAATGTTATGAAGAGACTGAAACCTCATCCTCATGTCTTGAAGCTGATTGGCTGCTGTAGCATCAGTGGTAAGTCAGGTCCCACAATAATAAAAACTATTTTAGTATGTATAATAACAATAGTTATGGAAACTTTATTTAATGTGTTTTTGAATGCACAATTGGAAAACTCGCTACGAATAGGCAATTTACAAATTCTGTTGGAGATTGAATTATTCAAAAAAAAAAAAAAAAGAAAGAAAAAACACATCAACATTGCATTAAGTCTGCGCTATCCTAATTCCTATTTCTACAACAAAAGATGTAATATGCTGCCCTAATGGTTATATTTATCATTTTCTTCATTATACAAAGTTGCCTTTTTTTGTCAATGCCAACGTCATTCATCATGTCTAAGAACATGGAGCATTCATCGGAGAAAACGCCAAGGGAGCTCATGGACAAATTTGCAAATTTCACACATCGGTAATTTCTATCCATTTCTTTGATCAAGTTCAGATATTTTTCCTTTCTTACGCACTGCATTGTTATTAAGAGTGGTTGTCAGAGAAAACCGGGCAAAATGTTAAAAATGTCAACGGAAGGGGGTCAACAGAATAAGTTCATACTAACATCATAGATAGGTTAGGTGGAGTAATGGACAAATATAATAAACATAGGTTCTTCACTGCTCTTGTATTAGAGATACGAGCATCACTTTATTCCACCCCCTCGGACGCCATTTTTATAAGCAAATCTTCACCATTTTCTGAAACTCACAGAACCCTCAAAATTTAACGACCGAAGTTTATTTTGCATGCGATACGATACATCACAGAACTACTTTCTGAAACCATAAGAGTTGTTAAGCAGCCACGGACAAGACTAAAATTTTCTTATTTTATCTTACCTAAACTCAGTGTTTGCAAACGAGCAAAAAATCGGGCATTTTTGAATTGATCTACAGCACACAACTAAAACGACAGAACAACTCTGACAGCCAAATTGCAGTCTACTACCATCCATGTAACCAAAACATTAATAATCATTTTGGGCCATTGAAACAGGAAGAAATTAGAAAACTCACATTTGTTATAATTTCCAAGCTTTGTCTTGCAAACAGGCCGATCCCTTCGTGTTTGTTTTAAGTCCTCTTCGTGAATTTTCTTTCATATTTCGCTGTAAAGTATGTTCAGCAGCTGGAGGAAATATCAAAAAGCTTGAAATACTGCCTAGGTTACATTTCGAGAGGGTAAAAGTGCTGAACGATAGGATGAAACTAGAAAATTACAAAGCGACGCCATCTTGAAAATTCAGCATTCAGGAGGGACTGGCACCAGTAGCTGTGTTCGATATCTAAATATACGGTCAAAAATTGCAAATTTTCCACGAGCACATAGAAAACCAAACCTAATATAGAAATGTAACCAGAAAGCCTCGGATTCATGTTAGAATTTTTCTTTATCCAACGAGGGCTATTACGAACTCTTACCAGGAACCTATGGGCTCCTGATTACCAATAAGACAAAAAACAAAAAACAAACAAACCAGCTTAACAGCGACCTACTCTAGTCTTATTTCTTCTTCAATTACTTCTTTTAGTTGGATTTAGCTTGTTTTTCTTTCAAAGCAAAAAACAAGAAGAAGGCCTGATCGCAGTTTAATTAGTGATTAACTGGCATTGCTTCATTCCCTCCTCATTTCGAGGTGTCCCGTGAATGTAGATAATATTAAAGATCTATTTTGTCTCTTTATGAATCACTTAATTAACGTCGCTCTCATGCGAGCTAGCTAGACTTGCTATATATCAACCTCGCGTGTTTCGAAGCGTGCGGGCTAACTGCGGGCAGTGGATATTGCTTGCTGTGAAATTTGCAATAATTTTTATTACTAACTGTTTATTAAAATAAACATAGTACATGCAGTTGAATCAGTGTGCGGAGCGGGCATCTTAGGCCGTAGCGGACGAAGTACTTTTTTGAAAGTAAGCCTTCTAACTGATGATCTCATCGCTGTCACTTCGTATTTCCATAAGGTAAAAGACCTTCGAATGTTGACAAGAGCTGTCAAAATAAGCCATTCATAGCGTTTACCAGAATCTGGTATACCGGAAGGATCCGGAAGGAGCTTTTGTTAAAAAGTACCATTAAAGGAGTTCTTACGACTCTCACTCCACACCCCTTCCACTCATTGTTTTTTGTGCCGTCACTTCTTTCTCAGAATGCTCTTTGCACGGTCCACACAAGATAAACGCCACGTTTAGAGGGAATGCGCAAATTCTCTTGCAGATTGCAGTACTGTTTGCAGCTCAAAAACTTTACTGTTCCGCCGGTCGCATGTAAAGAAAAATTTGTAAAAGGGGTCCGAGTGTTAACTCGAGTTGGTACCTTTTCCATCATATTGATCATTGATAGAAGTCGTACACCCGGAAGTTTACAGCCACTAGGTTCCTTTTTGTTTACTGGTGTAGCTGTCAAAGAATTGACATCTCCTACATCTCTTCGTCACTGGATTTGTCAAAAACACTCTCACTACGGTGTTTAACAAAAGCAGTCCTCACATATGCATTTAGAGAAATTGTCAAGGTCTTGCCTTAAATTCAGAGGAGGTAATATTGACAGAAATGGAATTTACTCATCTCCTATGGAGGTAATGTCCAACGCCATTTCGTTTGTTAATCTTTTCCACGGTGCTGTTGCAAAAAATGCGCGCGAGAGTCACACGAGATGGCACAAAATGTGCTAAAAATAGCACATTTAATGGCTATGATATATATTTCAGGGGCACCCAACGACAATTTTCGGAAAATAACTGTTCGGAAGACGATTTGCGATCTAGAATTTTCAGAACATTTGTTGTAAAATTTCTTGCTTGCCTGCCTCTCCTAGGATTTTCGAACATCTAAAAAATGGTACACTGTACGTATAATGGCCCATTTTTAACGGATTTTTACCCTTAAAAGGTCACCTAGAATTTTTTGTGAACCTTTGTTCTGGCTGAAATTTTCGAAAAGGTAATTTTGGATCCCTATAATATACTAAAATACGTTTAACAATGCTATGTTTAAGTGGCTTTGAACTATCTTCTCGTTGGGTGCCCCTGATATTTTGATGAAGTCAACCCCATCCCTGGAAAAGGTATCCACTTACGGTGTACTACGCCGATTTAGATATATATGGCTCCTGGTAGAGTATGAAAACGTAATTTTGTGCAGTTTCGCAGCGTAATTAGCGTTGCCATCAGGAGCCGGTAAACCACAATTAAAACCAAAAATGTATGAGTAAAGACTACACATCAATATTCATATGTAAAAATTCTAGTATGAGCCATTAAAATTGTTGAATGACCTTCTTCACCTCACACACTCGTGTCAGTCAAGGGTGAATCGAAGTCCCCCATTTTGCCTTTTTGTTCAAAAAAACCTCTGACCTAGCAGCCCGGCTGCATCTTGCGCCCATCACCCGTCCCCAAGGGGTGAGGATCTGGCTCCTTTTTCATAGGAAATTCATAAATTGTCTACTAAAACACTGTGCAATATGGAAGCAAGGCCAATTTAAGCACTAAGAGCTGCTCAGATATCTCAGAATTGGAAAAAAAATAGTGAGAGAAATTGCTCAGATATTATAGAAAAAGTTGCGCTTGAAACGATACTAGAAGTTGCCAAAAGTTGTTGAGCAACTTGTGGAAAGCCCTAGGGAAAAGGGGAGGGGGGTGGGAGGCTACTCAATAAATCTTTGCTCGGAGAGGCTTTGAAACGAGGTCCAGTCCCTCACCCTTATAGATACTATTTTTGACAAAAGGTATCCCTTTCGTGTATCTCCCATTGAAAAGTTGTACCCTTTTCATATATCTGCTTCGTAAGAATAAATCGGTAAGAAAGGAGGTCTTCGGGCCATTTTCGTGTAACCTTTAACTGAATTAACATGTAAATGATATTGCGATAAGGCATGTTTCTTCGAATAATTTTAATAAAAGGCCGTTTAAAATACTTAATGAAAGATTTTCCTCTCCTTTCACATACTTTAACGTGTGATTTTCCTACCCTTTGTTACACCTGATGTTTGAAAGAGGTACCCTTCGGGCGAAGCCTTCCGGGCTATGAAAAGTGCATCATCAAATCAGGAACAGGAGATGACTGGACCTTCGGACATGGACGGTGATTGAAGACTGACACAAAAATAGATGATACAGTAAAGGCCGTGCCTCGCATGGGACGTTAGTCCCGTTGCACCTACCCGTTTTGGGTTTTTGCTCCTAAATTTATATTGTGTATTACAAGAAGAGTACCCAATAAAGCTGTGGAAAAAAAAAAGATTCCAAAGAAAGCCTTATACGGGATAACTCAAAATGAAGTGAATGAAGAGTAAATGAAGACTGAATAAAGCAATGGCAATTGGTCACCTGTTTACCACACCCTACCACTCCGCCAAAAAAAAAACGACAACACAAAACAAGCTAAATGTAACTAAAAGTAGTGATTGAAGAAGAAATAGGACTGTACTAGGTAACTGATAAGCCGGTTTGTTTGATTGTTTTCTGGTAATTCATCGAATTCATCACCTTGCGGACAAGGCGGCTACTAGTGCCAGTCCCTCCTGAGTGCTGAATTTTCAAGATGGCGTCGCTTTGTTATTTTCTAGTTTCATCCTATTGTTCAGTACTTTTTGCCCTTTGAACCTGTAACCTAGGCAGTATTTCGAGCTTTTTGATATGTTCTCCAGCTGCTGAACATACTTTACAGCGAAATATGAAAGAAAATTCACAAAGAGGACTTAAAACAAACACGAAGGGATCGGCCTGTTTGCAACAAAAAGCTTGGAAACTATAACAAATGTGAGTTTTCTAATTTCTTCCTGTTTCAATGGACCAAAATGATTATTAGTGTTTTGGTTACATGGATGATAGTAGACTGCAATTTGGCTGTCAGTGTTGTTCTGTCGTTTTAGTTGTGCGCTGTACATCAATTCAAAAATGCCCGATTTTTTGCTCGTTTGCAGACACTGAGTTTAGGTAAGATAAAATAAGAAAATTTTAGTCTTGTCCGTGGCTGCTTAACAACTCTTATGGTTTTAGAAAGTAGTTCTATGATGTGTTGTATTGCATACAAAAAATAAACTTCGGTCGTTAAATTTTGAGGGTTCTGTGAGTTTCAGAAAATGGTGAAAATTTGCTTATAAAAATGGCGTCCGAGGGGGTCGAATAAAGTGGCTCGTATCTCTAATACAAGAGCAGTGAAGAACCTATGTTTATTATATTTGTCCATTACTCCACCTAACCTATCTGTGATGTTAGTATGAACTTATTCTGTTGACCCCCTTCCGTTGACATTTTTAACATTTTGCCCGGTTTTCTCTGACAACCACTCTTAAGGTTAGACTCGAAACCGACTGTTAATTCTAGAACATGTAGGCACTTGGACTGGATTATATAGGAAAAGAAGATCTGGGCGATAATTTTCTCCAGTTATTATTGAGGGATTCAGAAACCATTAACATCTGCATAGAGTGAAGAGTGAACATTAATTACGGGTTGAAGTGACTTGGCAATGAAGTTAAGGATTGAGTCGTGTCTCCAGGTAAAGCGATCGAGGTACTGTTGACAACCAGCGACAACATGAAAGAGTGATTCAGGATTAAGGCAAAAGGAGCAATCAGGACTTTGTGATAATCCCTATCTTGCCATATTCTTACGTGTAGGGAGGGAGTTGGTGATGTAGCGGATGGTAAAATTGTAAATGTTCTTGGGCAGATGAGACTGAGCCTCTGACCAAATAAAAATAATAATAATAATAACAATAATAATAATGATAATAATAATAATAATAATAATAATAATAATAATTCGCAAGGGTTAGAAATACCAAGTTGAGATCTGGCGCGGGATAGCCTCCCTCCAGCTATGGGTCAAATAGCACCTTCGCCAATATGAGTAGTAGGAATGTAAGGAATTCATACCGCATCGCTCGTCGAGCGGGTCAACAAGGAGCGCGTCCCTCAGTGAGTGGTCAGGCTGAGGTCGAAAAGTTGTCTACTGATCTACCCTCTCAACCTGCAGTGGCGGCCAACCCATCTGAGAGTCTCTCCCAACAGGGTCCTTCCACACCAGAACGGGCAGGTACCAACACAGATGGAAGAAACACCAGACAGAAATGGACACGAGAGGATTACATTGAAGTCATGTTCTGCTTTTACAAGGCAAAGGCAGACCCCAGTAAAGGAGTAACAAAAGATCCATTCAGAATATGGAGGGAAAGAAACCCAAATGAAAGGCCTAATCTAACAGCCAATGCACTGATGAACCAACGTAGATATATTGAAAAACAACACAAACTAACAGCAATTGAACTAGATAAC
Source organism: Porites cylindrica (assembly GCA_964035525.1). Lineage (NCBI taxonomy): Eukaryota > Metazoa > Cnidaria > Anthozoa > Scleractinia > Poritidae > Porites > Porites cylindrica. The sequence goes on from OZ037775.1 coordinate 58,063,680, forward strand.
ATCAAGCAACAGATTAAAAGTGAATTGAATGAACAAAACAACCAAACAGATAGTGTAGCAGATGATGTGTTTGTAGAAGAAGCCAACAATTGTTGCGAGGAATCAAATGAAGATGAGATAGAACCATCACAAAATCCATCTGAGATCGAAGAACTAGTTAAAGAAATTAAGAGGGCAAGAGCTGAATGGGAAAACATCAGGATGGCAGAGAGGCCCCCTCTACCGAAGATATCAGTGAACAGAAAAGCTGAGCTGTTGATCAAACAAGCAAACCAAGCAATTCAATTGGTAATAGCAAAAGAGACACCAACCTCAATAACATCAATTTGTTACAATATGTCACTGCGTATGGGATATCTGAAAAGTTGGGTAAAACGCCAAAACTCCCAAAGACAAAGAGCAATAAACGGCAACAACCAAAATGGAGGACAAGAATAGAGAATCAGATTAAAAGCATGAGAGCTGATCTGTCGGTACTAACGGACATGGCACAGAAAGGTGAAAGCCAAAAGATCTCCAAGAAAAAACAAAGAATTAAAAAGAAATACAAAATAACAACAAATCAAGAACTGCAAACAGTAAGAGAATCCCTCAAAATGAAAATTCAAGCAAAAGCCCAAAGAATCAGGAGATATGTAAAGGGAAGTAAACAATTCAGTCAAAACCAGATGTTTGCAAACGATAGGAAAAAGTTGTTCAGAAACCTTGGTAAAGACCAGATATCAGTTGAAAAACCACCTAAGAAAGAAGCAACAGAAACATTTTGGCGTAACATCTTGGAGAACGATAGAGAGCACAACCATTCAGCAGAGTGGATAAAGAGGGAGGAGCAGAAATATGCTGATACAGAATGCCAACCATGGGAGGACATAAGCCAAGATGAGTTGCAGACTGTTTTAAAGAGAGCAAGCAACTGGAAGTCACCCGGCCCTGATGCAGTTCCTAACTTCTGGCTAAAGCAACTCACAGCACTACATCAACACCTACTGAATGCATATAACCAAGCAATAGAAAACCCAAAAAATCTGCTTGATTGGTTCACTACAGCACAAACATATTTACTACCAAACAACAAAGGCACAGAGAACCCCAAAAACTATACACCAATTGCCTGTTTATCAACATCCTACAAGGTGCTCACATCGATTTTAACTGAAAGAAGCTACACCCATATCACAAAGAATGGTATATTGCCGGAAGAACAGAGAGGTTGTGTCAGGGGTTCATATGGATGCAAAGATCAGCTCCTAATAAATAAAACGATCATAGAAGACTGCAAAAAGAAGAAAAAGAACTTGAGTATGACTTGGATAGACTACAGAAACGCCTATGATAGTTTTCCTCACAGCTGGATACTGAAGACCTTACAGATTTACAGATTTAATGAAAAACTAATCAAGTTCATGAGAACCTCAATGAGCAACTGGAAAACTACGATGAAGCTATCTTACAATGCTGGATGTATCACAACAGATCAAATCAATATCAAAAGAGGGATCTTTCAAGGAGATTCAATCTCACCTCTGCTATTTTGCCTAGCCCTTGTGCCTTTAACATCAGAGCTGGCTACATCTGGGTATGGTTCCAAGATCTTAAACACAAGTGCTCCAATAAGCAACCTGTTTTATATGGATGATCTAAAATTGTATAGCAAGAACGAGCAAGAACAAGTTGGAGAACTGAAAATAGTGAAACAATTCAGTGATGATATTGGTATGGAATTCGGACTTGAGAAATGTGCCAAAGCCAGTTTCATGAAAGGTAAACTGGCCTCAACTGGAAACATCATAATAGATGATGACACAGAAATACAAGAGTTGGACCAGGAAGGAGTATACAAATACCTGGGTGTAGATGAAAGTGATGCTATCCAGCATAGCAAAATGAAAGAGAAGATAAGAAAAGAATATAATAGGAGAGTAAGATTAATCCTAAGAACTGAGCTCAATGGAAGAAACAAAGTCGAAGCTATCAATAGTCTTGCAGTCCCAGTTGTGCAATATAGCTTTGGCATCATTGACTGGAAAATCTCAGAACTGAAGAAGACTGACACAAAAACACGCAAACTATTGAACATGCACAAGATGTTACATCCTAAAGCAGATGTGAAAAGGCTGTACATCCCAAGAAAAGATGGAGGTAGGGGCCTGATTGATGTAGAAACAGCATTCAAAACTGCAACAATAGGGCTTGATCACTATCTGAAGCACAAGGAAGGGCAATATCCAAAGCAGGTGCTTGAACATGAAAGATCTAAAGCCAAAAATTCAATATCCAAGAATGCTACTAAATTCAAAAGGGAGGTAACAGTGCCAGAGATTGAGAACAGAGAAGATAAATCTGCCTCTGAAAATGCTAAAGCCTTGAAACACGTGTTTAAGTCCAGGATGAAGTCAATGAAAGAAGAAAAGTGGAAAAACAAAGCATTGCATGGCCAGTATCCAAAGATCCTAGAGAAGCCTCATGTAGACACAGTCACCACCAACAAATGGTTGTCAAGTAATTTGAAAGGAGAAACAGAGGGACTACTTGTTGCAGCTCAAGACCAGGCAATAAACACCAGAAACTACCAGAAAGTAATATGTGGCCAGCAAGTGGAGAGCAAATGCGGATTGTGTTCGCAACATGAACAGACAGTGGACCATATTGTATCTGGATGTGAGGTATATTAGCCAAAACAGAGTACATCTCCAGGCACAATAATGTGCAGCATATCTCCATTGGAGCATATGTAAAGATCATGATACAGAGATTACAGACAAATGGTACGAACACGAACCAGAGACCGTGATACACAATAAAGATAACAACATCACCATCATGTGGGACATGCCAGTCAATACTGATAGAACTATAACAGCGAACAGACCAGATATCATCGTTAAAGATTCAGTGAATTCCACCTGCAAACTTATTGATATGACTGTTCCATCAGATAGAAACATCGCACTGAAGGAAACTGAAAAAAAATGCAAGTACAAAGACCTAGAACTAGAAATACAGAGAATGTGGCATATGGAAACCGTAGTGATCCCTGTGGTTGTTGGTGCGCTTGGTACAGTGAAGAAGGGTATGGTAGAAAACATCAAGAAAGTATCAGAGAGAGCTACTATGACAAAGATTCAAAAGATCAGCATGCTGGGATCTGCGCGAATCCTCAGAAAGGTGCTCAGTGAATGAACAGAATGATTGACTTGAGTGACTGACGCTCTAGGTGCATGGTTTGCGCCCGGCTGATGCACAAAAAGAACACTAGCAAAGACTGTGATAAAAGAGATAATAATAATAATAATAATAATAATAATAATAATAATAATACAGCCTAACCTCTTCTTACGGACACCTCTCTAATACGGACACCTCTCTAATACGGACAGTTCGTTTTGGTCCCAGAAATGCCAAAAATCATATATTCCCTACCTCTATAATACGGACACCTCTGTAAAGCAGACAATTGGTTCTGTCCCTTTGGTGTCCGTATTTTGATAGGTTTGACTGAAATAATAATAATAATAATGATAATAATAATAATAATAATTTGTCTGTCTGATTTCGTTAAAACGTGGCCAATATGTTTTCGCCTGGCCAATCTGGTGTCCAAAAAAGTAGGGGGCTTGCCGTCTTGGTCGGTACTGCTGGATAGCCCAGGGAATGCCCAAACAGTGGGTGGGTGGATCAGGCTTGGGGATCGGGTCAAAACTAGTGGGGTAGGGAGGGGGCTATTTTGACACAACCCCTTCAGGAAGCAGTAGAGGCAGTAGAGGCTTTGACTGGCAGTTACCTTGTTCTTAATTTACCCCGGCCAGCTGAATCAGGCTTCTCCTGAGAATGGTTATCATGATAATTACAGAGCTCAGTGGGAGTAACAGGCAGTCATCCATTGTCCTGGGTTGGGAGGCTTAAAGTCTTGGTACCAAGGACACACTTAGCATAATCACTGAAGCCATGTTTACATAAATTCAGTCAGATATATATTAATGTAATAATAATAGTAGTAATAATAATAATAACATATATTTATATAATAATTACTAATTAATGGTAATAGTGCTATGCGACCTGTGCAGGTATTAATAAAAGCTTTAGTCAGCCAGTTGTGAACTCTGCTATGATAGTTAAAAAATAATGCTACGTGCGTTGTGATTGATTGTTTGTAATGAGCTGGTTACGAACAGTCAAAAGGACACTGTCACGTGCCGATTTTATTTTTTTTGTTGTTTTGTCCAACATGGGGCGCTGTTTTGAAAGTGTTTGCGAGATAATTTTTTTTTTCGCATTAAGCCAGTGAATTAAGGCCTCGATCTTAACCTTTAGAGGCTTAAAGTTAAGACGAAAATTTCCAGGGCAGCGCCTCGTTAAATTCCTTTGTCTTCATAGTAAGATACTGCTAACCACTTGTTAGGACTTCATCATTACTGTGGTGTTAACTCGCTGTGTCAAAAAAAAAAACATATGTATTGGAATTAACTTTTTGAATGCGCACACTGCCTTTTAATATGGCTCTCCTGTACTGGGAAAGTAGATCTTCTAAGGGTCTTTCGAGAAATTAAATTGAGAAAACATCCTCGGAGACCGAGGACCGACGGTCAGTTGGGTCGGGGAAAACGGCGGCAAAAAATTTCAAGAACAGGTGAGAGAGCCCCTGGGATGCTACTCTTAAACAACCAGTTCCACGACTCTTTCGAATGCTTGTCTGTGATTGGGAACAAATTTTCCAATAGGAGACCAGCATCTATCGCGCTGCTTTCGTGATCTCTTTATACGAAGGAAATTACCACCAAACTCGACTGTTCGCTGTACGGTCTGGCTCGTGCAGGAGAGTTTTCTTCGAGTTTTCAGTGAAAACTCGTCCCGAAAAACCAAAGAAATTCCATAATTGGTAAATTTCCGTATAACCTAGTGCATTTTTCATGCATGCAGCAATTTCATACTATTTTGCACACATAGTTGATTTAAATAGAGTGGAAACATTTATGCATAATAGTGTAAATGTTTGAGGTTATACGGAAATCTTACCCCATAATTAGCTATTATCTAGCATGTTAGCAAAACGGAACAAATCGCAAAAAGCAGGAATTCAAGAAATCAGACTGTGGACTGATCGAAGGCAAATTCATGAACAGTTCTTCTAGGCTTCCTCATGCGAAATCGTCTGCATCGCTCTTTACGACAGCTCGGCATATATAGTTGTCAGGTACGTACCCTTTACAGTTTGTAAATTTTTCTCCTCAGTGGCACAAGAGGATGGAACGAAACTGTTAGAGTAGATTTGCACAGTTGCATAAACAAGCCTAGAACACTTCTAGAAGTACTCTCACTGGTGTTTACGAACTTACCTTTGATCCGTTCTCAGTCTGATTTCCTCAGTTGGTTCATTTTTCGTTTTGTTTTGTTTTGTCAACATGCTAAATTATGGAATTTCTTTGGTTTTTTTTTTTTTTTTAGGGGGGGGGGGGGGGGTGGGGGGCACTTTCACTGAAAACTCATCTTGGAGAAAGCTTTCCTGCACGAGCCAGACTGGTACGGCGGACATCCGAGTTTTCAGGTAAACTTCTTTATATTCTGAAAGGATCACGAAAGCAGCGGGATAGATGCTAGCCTCCGATATTAGGCACAAAAAACAATCACAGACAAGCATTCGAATGAGCCGTGGATCAGGTTCGTTAAGAGTATTTTCCCAGGGACTCGCTCACCCGTTCTTAAAAAAATTTCGCGACCGTTTCTCCTCACCCAACTGACCGCCCCTGGGTATCCGGTCATGATTAAGATTATCATAATGATTTTCTTGACAAATTATAAGATAATTTACGTCTTCAGATCCCCTACTGATCGTCTTAGAGTATTTACCATATGGTGATCTACTGGGATATCTGAGGAAGAGCAGAGGACATTCAGACAACTACAACACAGGAGAGAAAAAACCCGCATCCAAACTCACAGCCAAGGATCTCTTATCTTTCGCATGGATGGTAGCTGATGGAATGCATTATTTGGCCACAATGAAGGTTAATAATAGTCTACAAAGTCCTTTGCTTAACACCTAATAATAGCAAAGCACAACAATACACCCGTCGCGATTTCTGAAATTTCCACCCATGTCGCCAGACTTCGTCGTTTTTAAAACACCTCTGGTATGTAGTGGCGCAGTTAAATACATGGTCACTTTTTTATCAGTTTTGAATATAAGAAAACCCTCCACAAAACCAAAAATGTTATGAAACTTCCTTGGATGCATATAAGAATGGTGAAATGAACAAATGCTGGTGGACAAACAAAGCCAGCTAATGAGCGATCTTTTGTTTACCGTCCACCAGCATGGCGGCGATGACGTAACGTGAAAACCACCTATAAAGGAGACATACTCTAGGAGCTTTTCCACTTTTGGGTGTTCGAGAGCTAAAAAAAATTATTGCCATACAGCTCAACAACTAGAGACTTCTTGCTTTTTTTATTAATTAATTTGCTTGTTTGTTTTTATTTTAGATCATTCATCGTGATTTGGCTGCTCGCAACATTCTTGTTGGCGAAAACCAAGTGTGCAAAATTTCTGACTTTGGACTTGCTCGTGACGTAAATGATGACATTTATGTGCGCACGTCACAGGTAGCATTTAGTCTTCTTTGTGTTATAGTTGTTGCCTGCAACTGAGTTAAGCTTGAAAAAAAAATTCTGAAACCAGTCTAAAATAAAAAAGGCTATTCGCCACATGTTCTTTTTTTTCTTTTTCGTTTGCTTATTCATCTGACAACGCTCTTCTTCTTTTCTTTGCCAAAGACTCGACTTCCAGTCAAGTGGATGCCTCCAGAGTCTCTCTTTCACGGTGAATCCAGCACCATGAGTGATGTGTTAGTAGCCACATTTTAGATAGTCGGCGTAGTAAATTACTATGAAATACGTCAAGTGCTTTTTAAGGACCTAGCCACTTTTGCTTTGGAGCATGCGCAATTTTAACCAAAAAAATGAGCACTTTAGACATTTTAACTGATGGCCGTCCCTTGTATGGTTTACGTATCCAATGGGCCCCTTTGTGAATTGTGTTAACGTAGAAAGATCTTGAGACTCCCCTTGTTAGTTGGAACCGAAATCATTTTCGTGATTAACTTTTTCTGTTTGTTTGTTTGTTTCTGATCTGTGGGATAATCATAATAGAAATACAGGCTTTTTTAATGAATTCTCCATAACCAATGTACTATAATTAACAAACTTTTTCTTATACTTGTTCTCTCTTTTTCAGGTGGTCATACGGAATTGCTCTATGGGAGGTCTTTACAATAGGTAACTGAGGAACAATTGCATCTATATGACTTAATTTTAGGGACAAAAATAAGTATTGCAATGGTTAATGCACAATCCGTAAATCTATTTTACAGGGGACTCGCCGTATCCCGGTTTCACTGCCAGGCAGACGGTGTCTATGCTTGAAAGAGGATATCGGATGCAACGTCCAATCCATATTTCCGAGGAACTGTGAGTAATTTAGTATTATAGCAACCTGAAAAAAGTGGTAACCTTCAATTCATTTCTAAGAATGTGAATTGTGGTTGTCAATCGATTGATTATTAAAAGGATGGGTTGATAAGTTGATGGATGGATTGTTGATAGTTCTGTAGTAGTCGATGGACTTTATGTTTCGCGATATTAATGGATATACCTTTTTACATTTTTTTTCCATGTGGGAAGGTTAATCGCCGAGTATATATTGAATTATGAAATTTTGAGGGTGATAATTATCGTGTTTGCCAGGTTTTCCATTATGTCTGAATGCTGGTCTGAGAAACCTGAAGAGCGCCCGACATTCAAGTGGATCTGCACTGCTGTTAGTAGGCTGATAAAAGATACTAAGGTAGAGACAGTGACTCGTTCCTTTCACTAGCATTTACTTCTGACTATGCATGCTTTTGCTGCAAGCAAGCCAAGGCCAGCGCTTTCGAGATTGGGGCAGGATGACGGGGGTATGGCGGATTCAAAGAGGTTATTTAAAATTGCTTTCATGATATATGTTACAGAGTAGGAAACTAAAAAGTTCAATCCGGTGCTAGATTGCGTGCTTAAAAGTTTAAAAATAAAAAATTTCAAAAAACAAGGGAAACATTCCCAGATAAATACATGAATTTTCAATATTTATTTATTTATTTATTTATTTATTTATTTATTTATTTATTTATTTTCATAACCGGTATATCTATTTCAGCTAACCTTAACAGTTTTCCTAACTTTTAACGAAAATTCCCCTTCCTGATAAGACTATTTTTTATAAATTTAGGGTCGGTTATTTAGACGAAGTCTTACTTAAACCGCGGTTTAAATAATCTCTGGACCTCCAGATCTCTTCATCAATGGGTTATTTCGAGAAGACAAATGCTTTTCTAGTCTACACTAAATTCCTTCATGAAACTGTTCACGGTAAATGGTGTTTACGTAAAAGCGTTCGGCAAACTGAAAATGGCCTAGAACGCAGTTTGTTAAACGCTGGCTTAACTCGGTTTAAATAATTGGCCCTTAGTCTTTTACCGCATTCTATTGTGTGACCAAGAGAGCCTATTCGCAGTACAACTTAAGTCCTCCCGCCCCCTCCCAACTCCTTCCCAATAACTATTGTATAGGCTGTTTTATAATTGATTTGCTCATTTTCATTTTAAAACGATAGGGAAATATTCACGTACCGTCCCTACCCCATTGCACCGCGAAAACCACCTCCCAAACAAATATCAAACCCTTCGTTTGATCTAGTGAGCTAGTGAGCTGTTTATTTTATGTGATTTAATTATTATTATTATTTAGAGTTTATTTTATTTTTCAACAGCCAAAGTGAAAAAAAACATTTTTTCGTCAGTAAATGGCAGATATTTAGAGTTATTTGATAACGTATTGGGCATTTTTTGTTATTTAAACAGACTTACATCAACCTGGATGAGTATAATGATGCGGATTACGTCAACTTTGATATGGCTGAGGAAGATCAGTGAAGTGAAAGCCGAAGGCTCTGAGGATAGCCTGTGTACAGACCCCCCTCCCCCCAGAAAAAATCGGAGAATCAGTATTTAGGACACCATTCCAAGCCTACATGCCGAAAAATCGTGTAGGGAAGCCACGTGTTTTTCCCGGAATGTGTGGAAAATGACTTGATTGGCTGTTACTCGTAGATCACTACATCATGTAAATGACGGATTTTGTTTGGCTTTAGCGCCTGTCGTCAAACATGTCAGGGAACCAGAAAATCATCACATTCACGGACAACTACACGTATGTAGCTTTTCAGATCGACTGATTTCGGAGAAAAGAAAGTCAACTAAAATCTTCGTAAAGAAAGGTTCTTTAGCCGTACTAAAACGCTTTAGGCTTCAAAGAGGTCGAAGAAAAACCAGTTCTACCATAAACGGCTTCCGATATCAAATCCTGCCACAAACGCCTACAGAAACATAAAACCACAGGAAATAGCCTGGGACCAGCTCCGCAGTGAAGTCCGCAGTGAAGGAAAAAGGCAAATAAACGGCGTCAAATGGGGAAAATATCGGCGAGCGATGCGAGCCGAGTGGTGGATTGGGAAGGAGGAAAATTGGTGATTTTTTCCTCCTTTTTCCCTCAATGCGGAGGCTGGTCCCAGGCTAACAGGAAATAATAATAATATATGCATGAGATATTCCAGCTTCATGACCTCTAAATGCAAGAATCAAAGCCCAAAATAAGATTTGTTCAGTCAAGGTTTATGGTTCTCCATGCACTACGATGCATAATCTATGCGCTAGAAAGAAAAGGAGAAAAACCTATGATGCTCAAGTAATATAAACACCAATGTCACGTTTCACACTATAACGAGCCTATAAGTCGCGTCTGGCCTGTTAACACTTTATTTCAAACTAATGACTTTCCGAATCCAGTGGGAAGGCTTGCATAAGATCGTGGATCTTTTCCTTCAGTAAGGTCTTGTAAGAACATTTTTCTTGCTCGGTATAGAAAAAAGCCGATTTTAAAAATGTCTCTCTCTCTCTCAATTGCTCGATATGGAAATAAGTCGCATGCACCGACATTTTGAGAACTGGAATGACATGAAACTTGAGCCACGGAAATTTTGGTCGGAAACTATTTTCAGTTTTAAATTATGCAAAATTATTCCTATACACTACTAGCACTAAATCACAGACGCCCCTTGTCCGATTTTTCCAGAGGGGAGGGGGAGGGGAGATCCGTAGACAGGCTACTTTGCATGCTGAAGGATTGGTCAAAGGATAGAGATACTTCTTTCGAGTAATTATGTAATTCACTTAAACAGCTCATGCTATCCACTTTAGGTGGAAATACAGTAAGAGTTTTTGACGCCACACTGTTTGTTTAGAAAGTGGGCGATCGAAAATTTGCCGGAAAAAAAAAATAGATTAGCGAGGACTCGAACTCCTAGCAAGGTGAATACTTGTGATTGTGTCTTTGCTTGGCAAATACCGAGACACTGGAAACGTTTGCGGATCGCATTTGGAACTCTTTAAATCAAAGTTAAACTGCCAGTAACTGTTGGTGCATTTAAGCAGCCATGTTAGTAGTGGAAAAATGAACATTATCCAGATATTAAGCAAAGTACATTTAAAGTCTTCAGTCATTTACAGTCCTCTGTAGTTGCCACAGAATTATAATTAGTTGTCTTGGAAAAGTACACTGATGCTGCTATCATGTGCTATGCGTACCCTGTACCTGCTTGCTTTCATAGCTAAGTATTTCTGGAAGGTATCAGGTATACTTAGTTATTAAGTTTAAGTTCCTTGAAGCATGGCATATTTTTGCTAGGCTGCTGCAATTAAATAGCGTTTGAAAGCAGAACTGTTTAAGGAGTAGTTAACTATCGAACGGTATACGTACAAAGATTATCGCGTGACTTTGCATTTTTAAATTCTAATGTGAGAAGAAGCTGAATTTGAAAAACATCAGTTTCTTTTTTAGAGAAAGTACTATTTGGAGTGGTAACGAAAGTAAAAAAATCGACAATTGAAATATAGATTTAAGATGGGTTTTTAACAAATGTAATTTAGATCAGAATATAAATAGTTCTATGGAAGGGAAATGTATAAATCCAAATAAGAACTTAGGTATTTCCGTTTATTCTAGGTAACATTAATACTGTAATTTTATATATTTTAACTTTACATAAAACTTTGACCATATGAGGATCTTACGTTTTCATAAACTAATGTCCGTATCAGTTTTTGTGATTATGCAGGTATGTAAAGTTAAAGCTAAAATGGCGTGACTATTCCATGGTGACTCGATAGTGGCTTTTTTTTTTTTTTTTTTTAATTTCTATAACTTTCGACTCGTCTCAATGTCGGTAATCATTTCGAATGATTTTTTTATTAGGCAGATTGCAATAACATTTGGTAGCCTAGTGGATTCCTTGGCGGTTTCAAGTTTGTGGATGTAGGAGTGTAGAACGCAGGAACGCTTCTACCGACAATTCTTGGGATTTAGGGTAAACAAATTAGGTCATATTTTCGAATAAATGAACGCTTCAAGGAAAACAATAGCCTTTGGTATAGCAATCGATTGTAGTTAATTGTTCGCTTAATTGGGACAAATCTCACCCATCTAAAGTGTATTTGTTTTAATTTGTTTGATAAACAAATCAATCAATAAATAGTATAAGTGGAGAAATAATGCAAGTAAGAAATAAAGAGCAATAAATAAAATAAAGAAACAAGTGCAGAAAAACAAATCAATTTCATGGGTATGAACTCCATCCATCCGCAATCTATCAGACCTCTCGGTCAATTATGTCATGACCACGCACCCAGGTTCTTTCGCCTGAAATATACCAATTAATCTTACATGATTGTTTTACCTCAATGTTGGATTTCCTTTCAGATTTCGCAATGTGCACGTGCATATCTTCCCATAATTAACGAAAAGAACAAAGACATCCACCGTGATTTATATGGGGGAAAAAATAAAAGCTTTCAAAAGGCCTATTCATTCCATCGTCGAATCAGAAACGCCTCTCGCACACTTTTGTAAAGCAAATACAGAAAGTGGTTAAAAATAACTTGTGAAGTTGACACAAACTGGTTGGTGGGTTAAAAATCGACACCAAGTATTTCACTCACATTTCAAGGTTCGTAGGAAGAAGAGAAGAGCTATGAGCAAGTGAGCAATTCAGTGTCTTTCCCTTCGCGCTTTTTTTGGGTGTATAACTGGATTAGAAGCAGCAGAGAAATTTGACTTCACTTGTCGCTTTCTTAAGCACTTACTTTGAGCGCGCAAGTTGGGAGGTTGTCCGTCAAAGAACCACCGATCACAAATCCTTTCAAAAGGTAAAAATATTAAACGTTGTCCTAGGATAATACCATACTTATTTCGCTTCGTTTTAGCCAGTTAGTTTTACGCTATATTTGCAAGTACAAACAAACAACTCGGAATGGTAGACTTGAGTTTTTTACCCTCGAATAAGGTAGTTAGAATTAATTTTGAGTTAAGCGGTAAAAATTTCTGTACAATCCCATACATTTATTTTGTATTTCGACTCTATTCATATCAACTATTTGTATGAAATAGTATGAAATTGCTGAATGCATAAGAAATATATGGGGTTGTTCGGAGATCTTACGCATATTTTCACAGTACTTTTGTTAATACCCCCAAACATTTTGCGTATAGGTATTACAGTCGTCCCAACAGAAGTTGAGGCGAAGCTTAGGCAAAATTTTGGGGTTTAAATAATGTGAATATTGTCAATGTTTTACATTCAAAAGATGCAATAAAATTCATATTAAAATGTGCTAGCCATGGAGGTATGTATGATGGGCATCAATTTGGAAAAATTAGCATAACACCAAAACAGTGAATGTTGTAACGCTTATTTTTGGCCGGTTCGTAGGCTAGGTTTCTCTTGAAATTTCAAAGTGTTGCAGTGAATGAATCTTAATGAAAGTTTCAGACATTGTTATATATATCTTGAAGATTATGTGATGAGGTTTAAAAAGAATTTATTTCGTCCAGCAGTTTTAGAGATAAAAACCTGGGAAAACCATGTTGATCGGATCTTTTAATTGCCATTGTTGAATCTCCTTCAAAGTTTTGTTTCAGGAATGACCAAACCTTTCTGATGGTCTACAAGTGGTATTCCTGGTCTGCCATTTTTGCTACAGTGGCATTGATATCGTGGTCCTCAGCAGAATATAAGGTGTTATATCAAACACCTAACGATCACTGGAATTGGCATCCAAGGTCTAATAGTGTACCTGGAATTTCAGAAGTAAGCATATAATTTCCTGTTTTGTTTTTGTTTGTTTGTTTGTTTGTTTGTTTCTTTTCCCCTAAGTACTTAGACAGACTTATTCGTGTATTTCTTATTTTTTTATTTCTAAATATTTCATGTATGTAGCATACAATTTAAGGCCAAATTGGCTTCCCTCAAGTAAAGTTCCTCAGGGCTTACTTGCGGGAGAGGATTTTTTAGGGCCCTATAATCAGCAAATCGACATCTTTGTTGTGGCAGGCTCTGTCGTCTGTATAACATGTTTTATCCCACAAATCTACTTGAGCAAAGCAGTTGAATATGTTTTTTTTTTCTTGCTTCATGTTTTATTGATAGGATTAATCATATTTGAACGAGTTCTCTACTCTTTCAATGAACAGTCGCCTATCCATCGTTATATTAAGAGTTAATTTGGATTTTTTTTTTTTTATCATTTCTTTTACTTGGTTTGGTTTCCTTTTTCTTTAGCTTTTTTCCTTCATTTTCTATTTTTTTTGTTTTTCTTTAGTGGAGCTACTCCCCTGGGTCCAACCTGTATTCACTCTGCAGTATTCTTGATAGTATTCCTCAAGAACCAAACAACTGGTTGCTAAGCACACTCATTGATATTCAAAGAATCCAAAGAGTGCAACTCACCATCTTTTATACGATTGACCCCCCTTGTTCTATCAACCCAAACGCCAAGTTTTGCAACGACTCCTTTGATGTATTTGTATGGGAATCTGATATAAAGGTCACAGCAGACAAAATACCGAATCCTATAAATAGCAACGGTTCTTACAGGAAACTTGTCACCATCAGCGGGCCAACCGGTAGTCAAAGGACGTTACTAACAATTCCACTGCAAGCTAAAAAGCAATATATCGTTTTGGGGTTTCATGATCAAGTCGGCTGCGAAGTTTTGTATTCTGCCAAGGTCACCTACAACGTATGTCCTGCAACGACGCTCCCGGATAGTTTGGTTTATTTACCGGAAACTGTAGCTCCATCGAGACTCTTAGAGTCCATCCCAGTGGAAGGAATGTGTACTGCAGACTCCTCCCATATTCAGGGCAGTTTGAATGTTTGGTGTGAAAGCAGTGGTCAGTGGAATGCCAGTCAGTTTGAAGGGAAATGCGTCTGTAATGAGGACATGGAAAATGTTGGAGGGACATGTTCAGGTACTGTTACTTAGTATTCCTTTACAAATTTATGAAGCGATAGCAGTCGTGGCATATTGATTGTCAGCATCCATAGATATGGATCGAAATTAATTACGTATACTATTCGAGGGCTTCATGACCCAACAAAAGCCAACAAAAACAAATTGAACAGTAGCAATTTAACAGTAGCAACAGAAACAACAAAAATTGTCAATGTGATTGTACCGAGAATGTAAATAACATGACCAAGCTATGCAATCACTACCGGTAAATTTCAGGATTTCAAATCTATTGAATAGACATATATTTTTCAACCTTATTTTATTTTTATTTTCTTCTTTTCAATTTATTAATAGCTTGCTCAGAAGGAACGTACAACAACGGAAAGGGACTTAATTGCACAGGTGTGAAAATTCAATTGCCGTGCTATTTCGAGAAATGCTCGAAAAAATCCCGAAAGGTATTGTGGGTAGTTCTTAGTTCACTGTTCTTCAAAGAAACTCAGTGAAAGAATGGCACGAGTGGCCATTGACGTATCTTGCAAGTGCTAAATGAAAGCAACAAATGTAATAGGTTCGACAGCTACAGTGCGGGAAAAGTGTATTGATCGTATTATGCCGTACACTTTTTTTCCAACGATCTTTCTCCAAGTAGCTATGTGTTATGAAGAATTCCTTATTCAACCAGTCCGTCAATTTGATAAATCAATAAATCATACATTCAGTCTCCAGTCAATTAACAAGTCGATCAGGCATAGAGTCAAACATCACTTAGAGCATGCACCAATAATTGTTATTTTTGAATTTTTTGTTTATGTTTTTGTTTTATTTTTTTTGCTTTGTTCGTTTTGGTTGGTTGGGTTGTTTCGTTTTCTGTTGTTTTGTTCTGTTGTTTTGTTTGTTTGTTTCATTTATCTGCTCAATCTTCTACAACGTCACTGTTTTTTTTTTTTGTTTTGTTTTTTGTTTTGTTTTTTTTTTGTGCGTAGTTCTCCCTTCAAACCCAAGAAATATTACCGTGCCCTTTGTGAACCAGAGTTCAGCTTTGATGTGTTGGCTTCCTCCTGTTATAACCGGTGGCCAGGTATTTTACGAACTTGAGTGTAAACGAACATGCGAACTTAATGGCAAGGACTGTGCTGAAGAAACCTGTGATGACGATGCAGGGTTTGTATTCAAGGACAAAATCTATTCGACTAAAGTTATGATACCCGAGACAACGCGTGCACTTTCCGCATATGTAAACTATTCTTGCAAGATCATTGCCAGAAACAGAGTCAGTGAGATGGCCAAACGAAAACACAAGATCGAAGCAAGCAGCGCTACGATAAGCTTTAGAACAAAAGGATCTGGTAAGTCATGATGGCATTGCCCAGAATGCTGCGACACATCCCCTACTTAAATGAACTCGCATAAGCATTCAGCTTACTAAAAATGGTTGTTAACAAAAAAATTATGGAATAAGAAAGCAGTTAGCTCACCACTTTGAATTACGATGAAAGATTTATCAGTGGCCAATAAAGTGAAATCTTCTTGGTTTGCCCAGATTCTTTCTGAGGGTATGGGTTTCCTTCTACTGGTGAGGCCAGGTTACTCTGAATCAGATCGATAACTCTCTCTAGTTAAGAGATTACATGGGTGAAGTTGCTATCACGGCCAATCCTTGGCGAACTCTGATCGGAGATGGTTAGACGCGGAAAGCCAAGAAAAGGGCTAATCTTCCTACCTCTGCTTTCTCTAAATTATAAACGAGTAGTCATACTACCTTACCGTACCTTACCTTACCTTACCTAACAAGGTCTATTGGAGATAGTTTATTTTTCTTTGAGGGCCACTTGCTCGTCAGTTTTTACTGTCATGTGTTACCCTCATTAAATAAAGTTGTACCCTACCTTACTACAGGATACCAAGTACCAAAGGATTTCCAGGATTAGAAGTTGCGTTCTCAGTACGTCGAACGGAATAATTCACTAAATGATGCCGTTATTGTGATCGCATTAGTAAAAAGTCAGTAGTTATTTGTTGACACATTTGTTTTTGTACGACAGTTCCTGGTAAACCAAAAGTGTCTGTTCAGCAAGCGGGAGTCAGTGTTTTGTTGTTGTCATGGGTACTAAAATGTAAAAATGGCCTAATTGAGAAATTCCTAATGGCTTATTTCATTGTGGATGACAATTCTGATGAACAAATTGTGACCACAACAAAGACAAAACTGCAGATTGAGAATTTAGTGCCAGGGAAAATCTATGAATTTCAGGTAAGCTATGTTGTTTAGAATGTATTTTTTGCCTCCAAATTCTTATGAGGGTATAGTAGAATCTTGATTTAACGAACCTCTATACACGAAGTCTTCTGTATAACGAACGATTTTCTTCACCCCGGCCGGCAAAAATTACAGTAAAATGTATCGAACAGAACCTCGATTTAACGAAATATATGACAACGTTCTTTAGCTAGTACAATTGTGCTGAAACAATTATTTCAAAGATCGCCTTTTTTTGTTTTCAGATAGCTGCAGTAAACAACTTTGGAATAGGACCAAACGCTGTAAAGAGGTTCAAGATTCCAAAAGAATCAGGTGAATCTATTCAAACTGGTCTGTAAAACATTACATCTTAATTTACTTTGGAGTTTTAGCCCTCTTTCTGCTTAAAACAGTAAGATGGCCTTTCCGGCTGTACTTCAGTCCAAAATTCATGTTGCATCGATTCCGCAGTTAACACAAGATAATCTAAGAGATTCCGAATTCAAACTAGACTTACCCAACCACTTACGAAGATTTGCCTTTTGGAAGTCGCTATTACGGAACAGCCTAAAACCGTCAATTTACAGTAATTAGACTCTCTGGAAAAAAAAAAACAAAAACAAAAACAAAAAACTAAAAAAAAAGGAAACATATACTCACTTAAAAACGGAAGTTGATGAACGTTTACTACTCTATTTCCGCCTTTTCTTTATATTTTTGTTCTTCTTCTTTGTATTTCTTTGCTGCCATTTCAAGACCATTTGCTTGTAGAAGTTTTATCCTAACCAGGCCTCTTTACAGTCCTCGATTATTTATGGTGATTTGGCTTTTTGCAAGAACACAGTTGTAACTTATTACTATTAGCTACTATTTCAATGTTTATAACACAACATAACATAACATAAAACTTTATTTATACTCGAATTTTAGAGTAGCTAACAAGCTAATATCTTCGAGCTGACACTACATGAAAATAATATAGAAATTTATTAAAAACTGAATCATTGGATAATGCAATTCTAGCATTTTGATTGGCTTAGCCGTTATGGTATATGAGCTAATATACCATGTTCTCCATATATGGTCGGTGTACGTGTCAGTTTAAAATTGGAAGCTAGCTGAGATTTTTTTTTCGCGAAGGATAGAACGGCGCCCGAAGCAAATCGTGTTAATTCATTTCTTAGAATACTAGAAATGCAATTTCATCGAAAGAAAAAAGACAAAAACAAACAAAAAAGCCACAAGAGCTTGTTTGAAAGTTTGTCGAAAAACTCATGAAAACACATGGAACTAAAGTACCTTGACCAGCTACGAAAGAAGACAAGTGTTGCTTCTTCATGATCGCGAAGCCATTCGCCGATCGAGTCACTCGCCGATAGATAACTGCAGCTTGTTTATCCGACATCAAGAATATAAATCACAGTAACCAGGTACAAATACAGGCTATGCAGCCATTCACTAGAGCAATCGAGGCGGCAGTATAGCTTCTTTTCTCGTTCAGCAAAACCAGCTTGTGGCTTCAAACAACTTCATAACAAGCGACCGAGGTAATACCGGTAGTTTTTCTCCGTTGTTCTTACTTTTATAACTGCACCGAAAATCCAAATTCATTGTAATTTCGACGGCTGTCACTTAAAAATTCCTTTCCTTCACATTATCTGCCAAGTTCTTTTAGCTGTTCTGCTGTGTAAAATCCTAGAATCCCAATGAGTTTTTAAAAAACAAATGTTCATCGCTACATGTTTTGATTTTTCATTCATGCAGTCTAGGCGAGTCCGTTCGCGCGTTGACAGTTTTGATAGACGTGTGACATGTGAATAGCGGAAGTCCCTTGTCTTTTCCGGTTTGTTCTAGTCGGGGCGATTCAACGAGATTTTGTGGGCGTTTTTAATAAAACAATTATTCCACTCGGGCTTGTTGGATATGAAATGATTATAGCCAACTCGGCGATACGCGCCTCGTTGGCTATCTATCATCTCATATCCAACGCGCCCTCGCGGAATAATTGTTAAATATATATATACATTAAATGCATTATAAGAAATAATAATAAAATAATATTAATAAGATTAAAAAAAGAAAATATTATTTACAATTCACAATTTTAAGTTTAAGTATGTCAGGCAAAAAGAATCTACATTAAGGTAACATCCTGTATTTTGGTCTTGAAGTCTGCAAAAAAACTCTTGCTTGTGGATTAAGCTGATCATATTCATTATAACTATATGATGTAGTAGAAGGCTTATCATCCAAGGCAAAGAAGGTGATTAGTGGCGTTGCAGGAGGTGGCGGTCTCTTGTTACTTGTTCTGGTTACCATTATCGTCATCATTCTTCGCTTTAAAAGGTATTGTAAATTCAATTCTCTTTAAGTAAAGGTAATCTCCATAAGATGGACACCAATTCTTAACACTTTTTGTTGAGTCTCTGTCTATAAGACTCTGGTAAGACGGTCAGCTTCTTAAAGGGTCTCTGTGGGGTGGAGGCAATTACGGTTACCGGTTATTTTTATTATACATTGTACCCGCTACCCGTCTTCTCACTGTTCTTGTTTTATGTCTGCGTCTAATAATTATAAGTGTTTGTGCTTTATGTTTTTTTAAATTTTAGGAGAGGTGGAACCAGCGAAGAAAGAGAAAATATGCTCTTACGGGAGCAAGGTATGGCGGGAAATCAAGACACTATACCCTATGGGTTACTGGGTGGATGGGTAGGTGGGTTGATTGATGACTGGGTGGGTAGGTCGGTGATTGGATGGATGGATGGGTGGGTTGGTGGATGGGTGGGTGCAAGAGCCATTAGGGGTCATGCTGGGTGAGTTGTTGGTTTGGTGGGTTGTTGAGTGGGTGGGTTTGTGGATGGATGAGTTGGTGAATGAATGAGGGAACGAACGAACGAACGAACGGATAAATGAATACATACTTGTAAAATACGCTAAAGCTATCTGTTTAATATTAATGCTGCTTGTTTAGATTTGTTTATTTATGTTATTATTGTTATGATAATAATAATAATAATAATAATAATAATAATAATATTTTTTTCAGGAATTACTAAGCGCCGAACAGGAGAGCTTATCATGGATGGTGTAGAAGAAAGAAATGCAGACCACGTAACAAATCACGCTCAATATGTAGAAATTAATGACATTCACTCTTATGAGCTCAAACGTGACGACATTAAGTTCGAAAGATTGGTAGGAAGTGGCAACTTCGGTGAAGTTTTTAAAGCCACTATTGACAACAACACAGTGGCTGTCAAATCTCTCAAAGGTAAGATATATGTCACACTGTCTTGCTTCTGTTTACACTTCACGTCCTGTTCGCTTTGGTTTCCCGATCAGTCTGCAAACACGAAACGGCAAATATTCACTCTCCGTCTTTGGGTTTTTTGGTCATCATTACATGTTAGAAAACGAGATCGCTGTTCATAGTTTCGGGATTCTTATGCTCTGTTACATACCAACTAGTAGTGTATAGTCTGTATAGTTCGGTTATTCGAACTCGCAGAAAGGAACAAAACTAAACTGAGTACAGCCTCGTTCCCAGTCGTCATCGGCGGGAACTGATATCACTCGCAGAGGTTATCGCGAAACTTTGGCTCCAGGCCTAGTGCGAAGTGGCCCGGGTCTGGGGACGAGGGGGCTTCCAAGTTTTATCCATTTTGGTTTTCGTTTTTTGCATTACTTGAAACTACCTTCTTCCCAGTATCCTGTGATACTCGTCTCAGGGAGACGGTTGGAACGGAAGGTCATGGCAACAAGGTTGTAGTGCACCATGTGCAGTATTTGAAATAAACCACCGAAGCACTGTGATTTAATGTTGACTGTTTTATCAGATTTAATTGTCATTTAAAGGAAGTGCCAGTGCTAAAGATAAACGGGACATGGTTACGGAATTGAATGTGATGAAAAGTCTAAAGCCTCACCCTCATGTCTTGAAGCTAATTGGCTGCTGTAGTGTCAGTGGTAAGCCAGGTCCTACATCACTTGTGTGTTAAAATAATAATGAATTCTTTTAATTGGTTCTTTTTTTGTCGTTTTATGAAGCAAAGCTTTGGAGACCCTCTGAATTAATCGTCTCAGAGCGAAAGAATATTAAAAGCTTCTATTATATGAAAGCTTCCCCCCTCCCAATCGTAATTTCAATAGAGGGACAAACATGTAAAAACTCAGAAACGCGATTCAACTAGATACTAAGAAAAAAAAAAAGCGCGTGACGTTTAAAATTAAGAATCTAAAGTGTTGCTTGACTATAATCTTTTACCCAGAGGAGTGAAAATGTAAGATCTTCCTTCCGCCTGTTCGTGAACACCTGGGTGCGAAAGAAAATAGCCTATTATTTACCCATTTTTATGGCTATCCGGGCGGAACGGATCAAGTTATTCACGTTTATACTTCATATATTTGTCTGCAGATCCCCTTCTAATTGTGTCTGAGTATTTACCATATGGTGATTTACTTGGATATCTGAGGAAGAGCAGAGGTCATTCCGACAACTACAACACAGGAGAGAAGAAACCCGCCTCTAAGCTCACAGCCAAAGATCTCTTGTCCTTCGCATGGATGATAGCTGATGGGATGCAATATTTAGCCACAATGAAGGTAAGGTGGAACGATGTCTTTAGTAATTTTACTGCTTGTACAAAGTACTACTGGATGGCATGCAAAGTCTATGGGGCAACTAACTGCGATGTTTGTAAATTCAGTTGCTGAATTTGAAAGAACTGTAAATCAGAATCAGTCGTTGTCAAAAGGTGTGTTTTAAGGCTGGTACAGACTTGTATGACTAATATATATGCACTAAAGTGGACCTATATACCTTTTTTACACATTCCTCGTTATTGCACAAACCTCTGCAAAAACTGAAACTGAAACTGAATCTGACTACCCGCTGCTACAAGGAACCAAACTTATTCCTTTATCGTTTTTCCAGTTATGAGTAATTTTATACCTTAACTAGTTCACAGCAACGCGCAAGTGTTCTTTTTTATTTATTTATTTATTTATTTATTTTTTTTATAATAAGTTTTAAATGCTCGCAAGTTGGTTAAAAAATCCATCACAAAAGTATAACTTCAGGCAGTGATTGCCAATCGAGTTTGTGTTATTTCATAGCATTCATTTCGCCTTATTTGTTTGTTTGTTTTTTAGGTCGTCCACCGTGATTTGGCTGCTCGTAACATTCTCGTTGGCGAGAACCAAGTGTGCAAAATTTCTGACTTTGGACTTGCGCGTGGTGTAAAGGGTGACATTTACGTGCGGACATCACAGGTAGCGTAACATACATTTGCAGCGCAATAAAAAATACATTTATCTTCTTTTTTTGCGATTTTGATCTGGTAATTCTTTGCACTTGCGTATGTTTTTATTAATGATGGTCCACTTGTTTTTGTTTCACAAAGGCTCGTCTTCCAGTCAAATGGATGCCTCCAGAGTCTCTTTTTCACGGTGAATCCAGCACCATGAGTGACCTGTAAGTCTCTTTCTTCATTTCTCCCATTTTTTTTTCCAGGTTTTCTTCATATCTCTTGCCCTAGATCTTACTTACTGACAGAATATATCATCTCTTTGCACAGTTTATTGGAGGCAGGAGTTGCACTTTGTCGATCCAAGAGGGGGTGAGGGTGGCGTGAGGGTAGTGCGAAGTCTTTAACAAAACCCAGCTACGGTCAGGAGGGTTCCTTAAAATTTATCAGGGAAAAATCTTTGATACATGCAACTATTTTCTTTTAGTGATCAATAAAAAAATTCGGGGCACCCAACGAGAATATAGTTCAAAACCACTTAAACCTAGCATTGATGAAGGTATTTTAGTATTTAAACGGTAGATATAGGCTTATTTTTATCTCCTAAAAATTTTTAATCTGTTTGGATTTCCTAGCTGAAAGTCTAGTGATCCGAAAATTATAGGGATCAAAACTTACCTTTTCGAAAATTTCAGCCAGAAAAAAGGGTCCCGAAAATTCTAGGTGACCTTTTTAGGGTAAAAATCCGTTAAAAATGGGCAATTATACCATTTTTTATATGTTCGAAAATCCTAGGAGAGGCAGGCTAGCAAAAAATTGTACAACAACTGTTCCGAAAATTCTAGATCTCAAATCGTCTTCCGAACAGATTTTTTCCGTAAATTGAGGTAGGGTGCCCCTGAAAAATGCGTATTATAAGACTACTGTAAAGCTGAAAGAATTGTCATCATCATCATCATCATCATCATCATCATCATTATTCCAATAATAATAACGATAACGAAAATGATAACCATCATCGTTATCATCATCATCAACAAATAAGATCAGTTCTGTAAATTGACGCAGTAAGATATTCTTAGCAATTGTCCGTACTAGTTTTTTCTTTTTTTTTTACAGGTGGTCATATGGAATTGTCCTGTGGGAAGTTTTTACAATTGGTAATAAAAAACGATCGTTTTTGCCATAGACTGCAAAACAGCCCGTATTTTTGCACATGTCAAGAACTCAAAAAGGCGGTCGAGGTGTCTGGAGGACACCCAAAATTGGTTTTGCGGGAAAAAAGACGATGGAATAAGAACAACAGTAACACGACGACGACGGTTTTGGAGTCTATTTTTAATTTGCTACATCAGTTTCTAAATAGAAATGTTTATAATCCATTAAATATAATAATAATCTGAGACTGTCTTTTTTGTCACAGGTGATTCTCCGTACCCCGGCTTCAACTCCCAAGAAGTGACTTCTCTGATTGAAAAAGGATATCGAATGCAACGGCCTGTCCATATCTCTGAGGAACTGTGCGTTATTATAATCTATTCTTTACGTTTCTTACTTAGAACTAAGTATACAAATCCTCCAAAGTGAGAATCTAAAGGGGTCCTTAGTCTACTTCAATAGCAGTCGAAATAGACATCATCTGACTAACAAACCTGACAGGACGGGAACCTAACCTCTCTCCTGGAGATTCCCTTTTACGGGTATTAAAATCCACTTAACAGTTATTGCTACATGGAAAGGAAGTCAAAACAAGTATTTGAGATCAAACCTGGGAATCGACCTCTTACCTAGAAGGAGTTGCTCTTGCCGACTGCCTCAATCCTTTAATTTTATTTTTCAGCAAGTTCAATATAATCACATTTGTCAATAGATAGGTTTATTGGTGGCCTCGATGGACTGATGGATAGATTGACAAGTAGAAGAATAGATAATATTGGGGACGAAAGTTTTAACCACAGACAACTTCCGTCGTTTTAAGACACTCTTGGGACCGTGGGGTATAGTACGTAATAGCATCTGTGAAACAACAGTAATGTATTTTTGCTGCACGAATTATCGGGTGTCCATATTAGCAAGGTGTCCTCATGGTGAGAGTTAACTGTAAAAGTTTAACTTATAGAAACCTAAAACGGTTTCAAATGTGATTATTATTTAAGTCGTGAGGTCACGTTACCATTGTAGCAAAATTTCTGGATCTCAACAAACTGTGGTCCTTCAAATATGGCAGAAAAACAAAAACAACGGTGAAAATGACGTTTGACTCTCCTGTGCATGATTGCACTAAGGACCAAAACGGTAGTCCATACCTTTGTGCATCGTTCGACAATGCAAATGATCGACCGTCTCGGTCAAGAAAATATTGTTGAGAGCCTGAAATTTTGCTGCCATGGCAACATGACGTCACACTTCTCCTCTCTATTACCATGCTGTTTGGTTGCTTGATCGATCGAATTATATGTTTCTGATAATCAGTAATACTGAAAGTGCCATAGGTGTTACGGAAAGAGGCAAAATTCCCATGCATGGAAACAAAAATATTATAATGTTGTCTAATTTTCAGATTTTCCGTTCTGACTGAATGCTGGGCTGAGAATCCTAAAGAGCGCCCTTCTTTCCAGTGGATCTGTGCTGCTATTAAGAGACTAATGAAAGACCAAAAGGTAATTAGATAAGAACATGTGAGTTATTACGAAGCGTGAGGTCAGGATAGCTGATTATTTACCTTGGGTCTTTGTTGTTGTCATTGTTTGTTTGTTTGTCTGGTTTTTTTTTATGTTGTTTGTTGATGTCATCATTTACGTAGGGTTTTTGTTTTTGTTTGATGGTTTGTTTTTTGTTCGGATTTGGTTTTGTTGATGTTGCTGTTGTTTTGTTCATTTCTGTTTAATTTTTCTTATCTTGTTTTGTTTTACTGTGTTTTTTTTTTATAATAAATACATAAAGCGTAAACTGCTTTGTGATTAGGATCGAGGATAACATTCTTGAATGACCTGTTTTACTTTCTCTTGTTGCTTTTTTAAACAGGTTCACCTTAACCTTGATGAGTATGACGATGAAGATTATGTCAATTTTGATATGATTGATGAGAAGCTTTAAGGCAAAGGCTTAAAGGGCCAAATGCTAGCCAACTAACGAAACAAGAAAGTTGTCCAAAGTAGAACGCACTTGAATAAAACAACGGAAAAGGGAACGTTTTGTTTTCACGCTATTTGTTGAAAAACTAATGAGTTATCATCTCCTAAAGACATGACGAACAGGTTTCAGGTTGGCCTTTCGAGTGAGATGACGTGAACAGAAGAAATTTGTTCCTTTGTTAACAAACAATGCAATTTTTCACGACACTTTGAACAGTTTATACAAAAAATTAAAAGAAAAAAAAAAAGAAAAAAAACACAACCCAAGATTCAAACCGGTGTTTTTCGTCTGCCAAACTCTCTCTTTAGTACAACTATAATACCATACTGGCCGACTTGCCAGAACTGATTCCAATAATATTAAGTACATATTAATTAGTTTGTCATTGTATTTGATCCAACTTTTGTTATTAAAATTGGTGAATCTAGCCCTTTCCTGAACTCTTACGCATGCAGTTACACAATACAAACTTTAAAATTTCGTTCTTTTTAAGACGATTTAATAATGTATATCTTTGGATCTTTTGGCCTCATTGGTCCCAAATCTTATCCAAAGCATATATTGCAACTAAAATGACCAAAGGCTTGCATTGACTGTTCACTTGCTAATGAACGGAAACAGGTCTGACAGAAAACGTTTTTGACTCATAAATGGCTGCTAGAAAAGAAATCGTCTCAATATATAGTGAGCAGGGGACCAAGTACAAATTTACCTTTTAACGATGATAATATATTCCCCTTTTAAGAGAACTGGGGTCCTTACAAATATTGCCCCTTAGAAATAAAAATGCTGACGCGCCAATTCTTGGTTTGCAACCGCGTGACAAGGCGGCCGTGTTGGGGTTAAAGAGAGAAATGCTTTCATTCTTCATCACCAACATGGCCGCCGTGATGTCACTTGCAAACCTGCAATAATGTAACACACTTAGCAGGACAGGAAAAGCTGTTATAAACACGTTAAATTGCTGTTCTTTTTTTCCCTATTCTGTTTTTAAAAAGTTCTCAGTTGTTAAACGTTGCTAAAAGTCAGTTCCTTTATGTAGTGAAGTTACTTGCCGGAAAACGTGAAATAAAGATAGCTGCATTTCTTCCCCTTTTCAAAACGTTTGCAAACTAAGCTGAAAAGTAATAAGCCATAGGACCATGCGTTAACATCACCATGCTTCATTCACGGATCAAACAAACAGTTTTTCTCTGTGGCGCTGAACCCATTCATTTGCCTCGCTGCTACGTCATATTTTAAAATGGCAGTTCTTGAGAAGATCATGATGAGATAGCCAAACACTTATCTCAAAAAACGCCACCTCAACCTCAGTCAGAAGTCACCCCCCCCCCCCTACCAATGCCCCCCCTACCACCACCACCACCACCACCACCCCCCTCCCCCGCCGAAAAAGGAAAAAAAAAAACAGAAAAGTATAGTCATCATAGCCATCGCTAGGACAAGTTTATATTTAGAAATTATAGAAAACTATTTCTAGCACTTTAGACCTTTTACAAATGTAATTTTGAAAGAAATCTGATAAACTAAAATCTCCAGCCACCAGTTTTCAACATGCATTTTAATTTACTTTTTGAATTTGGGTCGGGAATTGGAGGGTTTGAAGAACTATAATTATTAGGGGTCCTTTTTAAGCTAGCAGGTGAATAAGAGGATGGTTTGATACTGACTAGTGTAAAAAAGAAATATTTTCTAAAATCATTAGACAAAGTTATCTACAATTTAACTTTAAGAACTGATTTAACTGACCCAAAATATAACCAAAGATCTTAAAACTCTGGGCCAGAATGACAGTTCCTCTTCTACACATGTTTGTTCTCATTCAGATTCATTTGCTACAATCAAACCTTTTTTTTCTTTTTTTTTTCTTCTGGTATCTGGAGGAAATATGTTATATAGCAGCATTATAAGAAGGAGCGCCCGTGCCAGTCCACACTACAGCTAGCATTCTCGATGCTCCTGTGTTCGTATTAAGACTTTTAACATGCAATTTACTTTGCTCGTTAAATTTGGCATCTGGAGGAAATATGTTATATGGCAGCACAAAAAGAAGAAGAGGACAGACTATGGGGTCACACTACAGCATAATTGATGCTCGTATTGTCGTAAGACTTATAGACTATTCATATGAGTTGAACTGACGTTAGATCATATATGAAATGCAAAGATCCGGATTATTCTTTTCTAGCCTTCTTTCTAACTTATCCAAATTTAACCTCACTTCCTCTCCTTTTATATTACTAGGGAAGGTAATATCAATTAGTACAATTTTTACTTACTAGACAAGATATTTACTAGAAGTTACCTGAGTTTGAAAGAGATATTGTTTTTTTCAAATTAGTTAAAAATCCGCATGTGACCAAACTTCACAATGCTTCAGCCACATGGCTCTGACCTTGATAGGTTTCCGCTGTAGACAAAACAATTAGTTGAGATAATTGTTTACGTTAAATCCTTTTGACTTTTTCAATTAATACCAAATACCAACAATCGAAGGTAGATAAAAAAAACCGATCTATATAACCGCTAAAAAGATAAATTGTAAAATGGATAATCTATTTTATCAGATGAACGGAATATTCAAACAAAGCGAAAAGGAAAAAAAAAATCACCATTAAATGTTTGTTTAACCACACACAAAAATAAGGCATGCATAGAGAAAAGGAATTTTAGGCTCAGAGTAAAATATAGACGTTAAACTTAAAAGAAGGGTTACATCGGATCATTATTCGAATAATGCCAATATAAGTCCGATTTGAAATGCAAATAGAAGACTGAATATTAGTCAAAGAGCAGATTCACATATACTTTAAATATCGCTTTCTTGTTAGAAGAAAATACCCCACATTACTATTTCGAAAATTAGGGTAACATCTTTAAACAAATAGATCGTACACAACTAACTTGGAGAGCGAAAATCGACAAAACACGGTTCAGAACAGTTCGCCTGAAATATACGCTTAGCGCTGAATCAGATGTCCCCCTAAGAAAAGATTATTCTGACTAAAATCAGACCTTCGAATGTGAACGTTAGATTCTATCAATAAAAAACATAAGGACGGGCAGCCACAGTTTTAGGCAGATAACACAAATTAACGAGTTAGAAAAAGCCGGGAAATCGATTTCGATATCAGAGTCTTTCTTTGAACTCGAAGTCTAGAAGGCAATGAATTAGTCGATTTTTTATTCATTTGTTCCTTATTATTTTTTAATGAAAAATTTATTTTTGCTGGTGACACACCTACGCAAGCTGCAACACAGACAGCACCATTATTTAATGTCAACCGACTCGTAAATTATGTAAATGTCACCACCGTAAAAAAATTCAAAAGGAGCAGCCCGCGCCCATTTGTGTGGGCGGCCCTGGCTTAAAACGCCAGCTTTCCAAGAGAAATATTTTACAAACACCGTTTAGCTTTATCGGTTCAGTTGGTAAAACTAGATTTTAATATGAAGTTCCACATCGTTACAAAAGAGTCTAATGCGTTCCAGCCTTAAGATACTCAATTTGTATTGCTTTTTACTTTTTGGAAGTGATTCGATAACGCAAGTTGGAACATTGTTCACAAAGAACGTAGAGTACCCAGTGGATAAAGAAAAAACTGAGAATAAGAACAAGAAAAATACTAGAAGGATAAAATGATAATGATTTTTTTTCGCTTGAGTTATCCAGAGAAGGAAGCTTTTATCACCAATCTATAAAAATTCATTAATACTATTGCCTCGGAATCTGGGATCAATATCTGGCTGTGCTATCTGCCTTCCAAAGGTTTTGGGACAGCTGAAGATGTGGCGATGAAGAAATTTTTGCATAATAAAAATTAAACAGACATCAGTTGGCATTTGTGTTTTTACGTATAAGAGTAACCAGCTATTACAAAAACGTACACTCCTTGTTAGCGGAATTATTCATGTTTAGCCAAGGTGATATAACCTCCTACGTAGAAACGTACGTAAGTATAATCCCTCACCTACTTCGTAAATAAACCACTTGGTGGTCCTAGAGTAAAGGGCTTTTATAGTTAATAATTATGACCTCATGCTTCGCACGCTTTGTGTTACATTTACTCTTTTAAATACCGTTTTGAACGTGCACCATTTTTTATATGTAGAAAAAATAGTACTGCCCATTTCTGGTCAAACTGCCACGGTTTAATCCTAATATCACAATACCTTCGTCGAATTTGTTCATTATAGTTATTATTACTTCTAAATCGCTCGTACAATCTTTTAAGTAAGGTAAACTTGAAAAGAATCGAATTATAGTAAATGTCTGCAAATTTGATTATCCATGCTTTTCTCTATTTGATTTATGTTCGCCAGTGTTCAGTTTTCCTTTCCAGTCGGTTTTATCACGAGCGATGCCCTGTCACATACTATTTTATTATTCAAGTCATACAACGGAAATCGGTTAAGTGTACACGCACACGTATTTTTAAAAACACAATTTTATGTTTACGGTAAAAAAAAACAGTTACTTTTTGTTCAACAAAATTTTCATGCTAGGCACCATCACATTTGTTCTTACCTCAGAATCTCCAAGGTCTTGCTTGTGCTCGTCATTTAAGTTCAACTCCATTGGTAAAAGGAGCCCTTCTGTTGTAGTCACACTTTGAAAAGACAAGCTTTAACATTCATCTGATAAAGAAGAGAAAATAATTTAAAAAGGTACAGTACAAGTTGTAAAAAAAGGGAAAGAGATATTACAACATTTTTATTCCTCGTGGCATCAGAGTAGTGACGTCATTGTTTTCGCAAAGTTCCGTTTTCATTCGTTCGCGTAATTTGCACAACTTTACGATGAGGAAAGTTACTTTTACAAACGTGTTGGCGATATTAAGGGAAAGACATAACCTTTTGAATTGCCTTTTGAACCATCTGAATAAGGAATACTGACCCCCTAGACCCCGTGACCTTGGTACTTTCTCTGTAGTTTTAGACAGTGATTGAGAGGCGCGGAGAAGCAGATTATTTGCAAATCATTTGCTTTCAGTTTTGGTTTACTTCTGTGTTGAAAAATCCAAGATAGCGACCCCAATATGGTGTCCTTGAAATTATGGAGTATATTTAGCATTCCGTTTGAAGAAAAGAAAAACAGAAATGAAATCAAAAGACCGAGGGAAAGATAGAAAAAGACACCCAAAGTCCAAGGTCAGTTGGTCTATCGTTTTATTCTTCAGCCATTTTCTTTGAATGGATTTTCAAGGCGCACAAAGCTTTAGAGAGAATTGGCGGTAATCTTGATACTGTCCAATAACTAGGCAGTTGAGTACTGCCCAATTTGTGAGTATTAGAAAAGTTTCACTAATCTCAAACGCGGGGACCATGCACACTTATCCGTCCTTCTTTCAGAGGTGCCTGGTTAAAAGGGAGTTGGTTACATTTGACATTTCGAATTACATCGAACGGTTTGCAGGGGCGGATCTAGGGGGAGGGTGCTGGGGGTGCGCACCCCCCCCCCTCCCCCTTAAATGACCTGCGGTTTTCTAATACAACTGGTATTCTGCAAAAAAAAATATATGTGGTTTATTGGTGTTGAAATAGAGCAAGAGACGAGTGCACCCCCTCCTAAAAAAAATCCTGGATCCGCCCCTGGTTTGGGCCGGTTAATTTTAAGAAAGGAGATAAAGGATGTATAACTAAAGGGATTTATCTTACTTTCAAACGACTTTTATTTCTTAAACAGTTTTTTACAGTGAATTCTCAGTGCTATTACAAAGTACAATTATAAGCGTGTAATATATGTAAATGTTTATTGACATAATGTACAGTATAATGTGACTGCGAGATGCAGTCGTTATGTCAGCCCACATATGACCTGCTCATCACTAGGAGTTCTTGTAGCTCAGTCACTAGTCAGAGCGTCCGACTAGCGATTTCTGGAAGGCCGTGGGTTCAATTTCCATCTAGAACTCAGATTTTTTCTGACTTCTTCTCTCCAAATAAGCTAACATATACCAGTCATTCTGTTTATTATTTATAAGCGAACTGGTACTTAACGCCGGAGGGGTGAGTTCTTTAACGGTTGTATTTATCAAATAATTTAGTTTTTCTTTACATTTTATCTTTTGCGATGTCGTTATGTCTTTTTGTACACATTCGTTTATTTATTTATTTATTTATTCGTTTACTTTTCCTTTCTAATTTAGTCGTTTATTGAGTATTTTCACAGTACTAAATACTCAAATCTCCATTCTTTCAGATATGACAGACTGTAATAACATGATGTTTTCCTAACTAAGCGTTTGATCTTCCCGATTTTTCGACGATATTATCTTTGCATTGGTCTTAATTATGGATATCCCATGTCTATATTAGAGTTTGCCTCCTTCAATATACCTGATAACTCGCGATAATGCGATGTTATCAGTTGCCGGAAATTCCAGATGAAGCTTAAGATTAGTTGATTTGTCTCAAATCGACGATCTCTATCATCTATCTAAACAAAAGATGCATGACAAAATAACTGTTTACACATTACCATTAGTGAAAGGCGATAGCTCCTCTGACACTTGCTAAAATACAAGAACTGAGTGACTGTTGTTCAGCTCGAGACCCCATGATTTTCCGAAACCACTGATGAAAGAATGAGAAAGTACACGGTGATTAAAAAAGATAATAGATAAAAACAAAGATCATTCCCGAAAAATAAAGTAATTAAAAAATGAGTAATGAAAGACTTGTGTAAGTAAATAAATCAATAAATAAATGATTATTAACACTTAGGAAGAGACCTCTGTTCAAGTGCTTGTTTTGTAACAGTAATGAAGTACAAGACAATTTTAAAGGTAGTCATACAAAACAATAGTATGAAGCTCAGGAAGTTTTTAACAAGTTCAGAGCTTTCAGAACCTCCTTTATAACTGTAATGTGTGAGCTTCATGTTCCTGGGCAGACAACAAAAAGCTAGTATGTTTTTTAATAACTTCTTAGGGCATAAATAACAACTGATATACTTACTTATAGCAGGCTGAGGCTACAGTTTTAAGAGAATTTAAAATTTCAGGTTCTTTGCTGTGGTGGTTACATTGTAGTTTTAATTATGGGTAAAAAGTCCGTCACTACTTCTCTTTTCACAGAACTAACAACAAGAAGATCAGATATATGGACTGTTATTCTTGGTTATTATTGTTGCGGAACAAATGATAATTCCCAACCCCAAAAGCTTTTCATTTTGACTGAATATTATTTGTTTTATTCGTTTATTTTCTATCGATACATTTCATGTCCTTTGAAAAATCATACCTAAAGTTATTGGAATGGCATTTGCTAAGGATTTGGAAGGTAAAGTTGTAAAAAGTACCCTAATTTGGTTGAAAATCTCGGATAAATTTAGCGACCATTGATGACCTTATTATCTTAATAAGCATGTTAAATGGCGGTACAGATTTGGCGGTTTTATCAATGTTTGAAAATGTCAGTGATCTCTTATTTCATCTAGCTAAAAAGAGAACTCTTGCAGATTTTCTGGTGAACGATACAAAGGTTAGTTAAGTGTTCTTAAACAAGCATTGCAAAAAGCGAGAGACGATGCCGCCATAACATCGGTACATCCGGGAAATAAATGGCAGCTTGTGCGAAATTGGAAACCAGACAGCAACAAGCTGAACAAGCACGTTTTAACCGGTTAGTTAACGAGCTAACTACAGTTGAACCTCTCTACAACGGCCACCTTGGGGACAGAGGAAAGTGGCCGTTGTAGAGATAAGAGTACGTAGGTGCAAGTCACCGTGCTTCCAATGCAAGTTTGTTATGCTTTTTCATATCCTAAGATTTCTTCACGTTCTTCTGCTCGTGCTAGGCAGTGAAGGATCTCGTAAGACGCACCATCGCCCAGACAGTTTGAGTTGGAACTAAGCAAAGTTCCAGACGTTTAGTTTCACTTCAGCTCCCTCATTTAGTAATCAAACACCAAAATTTAAGGAAGGCCAGAATAGGAAAATTCTGAGGAGAGGAGATAGCATCTCTAGGAGCTTAGTGGAGGTTAAGTCGCCCATGTAATAGCATTCTGGAATTATGGGAAATTTTTGCTTACGGAATCCGCAATCCGTGAAAGTTTTGCTTGTGGCATCTGGAATCCGATATACAGCTCAAGGTATCCGGAATCCCAATAACGATTAGCCTCCCACGCATACGTTCTTAGGGGTTCGTCACACGTCCCTGCCTCAACGTCTGCTTGGGAGGCTAAATAACGATTGGAACCCAGAATCCAAGTTCCACTGTCAAAAGACTGGAATCCAGTACCTGGAATCCGGAGTCTATGGAATGGAATCCAGGATCCAAGACTGTCTTGGATTCCCTTTCATGTGGCGAGATGAGAAAGATCATTGAAAAGTGGCTAAATATAACCCGGCTTTTAATTTCATAACGTCAGTTGGAGTGACAAGTTTGTAGTTTCTTTGAGTGAATGGGGCAATGCCTTTGTATGGTTTGATAACCTTACCAGGGTGCAGTGGGCATGGGCGTAGCTTGTACTAAGCCTTTAATTTCATAGTAAGTTATTTGGTGTCTGCGCGTGGAATTACTTAGTGACACTATTTTCATGCATGAAATATTTCACTATTCCTTTCACACGCTGATATTTCTTTCCAAGTATTTCGCGTGAAGTTAACTGATTAGAATTTAAGGCTTTCCATGATATTGAATCTAATTTCATATCGATTCCTTTCTCGCTTAGTAATATCTTCCTGTCATTAGTCTAGTACTACTACTCTCTCAAAATCAATTTATATTTGGTGCCTTTGCCATAATACTGTTCATCTGTTGAGTTGAATTTGCAAGCTCGTCAGGTTTAGGAGGACAAATGATGAACTACTCAGGAAATGACTGAATTGATAGTCATCGTAGTCTCTCGATGTTTAGACTAGAAACCCCTATCAACTGAAATAGAACAACTGCTTGCAGTTGGTGCCTTTCCTATGGTACTGATTATCTGCCGGGTTTAATTGCAAGCTCTTCAGTTTTAGGGAGACAAATGGTTTACGCGGGCGCTCAGAAAATGACTGAACTGATAGTAATCCTAGTCGGCTCGATCTCCAGACTAGATATAACACTTCCTTGCAAGTACAGTATGTTCACGGAACGCTCGTGCAGTGTGCCCAACTTGATGGGTAAATGGAGTCGACATCATGGTCCACCACTCCAGCAGATCGAATCCGAACTGTCTCCAGAAAAAAAATATTTATATATAATACCAAGTAACTACAGAACATACCACAGATGTAAGTCTTGTATTGGATCAGTGCCATAGATGTCATAAATTGTCAGTATTGGCTGCACTCACAAATAAATGTTTTAAATTGATCATCAATTCTGACACTTCTCACGTTTAATACTGTAGCAAGTATTTTGCCTGATGACATGTGTCTAACATTGTTCGGGAAGCCACCTACAGTGCTTCTTACGGAACGTATGAACAATTTTTAGAAGCACGAAAACTGGAGAACCATTTACCACGCATAGAAGACAAGGGCAACAGTCTCAGCTGACACCAGCGGTATCGGGTAAGAAGTTATATACACCTGTATTAGAATAGTTAACTTTGTGCGAGAAGTCAAGTCGGTTACTAGAACAACACGCAGTCTGTTTACGACACAATCACCGTCAAACAGCTTTAATTAAAGTCATTCTTGAAAAACCCTAATTGGAAGTTTACGAGTTAGTGACCTAGCCGATGGAAATAATCTCTGCATATGGTCCGAGCTAAGAGAAGGCGGGCGATTTACTTTATAAACTTCAAGTAGGTAATAATAACTTAGTGCCTTTTGGCTGGCTACAGATTCACCTTCCCTGCTGGCACAGGTCTCTCACGACGAATATCAGGGTCGTGAGAGACCTCTGCTAGCAGGGAAAGATTCACCGTACAATGAGTTCATTTTAAACTGTTCTAGTCATGAGACAGTCATTACATCCACACATCAGTTGAGTATTCTCTCAATGTCAGTATTAACTTTCTATTTTAAAGACCAATCAGATTGAAGCCCGGCGGTTTATTTTGGGACTGTCCTCTGCGTGATTTGTGATAAACTGTTTGAATAGTTCTGCATGCAAACAATATTAACCAAGCTTCAGCGTCGAGCTACGGAGATCGTTAACTGTTTTCGTTCGGCATAGCGGAAGACTGAGCTTGAAAGACAAGTTGCCGCTCTGACTTCGAGTTTGGTAAGTTGACGTTGAAAATAAGTGATTGCTATAGGAGTCTTACTGGAGTATTCCTATCACGCGACGCGAGACGTGCTTTGCGACATTCTGATATTCATCTCTCTTTCACTCAAACTCGATCAAGGTCATCTCCGGCTGCGGTAAAATGGATGAATGCACTTCATTCATTTGTCTCCGAACCGATATCTAGTCAATAATGCAGCTTTGTAAGACGCCATTCAGTTCTCGGGCGGTTCGCAGATGTAGCTGAGTTCTCTTTAGAATCGATCTCCCCAGCTGCATCTACCTTCCTAAGGGCGATAACTCATCTATAAGAACACGAGCAGCTGACTTCCTTGTCACTTATTTTCACTTGAAGGCAAGGGCCCCTAAAATGATAACAGTTGTGGTCCTTCGATGCGCATGAATAACGCCGGCGAGTTTCATTTTTGCATTTTAAATGTCCTGATGTCCGGCTTGATCAAAAAGCCGGAAGCCACAGGCGATGTTGCGGAATGGAGTAACAGTCTTGGACAGAATAAAATCGAGAAGCAAACGTCCTTCCTCTACCTCCCCCCCCCCCCCCCCCCCCGTGAATCCAAGATGGACAAAACACGCCATTTTCCCATCCTTCGTTTAAAGAGGGGGGTTACCGGAGTGAGGGTGAATTTTCAATATAGTTTTGTCTAATATTGACTTCAACCTCAGAGTTGTTTGCATTGCAATGTGAATGACCAAACATGAACAGAAACCCTGACAGGAATCGAGAAAAAATGTCTGTTTAAAAACCGCCGTTCTGGTATGCAATGCCAGGAATCTGCTTGGAGTAGCTTTCCATCGTCAATTTTCACGCCCCCATATTGAGGCGGGAAACAGGTCGACCCGAACTCAATCCCAAGGGGTACGTCTTTTTCTTCAAGGAAAGAGCACTCAGAGATGTCTGACAATGATAAAGCATACTACTTTAACAACGGCGCTTTGACGTTTACTTTTGCATACCTGTCACTTTTTGGACTATCTGCTGAATAATAAGTCAAGAAGGAAAAATTCCATTTAGTGAAAATGCAAACGAACTATATGTGGCAGTGGATAGCTTCACCTGTTTGCTGTTACAAGCGTTGGGACTCGTAAGTTTAAACCTAATCATTGGTATCAAATGGAAGTTACATTTTAGCTTATTTCCACCTCAAAATTAAAAAAATAAAAATAAAATGATTAAGTCAGTTCCACGTTTAAGCCTCTCGAAGGTATGGACATGCTCAATTTTGACACATGCTTAGGTTTGGAGAGAGCCCCGATGTCACATTAGTGTCCTTTACTCTGTGAGAACTGGGTCCACGAATATCAGGGTAACCTCTTGTGTTGTTATAACCATGGTTATAACACCCCAAAAGTAACAGTTTGGCCACGTTCGAGGAGAAATTCGAGCCCTTACTCAGGTTGTCACTAACTGGTGCATTAAGTTTACAATGCTTTGTAAAGTGAAAGGGTTACGTGATATTCTCACTGAAAACTTAATTGCATTATTTTTTATGTAGTAAAAAGAATTTATAATAATCTAAGCAAATGTTTAAATATACAATCAAAGATAACAAAAAGGTCCATACAATGAGCTCGATGCGTAAACGCTTCAAATACACTATTTTTTGAAAAAAGGGACTATTTTGGCTTGCGAAAACAACTTTTGCTATTGCCTTTGAAATTAAATTTCTAATGAAAGCCTAACCAATTCAACGTAGCACGTGGGTACCATTATTTGCCTGCAGTTATAATTTATTTGCCTTTGTTTCAGTTTCAATAAAAACTTCTCACTTAGCGTATTTGCATAGCTTAATTGCCTTTGCAGCGTCGGTACTTTTAAGCGACTTAAGGCTATTTTCCTTAAGTAGGTCTTACCGAAAGAGAGAGATTCTTTTTTGTTTCGTGAGTTTCTTATCTTGTCTAAAATCAGGACTTAGAAGGGAACTGTTAAACCACAACAATTTCCCGTGTATAAGTTATTAAATTTTTCCCTGGTGTCTCGGTCGAGCTTCTTAACCTCCAGTCATTTTAATATTTAAATTTTAATTGCATGTCAGCTTCTTGAGATTTAACATGGATTTTAATAGATTGGCGGAAATGTAAAAGACCAAATGCGCAACAAATTTCATCCCGAGAAATCGTAATCTCTCTTTGTGGTTTACCCCTAATGCCGCTTGTTCACGTAGCCTCGAGGGCTATTTAATCTCCGTTGGGGTCCAATAATCCCAGCAAATGAAAACTTCAGTGTAAAATGCAGCAAATGAAGGTCAAGAGAGATCAAACTTGAAATCTTCCCTCGTTGCTCACGGCCATGTTTATTCCTTTCGGCTTCTTCCCTTGCAAGCCTCAATCTGCTGTTGGCTTGGAGACAATAACGATTAGATTATTGAAGTTGCCCGAAGTTCGAAATACACCTGTCTTACAAATCGCTTTTTGCTTTTTAATAATTGATGGCAACCAATTTCGCCAAATGTTTACGGGGCCATAGAGATAGGAAAGAACAATTAGACATCTAGAGGAGACAATACGAAAGCGAAAAACGGAGAAACTAATTGATTGTGAAGCATTACACGACTTGTTCAACCCGCCACTCGCAAAATTACCTCAAAGTCGGCGAGGTATTAATTAAGGCAGAAACAGCATATATTTTAATTCCATCAGTTACGCCTTAAGGTGGTTCAAAGGGTAGGAAGGAATTTTTCACTCTGCTCAAAAATTTGGCCAGTTATGAAACTTGTCATTTTTCTGTCTAGAAAGCATGTTTATGTTTAGTATCTTACGTCATTTCCGTCTAAGTTACTTCCGTTTCTGTTGAAGAAAGCCGCTGCACGAGAGATCCACGTTCCAAACAGTGCGGTTTCAATCGCGGAGGGAAGACGGAAGGTTGGACATGGTGCAGAAAGCTTTGATTTTCATCGCCAATTTGGCTTCGCTCCTGTTACACTTTTCAACAGCAGACAGAGGTAAGCTGCGGGTTCTCTTTTTCTTTTGAAATATAATGGATTAATTGAAATATTGCGGCCGTGTTTCCAAGCGTAAACTTTACGCGCTCTCGGCTTGTGGCCCTTCTTTCAAATTCAAGGATATCACGGCTTGCTACGGATTACTCTCAGGGGTTAAAGAAGCCCACTTTTCTAGCCTGACCTCAGTGGTTTTCTTGCGTCCGTGCGTGACTTTCTATGGTGCTAAGAAGATCTGTCATTCGAACGCTTAAGAAATATTGACTGCGAAACATTATCTAAGCCTAGCGATGATGCGTTGTGGTTTATTCCTCGCGATGGGTGGCAGCCAATGTTTACTTCTCGCACAAAAGCACGGATAAGGCAGGGCTGTCAAAATTAGTTAGAGAATTGGGAACACGTCATAACGCGGAATTTTTCCTTTCAATTTCATGTCGCTAGATAGAGCGTTCGAGAAATTTGAATTTTAAATATCAAGGATGACTTTCGGTCCATTTGCCTGTATGTTAAATTGACTCTAAAGAAAGGAAAAGTCTTTTTGCCACCCCTTCGTGATATAAATGTGTAGTTTGATTTGAGTAAAGATTTAATGTGAATATTTTAAGTCTTGTTTGCCACTCGTGGCTTCGTTATTTTCATTATCGCACGCCCAAAACTCAAATGATATACAGTGAAGAAACCCGACACGGAGCGTTCTAAAGTGTCTCGACTCGAGAGGGTTTTTCGATGTCTTCTGTTTGTTTTGTAATTATCACCTCTAAATTTCAACTTCCGATCGATACATTGCTGACGTTCTTATGAAAAACGAAAGAAAAATGGGGAAAACAAGTTTGTGTTCATTTTACTTGGCTTAATGTATCGTTCGCGGGACCTTCTATTGCAATAACTGCATCTTTTATTTCGCTAATGGCTCGCAGCTTGAGATTTACATTTGCTAATGATCTCAATCTT
Source organism: Porites cylindrica (assembly GCA_964035525.1). Taxonomy (NCBI): domain Eukaryota; kingdom Metazoa; phylum Cnidaria; class Anthozoa; order Scleractinia; family Poritidae; genus Porites; species Porites cylindrica. Next base: position 58,102,756 of record OZ037775.1, read on the forward strand.
AACGTTTGGAGCACAATTTGAAGAGCAAAGTGAGTTCTTTTCATTCGCGACAGAACCTAGGGTTCTTCCTTTAGTGATGCCCCTTTTTATCGCGGTCTTTAATAAAACATATGATGAAATCGACAACTGTATGTCCGTTTCTTTTGTTCGCGTAGCGTATTTCAGGGACGATATTTGCATGCAAGATTGAATTGAAAAACAAATGTTTGGGTTTATTGGGAGAGCCAGAAATCGTAAACAACACTTACAGAAAGCTACAGATTTAACAGCTGTTATTCAAAAAATGTTTACAGATCTGACATTTATAACTGGCATCGATGGTTGATTGACAAAATGTTTTCAAATGTCGAAGATCTCAGCGACAGGGGGACCTTTGTTCGCGGGAAAAAAAATCCACGCGAATTCACTATACAAGGATAAAAGATTCTTGAAACATGAAAAGAATGAATTGGACGCATTCAAACGGGAAACAATAGCAATACGAAATGCTAATTGATTCTAGGAAGAAAGTCGCTGGCATTGTACTTTGGCTGCCGGCAATAAAGTGCCATTTCCTGTATCAAGCCCACTGCATCTAGGTGTTGTCGTTGGTTAAAAGTGATTTCTCTTAGTGGAGTAAAGTAATTAAATTAGCACCGAACAAAATTAATTAATGTATGTTCACCAGTGATAGCGGTCCAGAATAATGAAGTTTTTATTTCTGGTTCACAGATGAAATGCCAAAAAACGATGATTGGAAAAAATGCAATAAAATACTGTTCATATGAAAACGGAAAATGTTTTGATATGAAAACCATTACAAGGTATACATATGTATATATTTGAGACAACTTGGCTCCTATGAAATGAAGTTATATAAATTTTACAATAGTGTTTGGAAGAAACATTAAAAAGAAACATTAACAAACATGCAAATGAATGGGACTTGTTTTTTTTTTTTTCCCCTCTGCTGTTTCTTTTTGCTTTATCTTTGATATATGCTTATATATTCACACGCCAGCTTTGTAGGTCTTCATCATTTGTCACGTTTTGTGAGGACCGATGTACACTAAAGTAAATATGTTCTTAAAAGCTAATTTCAAGCAAAGAATGTGTCAATAACACACCATTTCCCTTGACATAAATGTGGCAGATTTGTGTGTGGGAGTAGAAAATTATGTTCATTAAAATAACAGGATAATTAAATTTTACTTTCATCTGAAACAATCTTGACAATTTCTCTTTTGGAGATAAGTTTTTCATAAAAAGTAAAAATACTCAGGTACTAATGAAATGAAGAAGACTTTCCCAGAAGTAGTATGAAAAGTGTACTATCTTTAGAATAAAAATCTTTACGTATTAAGATAAAGATTAAGGCCAATGTATGTGAGTTTCTAGAGAGAACTTGAAAGTCACAAATCATAATTCTCTTTTGAGGTACAAGCTAGGTATGGAGGGGTTTGGTAGTTTAACTCTTGAAGTGCCAAGAGTGACTGTCATCATTTTCTTCTCTTAAAGGGGCTGTGTCACAGCAGTCCAGTACATTTTGTTTAATTTTGCCAATTACTCGCCCTCAGTCGCTATGGAACTTAAAATAAGCAAAGAAATTTTATGTAAATGACAAAGTCAGAGATTTGAGACAAACAAATATGTCTACTGAGAATTATTTTTGAAGTTGCAAACAGGAGAGATAAACTTTGAAAAACTGTTAGGCTGAACAGTTTTCAAAAGGCCCAATTTCAATCCATTTCAGTCTTCTTCAGGTTGCCCATCTGTGGCATCTGTTATATCTGTTGTGTTATTTTAACCTTCCTTGAAGCGGTTATTTTTATGTTTTTCTTGGATTCAACAGGCATTTTGTAATTACCTAATTTGGCTGAATTTCGTGACACAGCTCCTTTAACATCAATACATAATCACAAGAAAAGGTTATGAGAGTTGATAAAATGATCACCAAAGGTAGAATGCTTCGATCTTTCATCAAATTCTCTGAACTAATTCTAAAGCAACTCTATGGAGCTCTGTCTGGAGAATTTGTATGTGGGTATGAGCTCAAAAGAAGAAGCTAAGCACATCCTTAAATTTAAATTTGATCGTGCATTCTTAATCTTACTCCACATTCAATCTACGGGTAATTTTCTGCTTTAAAGCGGATTTTTAATCTCACTTACTTGTATATGTATTTTTGTTTTCTTTCTTCCTACATTCCATTTATTTAGCAGAAATTGATACATTGTTATTTCAAATAAAAAAATCTGTCTTATACACTGTAACAAAGATGCCAGTTATAGCAAATGGTCCTAACAGTAAAATCAGTTTGCAGGCCACTACTCTAATGTTATCAATTTAACCCTGTTTCAAGGAAGTACAACAAGTTTATTTATTTTTATTTTATTTTTATTTTGTATGATGGCACATTTTTGTGTCAGGGTTATACTCTACTAATAGTTAATTAACGAAGGGTTCATGTAAAAAGGCTATCAGTGACTCTTGATCTAAGGCCAAATTCTTTCATTGGCACGCAAACAGTACAAAGCAATTTAGTAAATTGTCATGATGTCATGATTATTGTTGACTGTGGTTAATTTCGCATCAAACAGGTATGAAAAGTCCTTTAAAGTGGCATAACCAACCAGGGAAAAAAAAGGGAGTGTTAGAAAGTCTAGCCCTGGGCTATCAGACAGCACTGTTGTTATTGCCCTGATAAAGTTATAGAGCAAGAGAGAGAAGGTTTAGTTTTCAGACAGTGCATGCAGTTTTAAATCAGTTAACTTGTTTTGGTTTATTGCAGTCATTTTACTACAAAGACCTGATCTTACATTGCCGAAAGCTGAAAGCTGGTTTTGGAAGGCAACAAACATTGAAGGAACAGCTGGGGTAAGGTGACATGACCATCAAGACTAAAGTACTCCACTGTAGACTCCAATCCAAGTAGCTGGGGTAGAGAGTCCCCCCTACAGCCTGTGCCACGGGCGAAATGAAACCTGCTCTTGTTAAGTTTGTCTGTGAACCAGCTTTGTTCTAGGACCCACCTGTGTACCAGGATTTGAATTTGTTGTGTGACTGGCCTGAAAAAAGCCATCATCGATGTGTCAATCACATTGAAACACCCTTCCTGAAATTTGTTGACTCTGTTGCAGACCTGTAACTTAGAATCTCAGCACTACGTTGCAGACATTATTAGCAGTGGATAGATTTCGTCTGTGGTACTGGCTGGGGTATAGACTCAATAATATGAATAAGATAAATCTGCTATGATAATGTCTTAAGTTCATAGAGAGTCTTACAATAAGAAACTAACTTTAATATTCTCATAAATGACAAAATCATTTTCATTAAAATTATTATTACAGTTAATATTACTTCATGGTTTATTTATTTCTCCATTTACTGAAAGATTCATTTTATTTATTGTTATTATCATTATCATTATCATTATCATTATCATTATCATTTTCATCATCTTCATCATCTTACAGCCCTGATACTAGCTCTGATCTGAGCTTTAGCGGTTCTCATGCTGGCATACATCCGAAGGGAAAGAGTTATAATGGCCAGGGGTCACTCAGGGGACACTCTCTGCAGTACTACTTAGAATTCAAGCACCCACCTCAGAATCCTGGCTGTTCCTAATAGCGTACATGTAGTTTTTTGTAGCAGTCCGATTCTAACCGTAATCCCCAGTTTTCTGATCCATTGTCCAAGTTTCTAAGTAACTGTTCCAAGGGCATGATAGAGAAAGAAAAATGGTAAATTTTGAGCTCAGTGAAGAAATGTGAAATGATGTAATCAACATGTCACGAGCATGGGACAAAGAGTCCCTGACAGGAATTGAACCTATGACCTTCCGCACACCAGTCATACATACATACATCATACAGATGAGGATTTCCACATTGCTAATCCTAGCAGTACTCAGGACACGTGTCACATGTGAACCTTGTATATGTCCCAGCTGGCCATGAGTCAGCTCAGTGGTTAGTGCATCTGACCAGGGTGCGGAAGGTCATCAATTCTTGTCAGGGACTCAGATTTTTTCTTTGTCTCATCCTTGTGACGTGTTGATTACATCATTTCTCATTTCTTCACTAAGCTTAAGATTTACCATCTTTTTATTTATCACTCACGTGATGATTTCGACATTTCTGATCCTAGCAGTATGGAGGACGCTTGTCAATGATACATGAACCTTGTGTATGGCCCAGCTCATCATGAATCCTTAGTAGCTTGAGCAGTGGTTAGCACTTCCAACCAGTGTATGATGAAGTGCCTGTTCTGCCTCAAAAAATAGTGAACTATACAGTTAAATTAATACAGTATAAATAGCTTAATTTAGTTTTGCCGTTATATTTACCAGTAACTGGCACGAGTTGTTGATACTATGAATGTTATATATTTGTGTTTAAGCTTTATTTACTTATTTATGTATAAATTATAATTTTATTTATTTGTAATTTATCACTGACTGGTGTACCCCTGTACATTATTTGTACCTCTGCCTGCCTCGACTAGCACCTGCTATTTGCGGACAGAAATGGACTTCATGTAAATGTTAATTATTGCCAAGCTAATAATAATAATAATAATAATAATAATAATAATAATAATAACTGCTGATTTCCCTCTTCCAATCTGGATGTTTTTCAACTTTTTCCGATTCTTTTTCGTGTATTCTACGTTTTGCAGGTATTAAATTGTTTTTTTGTTGTTGTTGTTTCACAGTCTTCACTGCCCACAGCTCCAAGAAACTCCCGGTTTCCTTGGGAGCTTCTGGGGGCAGTCATATAGTTAGCAGAGAGCAGTATATGGGCTGTGCTCAGGAGGCTGTTCTTCTGGTGTTTCTCAGTATTGATGTTTCCAGGGAATTTTTCTTCAATGAACTTTGCCGGGCCCTTTTAAACTAAGCCAATTTCCCCAAATAATACAGGCACAGTTTGTTTTGAGGCCCCACATCCTTGAGATTTCAATTTATTATTGTTACTATTCAGTTTCTTATCATCATAATCATAATCAAATCATTATTATTATTGCTATTATTATGATTATTCGTAGTACCATATTTAGGGAGTTTCACTATTTCCTCCCGCTGCGATAATCACATGACACTCTGCTATTTTCGTAGGAAACAGAAGGAGCTTCTTAGTTCTTCAATTTGCCTCCTACAGTTGAACAAACTTGAAACTTAAAGTGACAGCCCTGTCATTATCATCATGCTTCATTATAAAATCATGCACACACAAACAGCCCAATTAGTTCCCCAGTTTGTTCCAATCCTTCCATTTCCTCATGCCGTGTATTATGCACCTATCAATGTAATGCCGGCGGGGGGGGGGGGGGGGGGGGGGGGAGGCAGGGCATAGGGTGGGGATTTGACTTTTTTCAAAAATTTGCAATCAAATTCCCTGCCCACGGGCAAATCATTCCAGTCAAATGCAACCAAATTTCCCCACCCCAGGCTGCACATTGCTGTCAATCCCAAGGCAGAACCTAAGAAAGGTACAATAAAAATATCTCCAAATAAAACTCTGCAATCTTTTATAAACGTTCTGCATCACCAAAGATACATGTTCCTGTTACAGCTGCAATTATACGTTTTAACCATAATCCGTGTTACTCTGCGTAGAATAGATAAACCTTTAGGAGAAAGTTCTTAGTAAAGGGTACAAAGAAAGTCACTTTTATAAGTTTACAGTGATTGTAGCGAATGAGCCATACACTAATCAATTGTACTTGCAAAAATTGACTTGGTTTCTCTTTACTTCCGTTTACTTTGATACCACAGTATGTTAAGAGGTTCAATTGATCAAAAACACGCTAAAACAAACGAAATTTGAAGACAAAACAGTGAAATCCACTCAGCCTTCGCTTTTTCTCATTGGCCTCCATGAATTCCTGATCTTTTCAAACCGTACGGCGCATGCGTGAAGCGTGGAAGCGGGAAACATATGTTCGGTCTCAGTCTTTTTCGTCCGAGTCGGCAGTCAAATATCTCCACGTCGGGCGAAGAAAGATTCAAATATCCCCTCCCCCGGGAGAACAAGATCAGTCAAATGCCCTACCCCAGGGACAACAGAGACAATCAAATCCCCACCCCATGCCCTGCCTCCCCCCCCCCCCCCCCCCCCCGCCGGCTTTACATTGATAGGTGCATTACCATGTCAAACTACAGTGTACTAACAAAATCAAAATATAAATATCTATGTTATTACATGTACAATACATGAGGCCTCTAAATTGATTAGTAGTTTTATTGTACTGAGTCAGGAACATAAAGTTTTAAGTAGAATTATTACTAATAAGTTTTGTAACAATTAATTATTTTATTATTATTATTATTATTATTATTATTATTATTATTATTATTATTGATTTGCTTGTTTGTTTGTTTGTTTCTCCCAGTGGTCTAAGAGCAATTATCCTGCCGAGAAAGTATATTATCATGTCTGTGATATTGGCTCAGACAGTGTTAACAACTGGCTATACAGTCAAAATGATGGAAATGATGGATTCCACCCTCCTGATAATGTTAAAAAAGTCAACATCACAGTCAACTTCACCATATCTAGAAGATGTACTACATTAAAGCAAAATAATTGTGTGGAATATTTTGGTGTGTATACTTACCAAGCTACAAACTATTCAAACAAGTCAGATTTTGATCCAGGGAATGGAAAGTATGACAAATTAAGAACAGTGAAGTTACCAAGCAACCTCTCAAGTGAGTCTGTGATTCCTTGGAGCACTGTGGAACTGTCATTGTTTATTAAGGAAGGGACTTCAGAAGTTTTTCTTGCAATTCATGACCAAGGAGCTTGTCTTAAAATCAACTCAGTCCTGGTTACGTACAGTGTTTGCCCTAAAAGGACACTACCAAATAGTCTTGTGGTGTTACCACAAACAATGGCTCCAACAGATGAATCTGAAACAGTCAAAGTTGTGGGTGAATGCACAGACCACTCTGAATCCACATCACTGGAATTAGAAGCTATCTGTAGAAGTAATGGGGACTGGCTCAGAGCAGAAAATGGTACAGGGGTGTGTCTTTGTAAACCAGGCTGGGAGAAAGTGGCAGCTCAATGCCAAGGTACTGTGCATGTTTTACAACTAAAGTGCCTAATTATGTTATAAGTCATATTTAATTTCACTAGGTTGAAATTAATTTTGTGAACCTTAATTAATTTGCAATTTCCTTTGGCCCCTTGCCCTCAGAGAGAAAGGAGAAGTGAAAAGCAACCAAGGTTAAATGAAAATTAACTTGAAATCATATTTGTTTCAAATCAAACGTTTTTCATACGAAAGTAATTAAGGAGTAATTTAGAGCCTCGTTATCTGTGACAGTCTTCCTGTTGTCAGTAATGTAAAAAATGGCCGAGAACATTTCGTTAACAGTGTTTAGCATGATGCAGCAAAGATAAAGCTTACATGTAGCTAAAGACCCGCTTAACCTTGGTGGGCTGTAGACTGCATGTGAAATTATTAGACTGTCTGAGACCCCCTGGCTTGTGTATTATCTATTTCTTAAATACTATGTAAACAGCCGATACCTTTCAGGAAGAGATTGTAATTAAAAAATGATGGACGAACGATAAGGCAATTCCCACCGTCCGGGTAATGGTTTTTTAGTTACTGCATGTCCCGCCAGTACCGCCATATTGAAATGCGAGCCACGTAGAAAACCGCTGATATTTTATCTCCTGCAGGCAGGCTTCTCGGCGTGGAGTCACGCAGTGCTCTCTGTTGCGTGACTCCTGCCCGATAGGGGACTACTGTTTCAAAGCAGTGTCAAGGGCTCATTGTTCTTTTTTCCCAGTATTCTATAAGCTATCGCACTTGTATCAAATTAGTAATTTTACGTCAAAAACTACGTTTTTGCTAATGCCGCATGGATTGTCATAATTATTTTAGTTAAGTTTTGTAGTAGGTGATGGTAAGATTTCCCAATAGTTTGGGTACGTTTCGACGCTGTTCAACTATTTTTTCGAGATAGTGTGAGATGCATGGGTAATTCACATGCATTGGCGCTGAACGGAAAAGTTCCGTTGTGTTAATAATTATTATGTTTTTTTTTGTTGTTTTCTTTCTTTTATGTTTTTGTTTGTTTTGTTTTTGTTTTGTTTTGTTTTTTCTTTTCTCAATTTTTATTTCATCGATACTGACTAGCTAAGAGCGCTTTGTTTATTTTTTCTTCGCAGAGTGCAAGGCAGGTTATTTCAAAGACAAGTTGGGAAATACCGAATGTACGGAATGCCCATTGAACAGTGTCACCGAAACGGTGGAAAGGAAATACTGCAAGTGCAAGCGGGGATTCTTTCGCGCTGCATGGGAGAAGATTACAGACAATTGCACAGGTAGGACTAAAAACACTCTATCTTTGGGATGAAATTTTAATGGTAAGACGATCAGATATTGGACCACTTTTCCCAGACAACTGCTACTGTGTTTTCATACCACCCTCACTGGTAACACTGGCATCATTCGAGACAAATGTTTATATTGTTTGCCCAGTCTTTCTGTGAGTTGATTGCTGCTGTCACGGGTGTTAATGTCATTGCGCATTTATTCTTTCTTTCATTCATTGATGCGTTCGTTCGTTAATTGCAATTCATTCGTCTGTTCGTTTGTTCCGTTTTATTCATTTCATTCATTCGTTCGTTTCGTCCGTCTGTTCGTTCGTTTCTTCGTTCGTTCGTTCGTTCGTTCGTTCATTCATTCATTCACTCATTTTATTTTCCATTGATTATCCCATTTCATTTCTTTCTTTCTTTCTTTTTTTCTCTCCTTTTCTATTCTATTCTATTCTACCCTGCTCTATTCGATTCCATTCCATTCTATCCATTCCATTGTGTTCTATCTTATTCTATTTTAATTGAATCATTCTGGCTTTCTTGATTCAGTTGATTAATTTGATTCGAATTTACATGTACTGAACATTGTTACATTCCTATCACTTTACTATACAGGCTAGTACCGTTCACCTTTTACTATACATTCCCAACCCTTCTGTTCCTTTTTCTAAAGCTGTACCATCAAAACCAAGACACCTGCGAAGCCTTGCCAGAAATCAAACAACAGTGAGCTTGTCCTGGACCCATCCCCATCACTCTGGGGGAAGGAGGGATGTGTATTACGAAATAGAATGCAAGGTCGTTTGTCAGAAGGAACAAACAAGCTGTAGCCAGGACTGCGGTTCACAAGTGGTCTTCCTTCCGAGGCAAAGGAATTTGTCACACACCAAGGCCACTGTTACGAAGTTATTTTCGGCGACGGCTTATAGACTCAGGATTTACGCGAAAAATGGTGTCAGTGCAGTGGCGGAGAAAGAAGGCGTCCTGTCCGAATTTGCAGAATTAGAAATTACAACGCTCGAGTCAGGTATACATTGATGGTGGGGTCTCTTTTTCCTAAACGAAGCCTATTCAGATTATACCGTAAGATTTTGTTCGGTTCTTTTCATTTTATTATCGGCCAAGTTTTGCTTTGCATGCACTCGAATGGAGGAGGCACCTATTCTCGGTTTTCACTCTCGTGAGAAAGCGGAAATATAAATGGAAACCTTTTAATACAGAAAGTCTAGAATCTGGGAATGAAAGAAGATAAATATACAAAACGTCTTGCAAAGAATCAGGTCTATGCAATAGTTCATATGCGAGATATTCGGAAAAACCTTTTACCCAAATTTATAAAACTTTGTATGGAGACGCCATGTGTGTGTCCTTTTCAGGGGCACAAAAATGGCCGCCCGAAACCAACGGAAACATCTGTTTTTGAGTTTTCCTACTTATGCGCGAATTCTTCGCTTGAGGAACTCATAAAGTTTAAAGCAATATTTATTCTAAGGAAAGGAATGTTTAGATAGCAAAATCTCCAAAAATCCGTGATGTTTTCAACCCACTTAAGAGCTTTCCCGGCCGCCAGCCAAATGGCGCGTCACGCAAAAGCAAGGAAATTCAAGCGTCCTGTATCGCAAACTAAGAACCCTTTTGAACCGGAAATTTGTTTGTATAAAGGTTTCAAGCTGCTCTAATATCGCATGAAAGTAGAAACTCAGAATAAGCGATAGTTTCTTAGTTTGAATTTTGGTGACGTCATGTGAAAACCAAGAATTGGTTATGGGCAACGATATGATTGTTTCGTTGTGTAAGATTTACGAATTGAATAGTTTCTGTGCCTTTTTTTTCGCTGACTCCTCTTCCTCACTTTTTAAACATTTAGTAAACAGACACTATCCGAACTGCGTAGACTTGATCATTCACGCTGGATTTTCATATACTAAAGGTTGACATCAAGGTTGATGTCCACTGTCTGACGCGTTTTTAGCTACGCACGTTAACGTAGGTAAATTTTAATCACGTAAATAAAACAGAGGCAAGATAAAAAGAGCTAAACTTAAACGAGAAGTTGAACGAGGTTCAACTTTTACGCTTACGAGCGACCTTTCCGCATTGGCTCTATTTTATTTGCCATCGTAATTTTTACGCACGTAAGCACGTAAAAATTACGCGGCACTGGAAATCAACTCGTGGATTTTCACTTTCGCCTAATTTTACGTGCGTAAATGAAACAGAGGAAATGCATGAAAGGTCGCGCGTAAGCGTTAAAGTTGAGCGAGGGTTAACTTTTACAGTGGAAATCCACATTTGGTGACAAAAATTTCTAAACCAAACGTATCTATTTTCATCTCAGCTCCTGAACAGCCCATCGTAACTGTAAAAAGGCTTGACAGCACGTCTATCCGTGTTTCATGGAAACTTAAGAACGGAAATAAAGGCATTAAGTACTTTTTGGTGATGTATCATCCAGCGGGACGTGAGTCTGAGAAGATAACAAAAAATACAACTAAAATGGAGCTTACAGTAAACGGACTCGAACCTGATACTGAGTATGAATTTGTGGTGAGTAACGTCTCTATGGTTGCCACAGGTCAGGAAATGGTTAGGGGAAAAAATTCCTTCAAGGTCAGGGAAAAGTCAGGGAATATCACTTTAAGTCCGGGAAAATTTTTGTCTGAAAGAATTAAGTCAGGGAAAAGTGAAATTTTAAGAGTATATATTTATTCTTTTCCCTTTATTTATATAATTTTCTACCCTTTAAAATTCTTTTGTACATTTTATTGATATGAATCGTGTTGTATTGGTAGAATATTGTTCATGAAATTGAACGATGAGCTGATGTTGGAAAAGAAAATCTATTCTTTTTGCACTTTATGTTAAGGAATTAACTATCAATTCTTGTACACTGCGTGTAGAACTTAAGATCATAGATTTTTAGCGATTGGTGTCGTCGGTTAAACCGGTGACCACGCGAGTTTTTGATTCCTCCTCTAGTAATTTGCTTTTTGCTTTTTTTTTTCTGTTTAGGCAAAAATGTCCCTTAGTTCAGTTATAGTTGTAGTAGGGTTAGCAAATCTATCTTGCTCTTGCGATCATTGCGTGAACATTGAGAACAAACCAGACAAAGGACTCCTCCCTCAGAATCATTTTTGTTTCTGGCACCACGTGACCATCGAGCTCCAACCAGGGTCTCTCAGGGTCTCTCCCTCTCGATCCGAATGGACGAATAGGAGAGAACCCTGGGAACGAGGTTGATGTATATGTTGTTTCGCTCTCGTTGTTCTCACTCGCGATAACTAGGCAGTTTTAAATTCTGCCAAATTTTCAATCGATCGTGTTGGAGTTGACAAAATAACCGTTTGAGGAATTTCCCATTATGTTTATTATGTTTTGGATAAAGAGAAAAATCAATGGATTTGACTAAAAAGGGAAAATAGTTAAAACTTAAAAGTGATTGACATTTTTAATTGAATTAGTCGACAATGACCAGTCTGAGATCAGTCCGCCACATGCCGTTGTATGTGTATACGTTACTCTAATACGATCTATCTCTCTTGATTGAATTCCTCTGCAATAGAAAATCAACTAAGATAGCCCCTTCAATCTGATTAGCTCGTTGACGACAGCGAAAACAACCACGCTATATTTGAATATTTGTTTGCAGGTCGTTGCAAAGAACAGCATGGGTTTTGGACCAGAAAGCGGCGAAGTCAAAGCAAAAAAGAGTGGAATTGGTGAGACAAGCAATGATCTTTACATATCAGCACAATAGACTTCTTATCTTAACTCATTATGTATTCGAATGTAGCCCATTACAAAAAGGCGCTAAGCCTCTTTATAAACCAAGAAGAATTATACGGAAGTGAGTTTAATTTGCATGTAAATGAAAACTTGTTTTCAGACATATGATAGGATGGGCACTTTGACTTACTTAAAGGCAATTCCAAAACTGGGCGATTTTTGTTTCTTCAGCCTGGAATGCCCATGTTTTTACTGTTGTCGCTGTCTTATGGAGATACCAGGTTCTGACCAGCGTATGCTGTGTTGTCTTTCTTTTTTCTGCTCCAGGCCCCAAAGTTGATGATGGTAAGAAACTATGGCTTTTAATTGCTATAGCGACGGGAAGCACTGTATTTGTTCTGGCCGTTGTCGTGATTGCCATTGTGGCCGTGACGAAAAAGAGGCAAGATAAATTAATTTATTTAACACTTCATGTAGATGCAATGATAAGAGTTCACACCCAGCTTGACCTCTTTAGTTAGGGCCTGTTTACATGGAAGTGGGGGACCCCAGGTAGGCGAGGTAACCCTTTCAGGTGGGGTAAACCCCTGTCTATATAATCTCACATATGGTCACCCCACCTATCATGCAAACATGATCAAATTAAAATGGGAGATTATATGGACAGGCGGATTACCCCACCTAAGTGGCTTACCTCACCCACTTGGGGCCACCCACCTCCATGTAAACAGGCCCTTACAATGGACTGTTCTCTTGAAACCAAAGATCAGCCGTTCCAACTGGGGATGTTACACCTGTAAGGTAACCAGTGTGAACTCTTGCTGTGGTGTATGCTAGAAGAGCCCTTAGAGATACTAACAATATGTACCATACCTACTCGTTCTAAGTGTCGGATTAACACCGAAAAGTTATCCTTAATGCACAGTAAATAAATTGCAATCTGAGACATGCCAATTTCATCCAATCTTGGGACCCTAAGAGACCAGTTTTACCCCATAAGGTAGTTAACAACCATATGCGGTCATAGTTTATGAGGTAGAGTGATCACGGAGGATTTTGAACTGGACTGTTCCTCCAGAACACCCCGTTTGTTACCCAGCGACAGTCTTACTTGGGGATTCAATTACCATTCATTATTTTCAAAAGAAAAGGTTACTTACCCTGCACTGTTTCTGTGTACGGATTTTGATCATTCTTTTGGGGAGCTCCTTTTTCCATTCATTATTATTACATGCCCATCTTCTTTTAAAAGTGAAGCGTTGGGACTCCATCATATTTGACTATTATTTCTTTCGTTCATATAGAAAGTACAGAAAAAGAGCAAACACCTTTGAAGGTGAGTGATAGCATATGCATATAAGCGCAACGTGCGGTCATTTAAGAGACCTTAAGATTTGAGGACGAGCTGAGAACGACTAAGAAAATATACATTTTACTTTATTTTATTATTATTATTTGTTTTTTTAAATAGACACCCCCCGAAGGCTTCATTGTGTTTGTTTGTTTGTTTTTAAGAGGAAAAGTTGACACCGTTATTTTTTTACTGATTAGGAGGTTTAACCTTCTGCCGATCGGAAAATTATAAAACTTGTTTCCGTAACTACGTACGATATTTTCGACAAAACCCGCAGTAGAATTACGACGTCTATTGCGTTTTCCCGCCAACCCTAGTTCACGTGCGCGCATAGTATTCTCGTCCTCGTATTCTTCCTCGTTTTAGAATTTAAAGGTCTCTATTTAGTGATAGATACAATCGGGAGTTTGCTAACTACCAGTGAAGCATAAGAAAGCCGAAAAGACCCAAAGCCAACTCTGATGTATAGCAAATTGTCAAGAGCTCGCGCTTTCCCTAGTCATTGTTAATTTTTTTCTTGAATTTTAATTTGCCTTTGTATCCGTATCCGCAGCAACGGAGCTATTCTCAAACAATGGCCTCTCGCAGTACGTTGACCCCAGTAACTATGAAGATCCCATGGAAGCTGTCAAAACGTTTGCGGCCGAGGTCGACAGAAGTCAAGTCAAATTGGATTGTGCAGTTGGTGGAGGTGTGTGATGTCTTGAATTATTCCTTCGAGTAATATCACAATAATCATTATTATATATTTTCTATTACAAATGATTTTCCTCACATCCTTGCTAATGCTTATTAACCTTACAAAGATCTACCCGTGCTAGTTTATAATATACACGGATTATTATTCAGTCTTGTTGATTGTTTTATACTATTGTTCTTATTTTCTTTTGTCTGCCATTAAACTAGGCGAATTTGCTGAAGTTTTCAAGGGGCTATACGATGGGTCAACTGTTGCAGTAAAGATTCTAAAGGTGCGTTATAACGAGTCCTTTGTAGGGGGGTACTAACGCACATCAAGTAGCTTTGAAAATGGCCCTGTTGTAGGGTGGTATCCCTGTGGTATCTCGACATAGTGCATGATGGGAAAGGGAAAAGCAAGATGTGTTGTTCGGAATAAAGTTGTGTTGGTGAACATCTGCTGCGTTGTCTCTGATCCGACATCTTATAACTGGCCCCAGAGCAAGGGCTACTACCTTAAAAGTGGAAAGCTGGATTGTTGATGTAGAAAATTAAACACAATCCGACAAAATTATCCGTATCATGCCAATGTTTCTGTAATCAAAATTTTTGCGTGATATATTTAAATGCAATAAGTTTTCATAGTGGCTGTCAGGTAAAAAATGTGTCCCTTTTTTGTATCCAACAGCAAGGTTCTACTATTAAGAACACAGAAGACTTTATGTCCGAGGCATCCATCATGGGCCAGTTTAGACACCCCAACGTAATCCTGCTTGTTGGCGTGGTAACAATTAGTACGTACAGTTTTCATGTGTTTATTTATTCCTTTGTTTGCGGTTTATTGTTGTTTTTGTTATTTGTTTGTTTGTTTGTTTCTTTTAGTCAATTCATATGCGTTATTAATGCATGACAAGAGAGGATCCTGTCTTGTACATGAACAAGGGCACATATTAGCTCATTAATATTTCGCGACCCATGCGTCAATTCCTTAGTTTTCTTACGGTTGCTTTGTCACTGGATATTGCTGGCATACAGCTGAAAATTTAACCAGTTGCTCAAGTTAACCAGCTTTTATCTTTTGAAGTTAATATTTGCCTGTGGGTTAACGCGTATATCAGTGAGCAAAAATGCAGCAAAACGCAGCTAACCCGAGATTTGCCTAATGGTCAAGAATACGTGATGACGTCCCTCTTACTGTGGATACAAGGAGTTTTTTTCTTGCGTGCTCGGAATTCCTCGGTGTCGGCCGGAGGCTGACAGATCTTCGGCAAGGACGGAAGATAAAAGTGGCGTGACCGAAACCGGAAACCGCGCATGAAAAGTCTCTGGCACCCCTAGGGTAGGTGCTTCGTTGCCTTTGAAGTGAGCAGCACCTATGAAAAATAATTATTATATTCTTCCAATGCTTCAGGGTTGATACGGCCTACACATAACGTTCTATTTGCTAATTGTGGTGGCACTAGATTGTCTTAGTCAGCTGCAAAAGGTTGTAATTAATTGCTACCTCTAAAGTTTGTATTGGTTATTTCAGGTCAACCAATGATGATTGTTACAGAGTTTATGGAGGGTGGATCACTGGATCAATTTTTAAAGGTGCGTTTGATCTCCTGGTTTGGCAAAGCTGGGGATTTGGCCGCCATTTGTTAAGTGTGATTCCCCGTAGGGTGGGGCGCATACTCTTTTTAAGTTACTCTAAAGCTGGAGCCGGTTCAAGAAGATTATTTCCATAGAGCAAATATTTCCAAGGGATGCAGCTATTAAGCAAAGCATAGCCAAGCAAAGAAATTTGATATCGTGTCTTTCATGGTTAGACTTGAAAACTACCCATATGTAGTTTGACACTTTGGCTGCATCTAGATGGGCTCGATTTCCTCCCCTCTCTGAGCTCCTGTCAGTGCGGGCTCATTTCCCGAACAATCAATAGATGGTAAACAAGCCTACTGCATCTGCGGTGCGATAAGTTTGCCCTGTTATAATCACTGTAGATAGTCTGAAAAAAAAGCACTTTATTTGAGTGTCAAGGTATTTGGGGACACTATTTTTTTAAGTCTCCAAC
This sequence comes from Porites cylindrica, assembly GCA_964035525.1. NCBI lineage: Eukaryota > Metazoa > Cnidaria > Anthozoa > Scleractinia > Poritidae > Porites > Porites cylindrica. The sequence continues at coordinate 58,118,894 of OZ037775.1, forward strand.
TGTAGACGGGACTGCCATTTTACGTGGTCATCCGAGCCACGCGAAGATCTAACCGGTTGCAGTGCAAAGGAAGTACCTGTATGGTATTGTTTTCTCTTAAAGGAACACAAGGGCAAACTTACTCCCCTACAACTTGTCGGCATGATCCGAGGAGTAGCGTCTGGAATGGTGTATCTTTCAGCCATCAATTTCATACATAGGGTAAGTCACAAAAATATTGGTTAGCAATCTTACTTTTATCCATCCATTCATGGGTCCTTCCGTCCGCCCGCCTACTCACTCAGTGGTATAATGGTACCCTAGTTCGACCACAACATACATAATACCCAAGTTAACGTCTAAGGTCAGTGATTGGCAGAAGTGTCAAATGTGCATGTGATCAATATTCTGCCAGTAGATCATCTGCAGCTACCGTTTATATCCATCTGGAAAAAGAACGAAACGTCTTGCATAATAAAAGAGTTCAACCTCCACATAATTTTGTTTGTACACCTACATGGCCGCCTTTGTTTTTTGGTAGACTAATATGACAGCCTCGAAGTCATGTAGGAATGATCTGTACGCGAGAAACAGCCGTAAATGGTATTACTGAAAAATAGTTTAATTAATTTTATTCTGCTGCTGGTTGCGTAGGGAATAAAAGATTGTTTTGACGGCGCACCTGAAAAAACAGTTTCTTTACTTTCTCAAGACATTTCGGGTCAAGTTGTCCTTTTTTTTTTTTCTTTCTATATTCATTATATTTTAGGATCTTGCGGCCCGTAACGTTTTGGTTGGCGAGAACATGATTTGCAAAGTCTCTGACTTTGGTCTTTCAAGAGAGTTAGAGGACGATCCAGATTCCGAGTACCAAACGCAGGTAAAACTTCTACTTTTTTTTTTTCTTTTGCGTGAAAGTACTACTGAGCTGTATCATTTTATGACCGCTTGAAATAAACGTGACTTACCCCTTCACCTATTACCTTTAGGGTGGTAAAATTCCTATTCGTTGGACGGCTCCCGAAGCTATAAGATACCGGAAATTCAGTTCTGCTAGTGACGTGTGGAGTTTTGGAATTTTGATGTGGGAGACCATGGCATTTGGCGAAAGACCATATTGGGACTGGAGCAACTTTGAGGTAACATTGAACTTTAGGGTCATCAGGTTAACTTAAGCATTTTGAAGCTTTAAGGTACCAAGTTTCTTGGGTTAAGGCCTTAGTGGCTTCATTGTTTACCTAAGTATCAACTTTACAACTCCCCCCCGCCACTGTCACCACCACCACCACCACCCCTCACCCTCCCCATCCCCCTCTGCCTCCTTAGCAAATGCGCTCTCTCGCTTTATGCTCCTTATCGTAGTTACGGGCGTTGCCCCCTTTTGAGATGTATTTTTTCTCCTTTACAGGTTATTGACAGAGTAGAAGCAGGTTACCGTATGCCAGCTCCAGTGGTATGTTTCTGCCTTGTTAGTTAGTTTGTTTGTTTAATTGTTTACTTGTAGCAAGGTGGTCAAAAACAATTCTACTCGAAGTCATTGAAGTTCTTATATATTTCATCCCAGCCCAACACTTTTTCCGTTTGTTTGTCTTTGTTTCTCTTGTTGTTGCTGTTTGTTTGTTTGTTTGTTTGTTTTAAATGGTAGCTAAACGGTTACTGGTGAGGCTCTATTTAGAAGAGGGTCTCTGTTGGTCTTCACTCAGTTAATCCAAAACTGATGCTTTCGTTTTCCGAATTAATGAAATTTTGGTTTTGTTGTTGTTTCCGTTGTTCGTTCGTTTTTTTTTTTGGTTTTCTTTAACCAATCAAGTCACGTGATCCATCTTAATGTAATTCTCAACAAGTAGCATCACCAATGATAACCAAGGTCGGATATACCACTTTAACCCTGTAAACCCTAAGATCAAAAACTGAATTCTCATTTGTTGCCCCTATTCATTTCCTACAGAAGTAGTGGGAAGAAGTTGATAAAATATCAGGCAAATTCATCTTCTGTGATCATGTCCGTAATTCTCTTGAATACTCTGTTTTACAAAGCATTGATATTATAAGGAGAAATTTGATGCCGATCACTCTTAGGGCTTGAAGGGTTAAGAGACTTCCTTGTGAATACTTTACTTAAATGAAACTAAACCCGGTAGAAATTTCATGGATATTTTTCCACTTTTTTCTCGGTTGCCCTACCCAGAAATGCCCAAAAATCGTGCACGGCGTTATGATGGATTGCTGGAGTCAAGACAGAACACAAAGGCCGAGGTTTAAAGAGATTTTAAGAAGATTAGAAGATCTTATTCGCACACCAGAAATGCTCAACGACGATCTGGTTTGCTATACAAGGTGAGTGCCTCTCCACATAAGTATTTTCTGACCACGTTAGGCATTAAAACTGTTTCCTGTAGTCTGTTGCAGCAGAAGGCAAGGATTAATGTGAGTAAAATTGAAATAGTTGAGATAACGTTTTTTGGTTTTTAATACTATGCCTGCCAAAATACCCCCCCCCCCCCCCCCCCCCCGCCAAATAAAAATTATTTTGATAGTTCCTTTATAAGTGTACAGGAGCATTTTATGTATGAGTAAAGGCACTTAGTAATGACTTTAGCACAGGGAAACTGCCCAGCTACCCCTCCCCTAAGCCAGCATTAACACTTTCTTCTCACTTAAGACAAAATGTTTGCTTAGGGGAGGGGTAGGTGGGCAGGTTCCCAGAAACGTATAATGATCACAGAGTTGTCCTCTAACAGTAATATCCTCGTGGCATACTGGAAGCCCCTTCAACCCTTCAAACCCTAAGATCAAAATTTGAATTCTCATTTGTTGCTCCTATTCATTTCCTACAGAAATAGTGGGGAGAAGTTCTCTTGTGCGATCATGTGTCCATAATTCTCATGACCACTCTGTTTTACAAAGCAGTGTTATTACAAGGAGAAATTTGATGATGATCACTCTCAGGGCTTAAAGGGTTAAAACGTCTCTACCTCTTTTCTCCTTCAGTGCCGTGTCAGCAGACTTCACAAAGTTAAATACGATCAGTGAGTGGCTGGGTAGCATTCATATGGGGCATTATATCGCTAACTTCAAGACTGCGGGATACAACGACTTAACCCAAGTAACACGTATCAAAGACAATGACCTGAAAGATATTGGGGTTACGTTAATAGGCCACAGGAACAAGATTTATAAAAGTATAAAGTCCATGAGGAGACATTTTGACAACATGCCCGAAGCCGTTTAACTGGGCGAAGAGTTAACAGGTGAAGTTAGCCGAAGATTAGCGAATATTCCGCAAGATGTGCTGAGGCTTGAAAATGCTCTTTTGAGTTTTAAGATTATTGGTTTAAGTACACATTCAAGAGCTCTATTTTTGAATTTTTAAGAATATACATTAAATTATAGGATTTCGGACCTAAGTGTTCTAAGTTGGTCTAACTTATCCGGAGAAATGGAAGTCCAAAATCTTTTGTTTTCATTCGTATATTTAAATATTAGCTATAGCAATTGGCATTGGCTATTGCATCACGTTTTACGTGTAAAGGTAATATTAAATGGAAAAACTTAATGTGCAATAATAAAATAAAGCGAAGTGAAACTTAAGCCCTAGGCTTATTATATTTATGTAAACAGAACAGTAAGTTAGTTGGCCAAACACCAATCGGGTCGGTAGCCCCTTTTCAGTTCGTTGCACTGTAACATTAGTAGAATTATGTTAATTTATGGTATCAGTTTTAATAGGTGCCTTTTTTGACTACATATATAGCGACGAGTTTTCGGTTTGATCGCTTCTTTCATTAGTGTTTGTTTGCATAAACTATATATGCGAAACCGCTATGGGTTTTAAGTTCTGGTATTAAATTTGTAGTGGATGTATGTTGTTGCGTGTACTAAGAAAAAACTGAAGTATGTTGTAAATTATTATTCAAAAAAACTGTTTTATAAAATTAGACTACACATGTATATCAAAGGTATCTTGATGGTTGATTTTCTCTTTACCGCAACTTGCCACAACTCGATCTCGCGAGTTTTATAGAAAACTGTAAAGCGAGCTTGCAACTACCGCAACGAGCTATTATTATAGGCTGCACAGGCAAGTATTGCTCGCTTCTGACTCAGTAGCTCATTCGACAGGGAAATGGTAGGGCTAATCAATCTGGAAATCGTGATTTCGATTGTACCGTGGGAACCGGAGACTTATCACGTAAACTATATTAAAAAGCCTTCGAGCTATGAGTAAGTTGAAAAGGCTTTTGGAAGTATCTAAGAAAATAAACATGGATCAAATTAGGCTGATTTATCGACAGGACGGGAAAGCGCGCGGAAGAGACTAAACTCGACTTCAGGTGCACAATTTTCGGCTCTGCCATTGATCAAGCCAGTTGCTTGATTTGCTCACGCAGTCGTCAACTGACGTTCCCGTTCTGTTGCTAAATCAACCTATTAAATGAAACAAAACGTCTATATTCTTTAAAAAGAATCTTTGATATATTTTAAACCAAAAGAAAATTACTGCTTTTAAATTTAACTGAGGAAAACATCGGACTAGACACTCGGTAGTCTTATGCTCTTTATTTTACTTGAGTGTCAATGTCTTAAGCACCAAAGTACTACTACTGTTTTACGTCCCCACCTGCAGAAGGCAGCACCATTTAACGTGGTCGTCCGAGCCAGGTTCAGCCGTTTGCAAGGCAAACGCAGTACCTTCAATTTTCGGTTATTTTAAGACCTTGAGTGTTGGTCGGGTCCCGGGAATCGAGTTAGACACTCAAAAGTCTTATCGCGAGAAGTCACTTATTTAATTAATGTCCTGAACTGCCGTCTTTTATTTCTTCAGTACCTTCCTTTTAGTTTTTTGCCACTTCCGCCTTTTACATGTATTTATCGAACATATCTCTTTAGGAAGATCTATTAATCCGCCACAGTTCAAAACACTGCACTTAGGATAAAACTGCCGACTGCGTGAAGGAGTTCATTTTGTAAATTTGATGATTATGCGCGTCCTTGTTCGCTATGGAACCTAACGTTAGCGAAAAAATTACCAACAAGTGAAAAGTCACACCTTGTGAAACAAATGTCCCCCATCTTTTATATCACACTTTACAAAAAACAAAAGTGAACTTTGAAAAAAAAAAAGCTTCAAAAACCACTATTGTAATCCGTTTTGATCTTAAAAATCAATAATAATAATAATAATAATAATAATGATGATGATAATAATACTAATAATAATAATAATAATAATAACAGTAAAAGAGGTTATGTATATTAAGTAATTGACCATGCAGTTAGTCTGCCAAGCGGTCTGGTGGCGCCTTCTGGTGGTAGCGGACTACACCTATCCGTTCTTTCGCCTCTCAGTCTCACCTTTGTAAAAAATCTAATGTTCACTCACTTGAATTGTTATGTCTCTTTTTCCACGATTTTAAATATTCCCCCACCCAATTTCATTAAAAACAATTTAGGAATCTATCAGAAATTCCTTGTGTGCTAAGAAGCTTAAAGGGTAGACTTACTGAGATATGATTAAGTCCTGGAAATCTCGGCAAGATTCATTTTGAAGGAAATTAAAGTGCCTAAAGAAAAAAAGCCGGCTTTTGTGCGAATCGTCCCCTTAAAGGTACAGTGGAACGAAAGGGAGGAAAATCTAGAGAACAGTCATTTCTACATCGAGTATTAACTTTTCAAACTGACGCAAACATCCAGGGACGTTTTAATCAGGCCGTCATAACAATTCACCCAGTCCCTAAGGAAAACGCACTGTTTCGTCAACAATCGTGTTTTTGGTCCTTTTATATATTAGGTTTTATTTAGTGAACAGAAAAACCAAATCTTTTTATTGGGGGGCCTTGCAATGAAAGTACCATTATTAATAATAAATTGTCACATGCATTGAACACAGCATTTCATCATCCAGTGTGCTGAAACATATCGTTGACTTTGTCGCTTTCTCTACTTCTTTTCCTAGAATTACCACCACATAGTAATATTTACATCAAAAATATGTGCTTTGTACATCTTAAAAAAATATGCCCATAATTCAACCGAGTTATAACCTGTCAAGTTCTGTTCATAGATGCTTTTTTTTTTTTTCGCGAAATTTGGTCCTTAGTTTGTATGCTGTCAATCGGTGCATTATTCCGCGGGTGTCAACCTTCACACCCCGCGTTAGATGAAGAAAGGGCATAAAAGAGACCGAATTGATTTTAATTAATGATCAAATTGCATGAATAGTGTTCACATTGTTGTCTTCCGTTGAAGAACAAATATTAGCATCAGAATCGTATATATGACTAGCTATAGGTCTAAAGAGACCAATACTGGTAGGCTTGCTGAGGTAAGTCGTCTTATTTCTTATTTTCATTTTTATTTTTCTTCAGCTGCAATTTTTGCTTTCTCGGATTTATATTTTTCTTCTCTGATACAAAGCAACTATGTATTCTAATATTAAGAATCTTAGCAAGCTTCGAATAATTGTTGAGTTAAAAAAACAATTCGTGTTAGATTGAGTTCATTGTTCTAAACTATTTTAACAAAGCCGAGAGAACCACTTCAATTCGAGAGTGTTTCTAACTTCGCACTCTGTAATTATCAAATCTTGGCTCGACCATTCAGGCTATTGAGTGTTTTCTAGGAATCTCACCTCTTAAAAAAGTCCTTTTTTATCGCAGAAAACAGTTGGTACTGCAGATTGGAAAAAGCTCTAAGTAAATCAAATTGACCTTTAAAAGGCCTTTGACAAATATGGCAACGACATTTTCCTTTAGGTTTCAAAGCTCAGCGGTAAAGTAGATTTTTTTGAGTGCTGCGTCAATGCAGTTAAAGAGATATTTGCGTAATGCGCTATATCAGAGTGTCAAAGACTAAAATTATTTAAAAGGCACGGTAGGAAGTTAGAAATAAATTTCTAAATAAAGATAAAATCTATTAAGAGGATGGAAATAGGAAACTCTCTTTGACCACTTTATCTTTCCTGAAGATTGTAACATTAATAATAGCATCGCTAACGAAATTGAGATGTATGAACTTATAGCTCATACAATTCATTTTGATGTGACCTTGTGTATCAAAGCTACTGAAAATCTCCCGCGTTGGCGCCTTCACCGGCGGTGAAAACGAATACTGCAAGTCGACCGCAAAATTTTTCTCGATCGCGAAGCGCAAGTTACAAATTCTTCATGTTTTCGGCGGCAAAGGGAGCGACGGAGAAAGTGAGGCGCTGAGACCTACTACCGGAAGCGGAAAAGAGAAGCGAAGTACTTTGAGAAAGTTTACGAATAATTTGGCCTCCTTATTATACGCCAGAGTCATAAGGTCCTAAGGTTCTAGTGTTTGAGCTCCCTAAAACCTGAAATTATCATTGAATACTGACGCGATGGCACCACTGTGGCACGCAGAACACAAGACGTCTACTGAATGTTACCTTTGAGTTTTCTATCGATGTAAGGGTGGTGATGCAGCTGTTTTATCTTACAGATTGTTATCTGTCATTAAGAAGTCATGGATAGTGTGCATATATCTTTACTCCTCTTTTTGTCTGGCGGCTTCGTCCTTTGTCTTGCGGTCCGATCAGTGGCAGGATGCAAAATAAGTGAAGCATCCCCAGAAGTCCAGAAGAATTGTCAAGGATATAGTCCACTGTGCGGCAATTTCTTTCTTGCTGCTTATAAATATGCATGTGAAGGAAGAATACGAAAAAGAGGGAATCCAGGTACGTTTCTGTCATCATATACAGTGAACCCTCTATATAACGAAGAGCCAACAGACTGGCAAAATTTGTACGCTATAACAAGGTTTTGTTATATCGAGGTTCTGTTTCGTATATTTTACTACTGCTGGCATAAAGAAAATCGTTCGTTATACCGAGAACTTCGTTATACAGAGGTTCGTTATATCGAGGTTCTATTGTAGCATGACCTTTTAATTTCTCGGCAGCTCTGGCTCTCAAATACCAGCAGTGTGATCTACATTTAGAAGGTACCTGAGACCTTTGTGTGCCCTTATAGTTGAATAATAATAAGGGAGGGACATCAATAGGTCATTTATTATTAGAAAAGTATTTTACGTACATGAGCCCCGAAATGCGTCTGTGGGTGAATTATTGAAGTTACTAACTTAAAGGGTACTAATGAAAAGTGATAATTTTCGAAATTAGTACATCATCATCATCATCATTATCATCACTACCATCTTTATAGTTGTCGTTGTTGTCGTCGTCGCTTGTCGTCGTCGCGTTGTTGTCGTCGTTCATTAATGTTTTCATAAATACAATTGTCATTGTTATTAATATTTTCATTGATATCATCGTTGTCTTTATGATTTTGTCTTCGTAGAAGTTTTGCTTGCCAACTATGAACTTTACAAAACAGACGCTATTCAGTTTCTGTCGGGGACAAAACGTGCGAAGATCACTACTTGGAGAGCATCGACTGACCCTGTAGAAGAATGTTGCAATGAAACGTGTGTCTTTGAAGAAGTCAATGAGTACTGCTAAACTGTTGGAGAGTGTCTCAGTAACTGCTCGCTTAGCAACGTCACATCTTGTGCGTGTGTAACCTAAGCAGCGCATAAGCAACTCATGACTCAACGATGATCACTTGACTTATTAATCTCGTTTTTTCTTTTTTTTTTTTGTGATTAGCCAACGTTAAAGGTTAATGTTTCTGTTGGAAAAGGTACCAGGAATCTTTTGTTGTTGTTGTTGTTTTTTTTTTTCAGGCGAACGAATTATCTTTAGAGCATGATTTTGATTTTTAATAAAAGTCATAACTGCGCTAGCAATTAAAATGCAAATACGTAATCAGACATGTACGTATGGTGTGCCTTTATTTCTGCCAAGTGTATCGACAACTGCTTGAGTCTGTTAAACATGCATATGATGTCCCGAGCAAAAGCGGTAAAAGGTCTTTCTCCACCGCTCTGACAAAATATAGTTCTGTTTGCAAAGAGTATGCAGCCCGCTTTCAGTTAGCATAAACTTAAAAGAATCAGGGTGACACTCGCAAAGCAAGCTGGCAAATTTTCCGCTTATACGACATTTTGCGCTATTGTTATTGACAACATGGGAGATGCATCAAAACTTCATTCGATGTCGCTCTTCTTTTAAATTATAGTATTTTGTACGTTTCGTTGCCAAGTGCCAATGCCCCACTCCAAAACGTAAACTTAAAAGTGGCGGAATTTTTTGATAAGCAAGCCGAGTACATTATGATCAAGTTCCCCGTTATTAACTTCGGATAGGCTTTAGCTTTGTAAACTAACATTCCCATTGTGCCCGAATTCTAAAGTTGCTTCTTTAAAAATGGGTTTGACTTTATAGCCAAATGAATACCTATCTCGGGCAAAATGTACCCAGAGAACAATACATGTCCATTCAGCTCGGGTAAAAATATCCCTTTATTATCGACTGAAAGGCGAGTGTAGCCATTGGTTCGCTTGAAATTTCAGCTCAAAATATCCCGATACCTCCGGTACTCCCGGTCAATTCCATTCCATTCGGTTCGTAAATCAGTGGCACTGGAACAGTTACATTTAACTTAAAGTTTGTGTGTCCTTCATATGAGGTCGATGAAATGCCTTAAAGACTGATCGACCAAGGTCAGGGTGAAGCCCAGAAAGATGAATGATAAGTAAAAAGATGAGCTTTTTCTCAAGATATGTCAAGAAAAATCACCTAGAGACCTCGTGCTTTTTGCGGGGGCAGTTCGAATGACCACCTGGTCAATTGCATGCACAAGAAAAACAATGAAAGTGAGAAATATTGGTAAACGAGACGATTAATATATAGTCAATCCTGTATTTAACCTTATTGAATTTTTATATTTCCTTTGATTCAGCATTATTTTTTAAATGAATTTTATCAGTTTAATTGTCGATGTAATCCAGGCTCTTTGGTGACTAATTTGAAGAAAAACATGAATTTAATACGATCAAAATGGAAGATGCTAAATTCAGGTCGTCAGTGTTCGTTTATCTCTGATCACCGACCTTGTGGTGTCATTCCGTTCCTTGCTGCGCTATATGGCCCTGTGAATGGTGTAAACTATTTACTTCCTTCGGGCCAAATTTGGTGGCTATTGGAAGTAACGCAATTTTTTTACGACTTTTTCGATCATAGGGCCACCCTATTTTTACAGGGGCTGTCAGAAATGAGTTTTAAGTGAATAATTTTAATCCCTTATTATAGATACCTTGCTGCTGCAATTCCTCTCCATTTGCGGAAAAGCAATAACAAAAACAAACATCCTTAAAGCAATCGTCGCGGAACATTTAAGTTCTTAAGTTAGTCTGGCAGGTGCAGATGCACCCAGTCCTATAAAGAATCCAGTGACAGTGACGGCTAAAGACAGCTGTACCGGTTTCATTAGACCTAATTAAAAAGGGAGTTCTTATCAATCGAAGGGTGGCTGCCTATTCGTGCAATTGTCGGTGAATCCATGCAAAAGCCGAAAACGAAAAGTAGAAAGATAACTAAACATGAATGGTAGCTGAAAAAGCCCACATAAAGATATCCTATCGGTTAAGTGTTGAACCTTCTACGTAAACGTCCACTGTTCTTGATAATCAATGACGCCTTTTTTATCACGTAATAAGGATTTATTATCAACATTTCTTTATGAAATTTTTAGCTTTAACAATAGAACATGCTTGAACGCGTGTTCTACTTAGTTTTTAATGAAAAATTTATTAATTTTGTAGCGATTTGCACAAAAACTCGCTCCCGGACATGCACCTTCTGCGTATTACATCCATACCGGTACCTTTTAGCCTTTAAGGAAAAAAAGGGGAAAAGAAACAAGAAAAACGAACGAAAGACTAACGCAACATGTTGCTTAAAAGACGCCCATGTAAAGTCTAATTAGACACAACATTAAAATTGGATATTTTTAACTCTCGATTCAAGTTTTATTGGTGCCACAAGTCCATAAAATCTGCATGGCCATGGATTATTTCGTGTATCAATGCAGTTTTAAACGCTTTTTCTACGAGAGTTTAAAGCACTAACCAGAAACAAAAAAAAAGTGACATAGCAACTCCCTAGGTAAAAATCAAAGTGCAATATCAAAAACATAAATAAATTAAAATCAATTAAATCGAAATCGATATGATTCTGTTTATATCTTTTAAAAGCTTAATTTAATTGTGACTACTATAATTAGCTCTAGATACAGTATTTCAAGCTAATTTCAATTCCTCTTACATGCTGGTCTGTATATTTTCTGCTTAATTGTGTTTTTAACATTTTTGAAGATTTATTTTAAAATGTTCCAGAAATTGCAAAATGCCACCGTTTACTTTTTCGACTAGAATTCAGTCCTTAGCCTCTTATTTTAAAGAACAACTAACAACTGCAGTTTTATAAAGTACATTGCAGAGAGATATTTCAAAGGAATACAAGTTCTGTGATTTTTACCATACATGTATTATTTTTGTGACATTTTCCTCTAGACGACTCGGAAAAAGAAGAAAAAAGTAGTGTATAGTTCACATAAATGTCAAAGGTTTTGCACAGATGTTTTCTTTAATCTTTCATCTTGTTGGATCGTATTTTAAAGCTCTCGAACAAAACGAAAGAACACGTGGCTTCCTTCGTTCCTAGTAGGAACGTTTTAATAAAAAGATAAGACAATTTCCCAACACACTAAATCTTATCCCCCGCATGTCCTAAATCCATTTTGAAAAAGGGAATGTTTATGCTTCCGAGGAAACCATAAAAAACCTCTTGGAGCCAATCTTCAGCCATTTTTATCGATACTCGAGTTTAGCATAAAGAAACAAAAACGAAGATGGGAAAGACTAACCATCTAAAGCTCTTGGCGTTGCAAGTGACTTTGGATAATGTCAAAATAAAATGACTAAACGTTATTCTTATAAAGCCCACGTTTTCCGACCAGGGAACGGATTTTTATGTTTTTCTCATGCACCTGTTATCCTCCTTACTTTAATGATCGCGGAGGAGGTTGATCTTAATGGCTACATTTACTTTTTTTTTAGAGCATGTCTTATGCTTTCCTGCAAACAAAATTTCCAAACTCAATTTACCCACGTCTCCGGTTAAAAGCGTTTCCAACTGCGGTCTGCACGGGACACCGCTAAGCTCTTGCTGATATGCGCCAAAAAGGAAAGTTTAGAAAATTGGGGTTTCCGACTTTGACATTGGGTAGTAGATATTATCTCTCACAGCTTGTGTGTCACGTGACAGAGACAAGCGCATGTAAACATCGGTGGTTGTGGTTAATTGTGTGGTTAGGCAAAAAACAAGCAAATGCTTCCTTCAGGAAGCTTAGACCTCCTATATCCATTGTTGGATTTAAAAGGTTTATTAATCGAAGAGAAGCAAACCTACAACAGAGAACAAGCATAAAATAGAATAATCTAGAGCCAGCTGAAATTTCCTTCTTCGAACAGGTATGTGTCTTGCTTCAAGAAAGCTTGCCCAAATACCCGTTTCATTATATATTTAATACAAAGCACCGCCTGGTGGCACTATCTATCTATCTATATATAAGATGTAATTTTCTTGGTCTCGCGGATGATATCTATTTGCTCCAGTCAATTCTCTTTCAGAGATTTATCTCATTTTCAGATTATCCAAAGGCTAAGTTGTTTTCCGTAATTCTTTAAAATGGTTATATGTTTAATGTTTTTAACAGTAAAATGTTTTGACAGTAGCACCCAAGAGGTTGGACGTTTTACGCTACCACTTTTAGTGATTTGAAAATAGTATCTTCTTAAAGTCTAACTAGTCAGAGAAACCAGTTTGTAATATACTGCACACAACTGCCTTATTCGTAAGGAGCGAACCTTTTTTTGGCAATCATTGAGGAAAAAGGAGGAATATTGTCAAAGTAACTTTCTTTCTTATTCTTCTTTCTTTCCATATTCTTCTTTCTTTTCATTCCTCCAAGTATTTTCAAAGTATCATAAATTTAAAGACTAAACGAAAATGTCTACTATATTTTGTTATGGAAACGGATTTTTGGTCATAATGCTCTTCCTGTACAAAGTTGAATCGGCATGCGGAGAAGGTCACCTTTTTACTAAACTCAACAAAAGAATTCAATTTCCCCAATGACAGCAGATAATTAGCCCTAAAACGACATCTCTGAGAATTATTTTTTGTCCTGTTTTGAAATGAACGGTAACAACGATTTTAAGTAATCTCGTGGTGCGAATATCTTTAACCGCATTAAAGTTGTCGACATTTTGTGTAATGGAGTGACTATTTTTAAACAGATAATATTTGAAGGTAAAAGAAGTTTGGTAGATCGTAGACTACGACTTGTTGAATAATTCAGATGTTTTCGTGCTATACAGAGCACTTATTAAAATTATTGTTGCAATAATATTTTCATTGCACAGGAAATAACTGTGTGAAATATAAAACAAAATTAAAACAAAGCCAAGATACAAAAAAATGGACAAAAGGGGGAACAAAACAAATAATTAATGTATATAGTATCCGAACATAAAATTAATTCAATTCCCTACAAGTCTAACAGTTGATTCTATAGCTTCCCAGTTGAGAAACAGATGTACTTGCCACAAAGCAGTGAATAATAAACTGTTTAGTATTAACTTATTAGAAAAACCCAAGACCGTATACATACGTACATATATGACTCAACGTTTCACTGCCTACCTAGCGCGCATGCGTCAAATTCAGCGCGCTGACTACAGCACTACAATGCACAACTCTGACAGGATTTTCATTGCCGCATGGGCGGCTCACTAAGTGACCGAATCTTTAATTAACTTTATACCCCAGCAAGCAAAAGAAATATATTTGAAGGGCGATCCCACACCTATTTGAAAGATTGTTTTTGATTAGCTGGGAAAACAATAGGGATTGTCACATAACAACGCCCCTATCCCTGAAAACAATGGAAGGGCAGATGAAAGGGGACCAGTGAAATAAGAGGTTTAGAACGGTGCTGGTATCGCCCTTTTTGCCACAATTCTTTGCGGGTGACGTTGCAGATTGTGCAGCAGTTTTCTAAATTAGATCAGCTTAGTAGAAAAGCTATCTATGATATGTCAGCCTTTGAGTCATACTCTTTAAAGCACGAGCAAACTTGGGATTCTCCTACTATTAAAAGGATTTCATTGTCTTCGCACGTTTGCCCGGGTTTCCTGAGGAAAAGCCATAATATGCGAATTAGTGCAAATAGCATTTTTCCAGTCTACCGTGTCATAAAATGAAAAAAAAAAAAAAAACACAATTTGCCACAGCATCTATTATATTCAACTTAATCAGGCTAGTAATTGTACAATGTTATTATTAGGACCAATTATACAAGGAAAAATCAGACGCGTCTTACCGAAGACGGGTCTTAAATGATGATGATGATGATGATAATAATAATAATAATGATAATTATTATTATTATTATTATTATTATTATTATTATTATTATTGTTGTTGTTTTTATCAATATTTGTTTCTTACTAGCTAAGATTCATCTCTTACAATATATGGTGCATTTCGTATTTCATTAGAAGCGCCTTATGCAGGAATGCACGACGAGTCTTATTTTTTTACCTTATAAATGGCTCCACTGTGTCACTATTTAACAGATCGAGACCAAAAGGCATATTTAACCAGAACAAAAAACCGCGTGACGACAGCGACCAGGGTCCAACGAGGACTATCTAAAAACCGATCGATATGAGCGATGGCAGAACTGAAAACCGGGAGTTAGTTACAGTCTCAGTCTTTCCGTGCACTTTTGAGGTCTCATTTGATGCGGCATTAGCAAGCTTAAGCCAAGGGGATTTTGAATGACGCACGTCAATCAGAAGTGAGGTCTTTTCCAAATTTTGTATTGCTAATTGTCTTTATTCTTCTAGAGTCGATATGCCCAAAATCTCAGTGAGAAAGCCCACTGCCTAAGAATGCAAAAATCCCACTCCGATTGTCGTGCGCCTTTGCTTAAGAGCTCCCTAATTTTCTTTGCTAAACCTACTCAATAAGTTGAAAATTAGTATATAGAAACGTTACTTTGAAAAGCAATCATATATAGAACAAGCACTTTTATAGAACTTCATCAGTACTCTCTTCACCTTCCTATCGCGAAAATGATCATTTTACTAAATTATTTTTACAGAGTCTCAAACTATTGCTCATGGGTCACTTTAAGGTACTCATTTGCCTGGTTTTTGCAATTTACATCGTGTTTCCTTCACCAATCAATGGACAGGCAAGCACAACGTCAACGACAGTCTCTACAACAGCTACTACTACTACGCCCCCCACTGGATGTAAAACGGAAGAAGAAAATAATCCTCCCCTAACCGGTTGCCAAGAAATTTGTGGTGATGACATAAGAGCCGCTTATGACCATTATTGTGCGGATAAAAGGAAAAGATCAGGTAGTAAGGTCATCTTTAAATTTTGGATAAAAAGTAATGACGTTAATTCCAATAGGTAATAGAAGCCAACTTAAAGTCTTCTACCCCCTTTCCCTGCCTCGATCTTCAAGTGTTTATGGAAGACACTCCCAGCATTATGAGTTAAAAATTTGACGCAAGTCTATGTTTTTATTATAAACGTTTATTTTTAAGATAAACTTGGTGATGGCTCTTTACTGAATACACCGCAGCTCTCTGTCAACTTTGTTTATTTGTTTGTTTTGTTTTGTTTTGATTGGTTTTTGCTTTTGTTTTTATTTGTTTACGGAACCAGTAGCTTACAAAATACTTCAGCCGTAACGTCATATGATTGGACAATTGGTTAGCTAATAGGGTTGGAAAATGGCAGGAAACCCATGCAGTGTATTCTTGACAATCTGGGGCTCTCGATTGTTTGAACGGCACACACATTCACTCATTGTAAGATTTAGCCACGGCTGAAAAAAGCAGCTTCCATTTACATACTTAAAATAGAAGCATTAACTTAAAACTAATAAGCTTTTACAAAGAAATCTTCAAATCCCTATTTACATGTAACATTTACCTTTTCTGGTGATTAAGAAACTCAAATTTTAAATATCCCGCAAACATGCATGCCTGAAATGGAAAAATCCCCCAACGAGCTGAAATCCCTTTATTTGTTTACAGTTAAACAAACAACTTAACTAACGAACGAACGAACTAGCTAACTAACTAACTAACTAAATAACTAGCTAACTAATAGTCCAGGAGCTAAGGACAGAAGAACAGAATACAGAAAAGGTTTGAGGAGTAATTTTGGTAAATTAAAGCAACCTTTTTTTGGTTAGGTAGTTCGTAATTTCAATTTGTGGTATACGTTTTTAGTAGTAGCTATATTATTTGCAGTCGACAACAGTGAAAAGAAATTTAACATGAAAGCAAGGCTGAAAGTTGGAACCAAATAAATTCTAAGAAAAGCACTGCACAAGAAAACTAACATGCTCATACATCTCTTAAGACTTCTTCAAGGTACTTTTAACCAAACCACCGCTGTTTTTAGGAGGAGTGAAATGATAAATACCGTTATCTTCTGAGATGTGTCACAGTATCTTTGTTCAACGGGTGATACAATCTTCAAAGTTTTTTTGATGGAATATGCTGATCCTTTTTCGTGTTTAACGATCCATTTTCATGGAAAAAGGACTTATTTCTTTCAAGTTCTTTCATTTGTTTACGAAAAATTCCAGGGCTTAGCTGATATAAAGCCATTTTCATTCAGCCTCGATTTCATGTTAAAGGGAAAAAGAGCTGTTGGTAAGAGATTAAGAGAAGATAATAGTGACCTCTCAAGCCAACTTTTTCTCAATATCACTGAAACTATGTGACATATTTTCTGATACTACACCTTGATTTTCATTGTAAAGATGGCCTCTGAGCATTACAGATCATTTTTTGTAAGAAAAAAAAATGAGGCCATCTTTACAATGAAAATCACAGTGTAGTATCAGAAAATATGTCACATAGTTTCAGTGATATCGTGAAAAATTTTGTTTGAAAGGTGGCTGCTACCTTCCCTTTATCTCCTACCAACAGCTCTTTTTCCCTTTAACATGAAATCGAGGCTGAATGAAAATGGCTTTATATCAGCTTAGCCCTGGAATAATTCGTAAGCAAATAAAAGAATTTGAAAGAAATAAGTTCCTCTTCTCTGGAAATGGATCGTTAAACACGAAAAACGATCGGCATGTTCCATAAAAGATTGTATGACCCGTTGAACAAAGATACTGTGACACATCTAGGATGATAATCGCTCCAAGAATATATTGAAACGAAAGCCTTTTATATCTTACAGGGGTAGGTCACAGACACCATATTGGACTTAAAAGGGAAGAAGCTTCAAAATTTTTCTCTTTCTCGAAAAGTAAAGATCTACACGGTTTACGATTGAAAAGACAATCCGCTACTACTATCGTCGAAGAGTGTTGCAACGAGCAGTGCATTAATGAAGAAATTATTGAATATTGTTAAATAAGTCAACGCCTTGTAAAATAAAATATCAAACCTCTATCAAGGCATTTATTATTTCTGTAGATTTTATTTTTCCAGTCTGGTGAAAATCATCCTTGATACCGAAACGCCTTCAAATTTAGGAAACCGTCATAATAATAGGTCTATGGAAGGTTTTCACATGACGTCACGGAGGCCATATTGGTGTTTCAAAACTATGAAACAGCGGCCATGTTGATGTTCCAAACCAATCCTGTGGGAGTTGAACCCTTTTATTATGTAAACGATTTCTTTTAATTTGTTCCAACAAATTTGCATAGGCGCTATACTCCTGAATGAAAACGCTCTACATCATGGCTAAAAGGCTGGTTGGCACGTGACGTCACGGTATGCCAAAGTTCGTAGACGGCAAGCGCTTGATATAGCTCCAAAATCGTTTGGGATTTTCCTCTAGGCTACCCCCAATCACATTATTACGATGCTCGTTGTGGGCGGTTTTAAGCAATTTCACCGCTTTGTTTCTTTGGCAGCGATATTCAAGCCACGCTGGTGAGCGTTTGTCACCCGTGCTCCTTGCTTTTTTAAGAAGGTTGTCCCGCGAAATTCTTGAAGTTGACATTTTTTAGGGGACATGCTTATCAACTGCTACAGTCAATACGTTCTTAAAGAATGTCCAGTTGTCCCCCAGGTGACTACATGGGCACAGCGAGGGAAAAATTCTGAAGCACCTTTTGAGACATCTTGACAAAATTTGTCGAAATCAGCGAGCCTTATTATCATATTGGTATGCCTTGTGGGGAGGGCGGGGGGTTCTGTTGTGTTTAGATCAAATATTGAACAAGACAATGGTCGCTCACGCCTGGTATGACCCGTGCGTCAGAAACCAAGGAAGGAACTTAAGCACTAATTGGCCCAAATCTCATTTTTATTCATGACAACCAATTTGAGCCCTTAAATGCGTAAGGAAAAGATTTGGCGGGAGTTAAAAAACTCAAAATTTACAAGAATTTGTGTGGAAGACCACTTAAGCGTGATTGAGTGGCAAGAGTTATTATTACTATATATATTTTTTTCATACAAATACTTATAACTTTCGGCGGCCCTTACAACTGATTCTTTTGAGATATAAGGCTAAAAATTTACATGTTACCTAAGTTTAATATGCTCTTTCAGTTCCTGCTAAGAAAATTTTACAAAAGCAAAGTACTTTTGTGTTTACAAAAAGTTGATCACGTGACCGACCACTTTTTAGGTGCCCCGCCTTTGGCGAACATTTGATTTTCTTCCGCCAACTAAACAGAACAGAGGAACTACATTTAGCGGTTTAGAGGGAGGATCATTCCACCCTAACTTGCCTCTTTATCATAATGAAAAAGTCTAAAAGTTCTCATACTGAATTTAATTTTTTTTCTTGACATGAATACAAAGTCCAAGTAAATATAGTCAACTCTCTCTTAATACAGACTTCACCTTTATAAGAGTGATAAACCCCTACAAAAGGAAATAACCGGTTGAGGCTATTAGTACCGCTGCAAAGGTAGCGTTCAACCCAATCAATCCAAATCTTGGCTTGGCTTGGTTTTCCCCTCCTAAGAAATGTAAACATTTAGTTCCAAACATTGCCCCTTAGGCCCTGTCCATAAGTATCTGTATTCGTTTGAAAACGCAACTTTCTTTCTCCGTACTGTTTTCGCATCGGTTTCGCCCGTCCACACGTATACGACGAATCGATTTAAAGACGTTAACTTCGGCCGACTGCGCAGTTTTGACGCGTACGTGTTCGCTATTATGAGCTCGCGAAATAATAAATTGGCGCCATCTTTGAATTTCTTCGGTGTGGGTTTATTTATTGTTGTGACGTTTTTCAAAGTCGCAGAAACAGTTTAAAATGTTAAAATCAGGGCAAAAACAAAGTCAAACTAAATGGAGATCCAGCCTTCCGCCTCTTGACACCGGTAACGAAAGTAACCTGATAATGTTCTGCCGCCTCCTTGAATAATCAAAGCCAAATTTGCTTGAAAACAAGAAATTAGGTTGGAAATAAGCGCAAGTATAAAAGGCAAATAAGGGAAGCGCCCGTCCGTCATCTTGAATACGTTTCTAATATTGCGCGGAGTGGATTGGAACAGATAGCGTGTTCTCAGTGTTTTCGAAAAGTTCCGTTTTCGTCTGTCCACACGCACACGCGAAAACAGCGTTTTCAGAAAGTTCCACTCTGGAGAGCGTTTTCGAAAAGTTCCGTTTTTGTTGATCGTTTTCATCGGATACGTTTGGACGGAAGCCGTATCTGTAAAGTTGCGTTTTCAAATGAAAACGGATACGTGTGGACAGGACCTAAGCCTCAAGAAGACGAGACGTTTTTATCTTAGTTGGATTTTCTATTCTCTTTGTTTAGTATACATCATTCGAAACTGTTGTAAATGCAAATACTTTTTACCCCTCCTAATACAAACTTTTTTTTTATAAAGACATCTCTAATTCTTCTAGGGAACTAAATTGCTGTCCTGAATAAGGTCAGGGATAGACCATTTCAGAGTTTGTACAATGCTTCTGTTTGAAAGGTTAAGTGCGAATCTATGGACATGAGAGTGTTTTTCAATCTCATGCATACTTCATTTTCACGAGGAACGTTTTGCACTTGAACTCCGCCCACACGTGCACATATCCATTTTAGCTTGAATACGCAAAATTTTGATCACGGCTCTGGTTTAGCCTACCGTCCACGCGTATGTGGTCAAAACGCAACTTTTCAAAAACGCTCTCCAGAGTGGAAAACGCCGGCTACTCATTCATTTTCGTGTGCACGAACGAAAACGGAGATTTAAAAATACGATGATGTCATACATCATATACTATCATTACGTGTGCTCCGTAAGGGATACTATCGTACTTTCATCGTTTTAGCGTTTTCCTGTGGACGGGCGGAAACGATTGGAATACGCCACGTGTGGAAGCGTATTACAAAAAAAAGAACAGACGTAAAAATCTCCCGTTTTCTACAATATCTGGATACGTGCTGAAGTGGCCTTAGCCTCGTTTGAAAGTGAGAATTTTTGGAACTCGAAAATGCCTTATTAAGAGAGTTGACCGTTTATATGATTACTTTTTTTCTACAAATGAAGAAAGCAGTAAAGTATCGTTCAACCTTCGCCCTCAAAGGTGGAGCCATGAAAAAGGCTTTCACTATATATACCACCCAAACACATCAACGCAACTCTCGCCACCATTGTTAGATTCACTGCAATCCGCCATGTCCTGGCCGTACCAGATCCAAAACTGCTGATCCAGAGTCACCTGCAACGGATCTGATGATGTGTTGAAGATGATTTCAGGAGAGACGTCATTAAATCCGTTGAGCTTGTAGGTGTAAAGCCTCTGGTTGTGGCAGTATGGGCCGCCCATTTGAGTTAAACTCGGTCGAGGCAGAAGTATGCTTTTTTGGTCTGAGTGCGAAATGAATGTCATCAGTGTCTTGCTGCCATAGTCGGAACTCTGACATCCCCAATAAGAGGTAGGGTTTCCGTTAAAACAGACCAGAGTACCAGATAAGTGAACAAGCTTAAAAGCTCCAATGACTCCTGCTTGGGGAATACTGAAAACGCCATAGTTTTCATCTCTTGTTCGGAAACACGCATCGATGGTGTTCAACTTTACCCACACAACTAAATGAAAGATAATTGGCATTATTTTATTCTACGTTTGTCGATGTAAGAGTCTTATAAAATGGTTCTAGTCTTTTTTTTTTTTTTGTCTTTTTTCACTAGTAACATGTGTAGTCGACAATTCGCTCCGAGCATGGAAGATAAACTGATGTCCAATTCACACCAAATAAAGCCTGTAACTTTAAGACCTAAAACACAGGCTTTTTGACAGAAGTCAAATATACTTAAACATGGCAATTATAATTACTCTAACTTACCTATCAATAAAAATGCAGTAAACGGCTTTTTTTTAAAAGAAAACAAGTTGAAAGCGATTTTGACTTAACAGCTTTTAAGGCATATTCAAGATCTAGTGTGAATGGGGCTCATGACAGACTTGGATTCCTGATTCCACGCCGTGGTTTCCGGATTCATTGTCCTGGATTCCATATTCCTTCAAAGGGGATTTTCAATTCCGGATTCCAATCGTGGTAAGCGCGATTCCGGGGGTATTCAGCGTTGAAATAAAAATCCCGGATTCTGAATTCCACTAACTTACTTTACCCGGATTCTGGAATCCAGATTACCATATATGGGGCAATACATGCAATCAAGAGGAGATCCGAAGTTGAATTCTAAAAAACGATAAAACTCAAAGTCCTTTCCTTTTTTTTCTGTCATATTTTTAGAAGCGAGGGCAAATTAAGTTATAATTCACTCATGGGCCCCTCTGGAACATAACAAACGTAAAAATTCTTCTCTTACATTGGTCACATGCGTCTCCAGTATATCCCGTGTGGCACTGACAACGATAGCCTTTATCGCCAAATCCATTCTGACAGTTTTTGTTAAGCGGGCATGGATTCTTGGAACAGTCATTCTCCTGAATACGGAAAGATAAAGACTAGTTCATCTTTTAACCCTCGGACGTACAAAGGAGGGGGGGGGGGGGGGGGTTAGGCACCCCCCATAAGGTTTTTCTCATATTTTTCCTAGTTGATAAATCATCGGCACCTAAAGTTTTCCGTAGCTGTTCGTTTATCCTTCGCACCCATTTTTAGACAAGTTTAGTAATGGTCAGTGACAATGGTTATGAGGTATGACGTCGAAAGTAGCAGGTGGACAAGCCATTTTTGAGTGAAAATGCATGTTTTTCAACAATAAAAGTAAAACTTGTGGATGAAACTATGCAAAGTAATTATTTATGTGTTATTTTACATGTTAGGGGCAAAACATTATTAATTCTCACTGTTTTTTGATATCGTAGAGACGTTTGTTCTAGGGCCATCGATTCATCCTCACATACGTGGCTTAGACCATTCTTAAGTAAATAAATTTATGGAGAGCTAATGGGCAATTTTTAAAAGGGAGTGTTTTAAGTCAACGTGCAGATACCGCTTACTTTGCTTGTACAGTATATGAAGTTATTCTCTGGCTGAAGATCGTCAGGATGAAGCCTGTGATTTGAATCACTTAGTTCACAGCGGTTTTTGTTGTCCACCAAACGGAGATCAAAATTATAAGAGATGCACTTGCTCTCCAAGTAGCAGTTTATTCTGCAGATTTCTTCGTCCACTACAAAAATTGTCTTGAAAACGTGGTCTTTAAGAGCTTGACCACGTGAATGTTGCTCAAATTCAAGTTTTCGGCACATATCTGAAAGATGAAATAAGAACTAAAACACTGTAAATGAAAACAAACAAACAGGTGTAAGTTTCGAGGGACTCGAGCAAAAAGAAAACAGTGGTTTGACTTCTGATCTCATCCTCCATGTCATCAAAAAAAAAATCTCAAAAAAATTGTGAATTAAAAAAGCCATTTTTGGAGAGAAGAAATGATAAGTTCAATTCTAGCATTATTTCATTAATTTGTTTATTCATAAAATCTAAAAAAGAGGCAAACTCTTAGGGAAAATACTGAAATAATCCCACATCTTGTTCATGAATGCATATCCACTTTTTTTAAATTTTGAGGAAAAATAACATTCTAAGGAATTAGTTTATTGATTCATTTTGAATGATATTCTAAAGCCTTATGGTTAAATGTTATGTTGTGATCCACGTTTCATCTAAGTTGTAAGTTCAAATATTTACATAATATATATATATACCTTCACTTCCAGAGGCGTATTTGAGATGAAGCGAGATTCCCCCAAAAACCAAGGAACACACTATTTTGGATATCAGTTGTATCATCTTGCTTTTTCACAATTATTAAGCGTCCACGCGAAGGACAAAAGCGGTTTGATTGATGGGGATATATCACGTACACCAGCTTTTGAGACAACACTAACTAATTCAAATTTGACACTTTTAAAAATTGTAGAATGGTAATCAACTACTTTACCAGAAAGCCCAACCAATTTAGTGTTCACAGTACTCCCGTCAGCAACAAAACGAGTGCGTTGGTATTTTAACATTGAGCTGGAAATCGGTTTGGGTGGTGTTCGAGCTGTCGCTGTATTAACGGCCAAAACATTATTATTTATTTAAAAGAGGAAAACCAGCTGTCAACATCAGCTCACGGCAACTACTATTTACGAGTTTAAGTTAACCCGTTAAACCCTAAGATCAAAACTAAATTCTCATTTGTTGTCCCTATTCATTTCCTACAGAACTAGTGGGGAGAAGTTGATAAAATATAAAGCAAATTCGCCTTGGGTGATCATGTCTGTAATTCTCATGACCACTTTTTTTTACGAACCATTGATATTACGAGGAGAAATTAGATGTTGATCACTCTTAGGGCTTAAAGGGTTATTACTGGTTACATTTAGATTTATTCTGAGATATTAAACGTATATTCAAACTTAAGACAATTTGATTTGCGTTATTCGTTACCCTCTTTTGATGCTATCTGTAGGCGGTATGTTTTCCAATCTTAAAAATCGAACAAATAGACTTAATCTTTTTCAGTTTTGTTTTGTTTTGCTTCTTGTTTCTATTTTTAATTTCATTTCTCGCAACCTCCTGCCGTGCTAAAAGTTTGCCTTTTCTAAGTTAACCGTATCCAGAGCGTGTTTTACTGCTTCATGCGACGATGGGGAGGAGGGGAGGGGGAGAGGGGTAGGTTCGAGCTCCCCCCTTATAACTTTAAAAGCACTAATGCTGCAGCCACGAAAATTACACAGAGTAATTTATTCATTGTTGCTAACTTATGGGCATAACTTGATTGACGCAATGAGTAATTTTTCGTCATAATGACGTCATATTGTTGAATTTATTGGCAGATTTAAAATTACCCTTATTTAAAGTAGGCATTAGTTTGTAAAGCCAAAAATACTTAATAAATAGTAAGGTGTCTGATAAAATCAAGAAGTTAACTTTCATGCATGAAATGTTTGCCGTTTACAAGTAGGATGGAAGTAGAACGAGGAATATTCATGGTATATGCGATTTTGTTCAAAGCGTTAACTAGACTTTTTGTGTGGTTGTATATTTTTAAGCCATTTTGCAGTTTCATGCATCCAGTGTTTATCGTGTAGAGTGCTGATACATACACATAAGAATGGTGATTTCGGTTCGATTTCTGTAACGGAGCAAATTAAAGGTACGCCGCGTCGATCTCTAAAGAGGAGCCTTCACATATCGGGTAGCATGGGTCTTCATACGATACTGGATAGTGGCGAATTCAGGGGAGATGCTCTGCCCCCGCCACCTTATTTTTAGTCTAAACTGTGACCGCCCCTCCCCCCCCCCCCCCCTTTCTTATGTGGATGAGCCACTATTAGCTATACGGTGTAGTGCGAACATACGCCTTAGCTTTTCGAATTCCTTGTTCGTTGCAATAACGTTTGGAAGCGAAGTGATAGTTGTTCATACTATATACCACGCGAACACATCCACGCAGCTCTCTCCACGGTTATTCCCTTCACTGCAATCCGCGAAGTCCTGACCAAACCAAATCCAAAACTGCTGATTCAGAGACACTTGCAATGGGTCCGATGTTGTGTTAAAGATGATTTCGGGAGAGACATCATTAAACCTGTCAAGCTTGTAGGTGAAGTCGTTATCACAGCCTCCCCAAGGGCCACCCATTTGAGTTGTGTTTGGTCGCGGGAGAAGTATGCTTCGTTCGTCTGGATGCGAAATGAATGTCATCAGTGTCTTGTCACCATAATGGGAACTTATACATCCCCAGTAGGAGATGGGACTTCCTGGATAGCACCTCAGAAAACCATAGAGGTGAACAAGCTTCAATGCACCAATGTATCCCCCTTGAGTGACATTGAAGACACCATAGCTGTCATCTCGTGTTCCAAAACACACAGGATCGACGTTCAACTTAACCCACGCAACTAAATAAAGACAAAAAAGAGATTTGATCATCGATCTTTTGGAAAAAGAGAAAATTAAAAAAAATTTAAAAAAAAAAAAACCGGCGCGGAAATTAACAAGAGGCCACTTCCTCTTCTTTTTGCTTTAATATATTATATTAATTAGAGTTTTGAGGGAAAGAAACATTGTTAAGATTACTTATAAGTGGCAGGCAATAATTAGTTAAATAAATTAGAAATTAACACCTAAAATAGACATTAACAATCATAATCTACGAGAAAGTAATAAATGAAATGAAATAAAATAACATACAATAAATGATTTCACTTACTCCGGTCGCAATCCTTTCCGGTGAATCCGAAGTGGCATTGACATCGAAAGCCTTTTTCCCCAAATCCATTCTGACAGTAGCTATGAGGTGGACATTGGGCCGTCGAACATTTGTTTGCCTGAATAAGAAAAGATAAAGAACTGTCAGAACTGAACGATCAAGCGGAGGATAATACCGTCCCTCCCTTAGCAGGTGGTATTTTGTCGTTCGGACGCGGTTCCTAAGCTCGAAGGTATTCAAACGGGTTGCAAACGGATCATTGCGAATCGAAGACGTCAAATGGGCAATTATCGTGCAGTTGCTATGGATTTTGGAGCCAATGGCCGAGATAAAGGAGCACTTGTTGCATATGGTTTAGATGATCTCAATTTGCGTAGCTTTGTTCATTATTTGAGGAATTATTGTGCTTTAATACACGGGATCGAGGATGACACATCGGCCCTCAAGCCAGCCTCTAATTGTAATCAGTGGATGCTGCCCCAAGTGCAAAACGCAGAAAAAATACTACCTCATTAGACAAGCCAGGACTCACTAGAGGATATCACTGCGGCTAAAGGTATGCAAGCTTTGCTCTGTAATATCTACAATTTTAATTTTAATTTTAGGCTAAATGTTTAGTCCTCTATTAATAATCGTTGAAGGTTAGGATGAAGCGGCTCATGAAAGGGTCGAATTCGATGTAAAACAGTAAATTTCAATGGAAATTAAACAAGGACAAATGGGCAGACAACGATATAATAGCATAAAACATTTATTTGGAAGTTCTACAAAAGATATATTTTGACTCCTCTTTAGTCGAGTTTAGTCAACTACAGGTCCAATACACTCTTGCCGATCTATTATCCGTATCGTATTGTTATTGATACAGTACGTCTCGGCTGTCTGTGCTTTGACACGTTGATGATAGCTGAAGCACCACAATTTTTCTTTCGCCCATCTAAGAGAACTCAAGAGAATCTTGAATTCTGGATTCTACACGGTGGATTACGGATTCTTTGTCAGAGGAACTTGCATTTCAGATTCCAGTCGTTAGTGGGACTCGGATTCTTTCATCCCTATTACGGATTCCAAAGCCCAGGATTCCGGATTTGTACAGATAATAGCATGATTTGTAGTGATATTTGGCATAAATACCACGAGTGATATTTCGAAATTGTTGTACGTAATTCCACGAGCCGTTAGGCCAGTGAAATTTGAGACAATTTTGAGATGTCACGAGTGGTATGTATGCCAATTATCAAGTACAAACTAGTAATAGTTGACATTACAGCTGCCCCCGTTCTGTATATTGTCGGTCAATAGTATTCTTTCTCGTTGTGTAGCTCTTTGAAATATACCAACTCATAATGAAGATTTTCACACATATTCCATACAATAGGTGAGATAAATACAGGAAACGCAAGGTTCCATGCACAGTTTCAGCTCGATTTACACAGCTTTGATCAAAACTTTCTCAGTTTTGAGAATAGTTTATTATAAAATATTTAATTAGAAATATTTAAAAATATTTAAAATATTTAATTAGAAGTTGAATTTTCCGGTATTTCTCTTTCTCTTTTTACATTCAGTTCATTTTATTTGCCGGAAAGTAAGCCTTACAAATAAAAAAAACGTTTGATCGATTCACGCTCGCGCATTCTAGTCTTATTTGAAACTTTATAACGGAAAGACATCTGTGAGCAGGGAAAAAGTCAGCGCAGAAATTGATTGTCGGCGAATTTCTGTAATCTTCCATCGTTCTGCTAGTGATAAGCTAGCCGTTGTTCACTAGTCTTTCTTGTTTGGGGCTGAGTCTTATTCCGGTCAAAGAGAGAGAAAGAGTGTCTGGCAAGGTTTCCAATATAAATGAAAGATTTGTGAACTCGTGTCTGCAAACTCTCCAAGTGTTTATATATACACAGTTAAACGCACCTTATAACCTCATCTGGGCTTAACGAGTGTCTTTTGGTCCATAACTTTCACAACAACTGCTCCACAGAATGTCATTGCGTAACGCAAAAGAGTATCAAAGTATGACTTCATAATAAATGTCACAAAGTCTACCTGAGCGGTCCTGTCTTTACGTCATCCTAACCATTTCGTACTTGGGGGCGCAAAAAATAGAAACGTCATCATTACCTACCGATTCCTCGCGGCCCCTGTTCTAGCAAATCGAGATTTTTTCTATATTAACTGTATGACTGTATATTTCAACTGTAAGTACTTTCCTTAATATACGCGCGAGTTACTAGAGTGCCTCCTCGGGATTTCGCTTTCTGGGCGAAATCCCTGCGGGGGCAATCACGCTATTATTTGTTTATACTGCCACCGGCAATAGTTTTGTAATTTCCACATGTAGGTATTTCAAATTAAGCTGAAATACCACTGCTCTAAGCCAATCAAATCGCAGAAATTTCTCATGTAGTAGTATAACACAAGAAAAATTACGTGGATTCCAGTTTCCACGAAAGAAAAATTTCCTGGAATCCGGATACCCTTTCATGGGGCAATGCACTTGGCCCTGACTCGGTTTGACACATAAGCTTCTCTTTGCAGAAAAACTAAACCACATCTATTACTCCGTTCTCTTTCTCGCATGCTGTATTTTCCGTTTCAAAAAATTACATCGACATCAACTGACAGATGTTGGACTAGAAGTGATCGAAATGGTTTATCTACGGCTTGCTTGCTCGCCTTTACTTGAGGAGAATTTAAGGTCTCTCGCTTATCCAAGAATAGCCTGCGAATAGAGCTGTCTATCCTCGCTCCGTTGCAGCGAAACGTCTTTAGCTAAGAAGAGCGATGAGAGACAGCTCTGTTCGTAGGTTATCGCTCTACCGTTTGTTAGAGTCTATGTTTGAGGACATCCACTGTGATGTGATTACAGGCCAGGGTAAGAGTGAATGCGGTTTTGCGCACAGGTTTTCGCCCCTACTATTTGAACGGTGGCTACTTTTTCTTCATTTCATCTTCGAATAAGAAACTGATTATCGCCTTATGTAAGGGAATCGAAGACAGTCTTGGATTCTGGTTTCGAGGCCTTGAATTCCAGATTCCAGGATCTGGATTCCAGTCTTTGTCAGTGGAACTTGGATTCTGGATTCCAATCTTTAGTGGGATTCCGGATTCTTTCAGCTGTATTCCGGATTCCACAAGCAAAATTTTCGTGGACTCTGCAACCAAGATTCCCTTACCTAGTGCTATGAAAAGCTGGCAGAACAAGTGGAACAAATGAAAATTTAACTGGATCTTGGCTATTGAGACGCCTTTGAATAGCAAGGAGCACAACAAATCAGTAGAAATATATTTTACCTTGCTTGCACCATATATGAAACCATTCATTAGCTGTAGATCTTCTGGGTGTTGCCAGTGATCTGAATCGCTCAATTCACAAAAGTTCTTGTTTTTGACGAAGTTGTAGGAGATGCAGTTGTTCTCCAGGTAGCAGTTTAACCTACAGAGTTCTTCGTCTTCAACAAAAATTGCCTTGAAGACATGGCCTCTAAGAGCACGGTCCTTTAAATGATGGTTGAACTCAGTTTTTCTGCACATTTCTGAAAACAAAACATGAAACTTTCTAAAGTCGGGGCTGAATATAAAAAAGGCATAAAATACTCAACTGGAAGTCTTAGCCTGCGTAGCTGGTGGAATTGTCATGCGCCGGGTACTCTTCTGCGCGGGGTACTCTCTTAGCTCGCGCGTCCTAGCGTGGCTCTCTTCCCTTGCCCCATAGAAGAGCTTGCTCGTCAATAGGAGAGCTTGCTCGTAGGCTGGGTGGCGGAGACAAACATCTCGCGGTTCAGCCACCAACAAACAAACGAAAAAAAAAAACAGCAACAATAACATTCACCCGCTAATCCCGTCAGCTACGAAGGCTTTGAATAGTACTTTATTCTCAGCGTTCTCTCTCTCACGCTGTATTGAGATTAGGCACCGAAAGTCTCTTTGGTTAAAAGAGTGCCCAAAAGTCCCTTAATCACTAGACCACCAGGTATTCCCATTCTCAGCATACCCAAACTCAAAGCACCCCATTCTAAAACTCCCAAACTGTGTCAACGGGACTAAGTATTAACGTTAGGAGTGGGTGGAAAAGCGGACACAAAGTTTTTTAGACGGTTAAGTTTCATGTAGTTCTCCACCAGTGCTGATGTAGCGAGAGAATCTGCGGATAACAAATGAGAGGGACTGCCTACACGAAGCACCTCTGCTAGTTTCATGTAGTAAAGAGTGGTTTCTTTGTTATTCCATCCAACATGAGACATTATGTCCGCCAACTTGGAGCCAGATAAAGCCAAAGTTATTACTGAGCCCGAACGAAAGCTGTGTAGCGTTTTTCCTTCGTAGATCTGAGCCTCTTTCAAATGCAGCTTCAAACGCTAATATGCTGTTGAGCTTGCCAATGGTTTGTTGACAACATGACCTTGGGGGTTTGTTCGTCGCAATAAGTAGCCGTTTGTCACGGAAATCCGTAACTCAGAAGCTACGGCAACATATAATGTCTCAATCGCTTTAGCTGGACACAACTCAGGGTTAAGATGTCTCCGAATCCCGAAAACGTTAGAGGTGCCGTCTCTTAGAGTTTTCCCACATACATGATTGAACAAGAACCCATCGTCCTGAGGAAAACGCAAGATTTCCTCTGTTTTCACCATTCCAAGATCAGAACCACGATCACCGCTGAAGAGGAATGTTTTCAAAAAGGCTTGATCTCGAGCCAAAATAAACAGACCAGAAGAATTAATTGAGTGCGCGGCGATTTTCCGATTCAAAAAACGGGCCAGAAGAAACAATTTTGGCAAGAATAGGGGGACTGCTTGCTTTGGCGTGATGCGGGCTTGAAATTGTTCCTCTGTTGATGCTTCAGATATTTTTGTACTTCTGGAGAAGCGGCAGGATTGCCTAAGCCTAACATAGAGTTCCATTTACCACCACGACCGGTTTCCTTAAATATTGCTCGTAGTTTTCCGATGTAGGAGTCGACTGTTTTGAATGCCAGGCGTTTAGGGCATTTACAATTGGCGGTACGTTGGAGGTGGGAGTCAGAATACCCATCACTATGGACTATCGTTTTACCTTTCCAGGCCAAGAAACGATTAATATCCATAGGGCTTGCTGAAAGGATGGTTTTACTATTCGGAAGGGATACCAAGAATTTTTCGAACTCAGGAAGCGAACACTTCTGCCCTGAGTATATGTTGACTGTAGGGAGGCACTTTTAAGTTCTTCTAAACGGTTGTCTATGGCTTGAAGGTCGACTGAAATTTTAGTAGTGGGAACATTTTGGGAATTCGTTTGCCTCCGGTAGCCGCACATTTGGCAAAAAAGGAACAGATTGTCGTTAGGGTAGCTGCACGAGGGACATGACTCAGCCGGAACAAACGCTCGCACAGCGAAAGGTAGGACCTAAAGAAATCAAAAGAAAAGGAGAGAATCATAATAATTATAAATGCGATTATAAAATAACTGTCAACCGACATTATAGTTAAGAATGATTTATTCAACAACATTCGTTTCAATGGTTTACATAAGAGGAAATTATGAATCGGACAGAAGAGGCATATCCAAAAACAGTTAAATGTCCTTTGCTCGCCCAGTGCACTAGCTACTCCTGTCCAATGCGGAAAACCCAGAGATCTCAAGGGATAGGCCAATGGTTTGAAAACCCATTTCTGGAGGGCTTAAGGAGAGCTCCAGCGGTTCCGGCAAAGGCTAACAGGTGTCGCGCCGAAGGAACATGTAGACGTTAACAAGGGCCACCAAAAACGCCTTGGGCATACGTCAGGAATCACGATGGTATAGGATAGTTGCAAGCTTCGCAGATACTAAATAACGTGAGGTATAAGGCAGATCGGTGGAAACACGTAAGGGTTCTTAAATATGGACCCATCATAAGGATCAGGTGACTGCACGATGACGTTTATTCCCAGGGATCCAGGCAGATGAGTCTCAGAGAAAAACGGTAAGTGGGCACCTACGACTACGACTACGACCTACGACTACGACTACGACTACCCATAAGGATGGGCATAATTTAGCGTCCTGCAGGGTAAGGTGTCGTGAGTGGGGATCTGCTTGGTTCTGAAAACTAGGCACAAACGTAAGGTGCAAATCGATATTCAGCTTTGTCATCGTGCGAAATAGTTTCTTCAAGGCGTCTGAAAGCGTGTGAGAACGGGAGCCCTGCCGGGTCCATGAACGGACCAGAACCATGCTGTCGACGAAGGCGTCGACCCATGAGTTTTTAATGGAATCCGCGAATGACTCAAGGACGTTGTTTAGAGCCAAGGTCTCTTTTGTAGCGATATCGGGCTGTATTGCCGATCGAGACATCCCAGTAATCATAGACGTTCACCTCAATAGCATTTGAGCTGAGAGCACCTCCCCAAGCAAAGTGAGATGAGTCGGAGAACAGCTTGACATGTGTGTGCTTTTCAGACCGCCAGGGAAGAAAGCCGTCCCAAGACTCAGGAAAGAGCCAGTGTTCAATTTCTTTCTTCAGAGCTGGAGACATTTTCAACCGCCGCGAAGTGCGAGTAGCGCCAGAGACAGCAAGGTTAATTTCGTTAACATAAAGCCTCGCGCCTGGAACTGCCAGACTCATGGATAGGCATTTACCGCTGAGCCTCTGCAGAGTTAATAGATCTAAGCAATGGCGAAGCAAAATTTCTTTGACGAGTCGAATCAACTTTTCCTTTTCATGTGGCAACAAAATAAACGCCTGTCGTTCTGAATCGATAATGAACCCAAGGTATGGCACCTGCTTTTGAGGGGTGAGTACAGACTGTGCCAGGCCGATGAAGTAGCCAAGGGAAGTTAAGACGTAGCACGTGAGAAAAGTACCCGCGCGGGCTAGAGAGAAATTCACTTCATCCGTTGTGCGAGGGCTCGATAGGCGGATGGCAAGGAACCAGCTGGAAATGTCAGTTGGCCATTATGGCGATCGTCAATGTACAACGAAGAAGGAATGTTCCAGGGATACAATCACTCAGAAAGAACCAGCCTACCCATTAGAAACCAAAGTAGGTTCGACTGCTGGGTGGAAGTTTTATGTGATCGAATCCCGACTTGTCGTCACACACTGTCTGGTAAAAGCCTTTATGAACATACTTAGGCAAATGTTGGACACTATACAGGGAAATTGGACGGTCTTCAATCCAAAGATTAAGAAATTTGTCAGCGTTACAGAGACGCGGTTTGCTGGGCTCTACAGTGAGGGGTAAAACTAGGTGAGGTGGGGTGCATTCTCCGACTTTACCCTACAGGGAAATAGTCCCAGAACGCAAACGGTCCATGAGCGTATTAGATATAAACGAGTTAAACGGTTTGTATGAAATGTGATTGGGGAGAACACAACGCGATGGAATACTGCACTCGTAATTCTTTCCTTTGTAACTATCCACACCGTTAGTAATCCAATCACGGGCTTCGGAGAAGCGATCGTCGTTCAGATCATCTATTAAAGAAAGCCATTGAGGTGTATGGCGATGAAGTTCCCCTGCCCGAAATTGATTTGGATCACGGAAAACAAGACGTGACATATCTGCTAATGACTTTCCTTGTATTACTAGGGCGATGTCCTCAACAGGGATATGGGCATTGTTTGCCATCCCCTGGGCCCCAACAGTAATAGATCCATTGATGCCTCCGGCTTGAAACTAGGTCATTTTTCCCAGTCATGAAAGAAAGGGTTCGCAAACTAGGATGAAAAGAAAAGAAAAAAAGAGTGGAAGTTGTAACGGCCCAAGGGATGGCAAACTCAGCTTCGGTAATCCGAAAGGGAAAGTGAGATTCCCTTTGAGAATGCCACCCGAGGTGGAGAAGCTGGGAATAGAAGTGGAAAACTCTCCGACTGAAATTAATAAAGGTGCCCAATATGTTGGCAAAATTAAACCCTATACCACCACAATAAGAAGACTCGTAAGTTAAGCTAACCTAGGAGAAAGGGGGAATACAAAAAGACAACACACATTGTAATGATGTTTGTTTGACTTCAATAGCATCAAAACGCATATTACTGAGAGGCCGATCGGGGTTATTGTGACCTGGGTGGCCAGGAGAAAAGTTGCGGGCCGCCGAAACTCTCTTCCAACATTGTGTAGTCTCGTGGCCGGGGGTTCCGCACCTATAGCACGTTATCCGTGGGTAAGGGGAAGACCTCAGATTGCCTCTGGCCTGTGTACGGAAGTATGGCGTAGGACGTCTAAACGACTTCTCAACTTTGGCGATGGTATCAAAGATCCTTGTATACTCCTTATCTGCCAGGAGAGCCAGGAAGTAAGCCTTAAATTGCTCTTTCGGGACATGGATTTTCTCCCTGAGGTTGGTTGCGATGATGTCATAACTGGCCGCTTTGATGTCGCTGGTAGTCTTCGCCACAGAAACGAGTTAAAATAAATGGTAACAGTATC
Source organism: Porites cylindrica (assembly GCA_964035525.1). Classification (NCBI taxonomy): domain Eukaryota; kingdom Metazoa; phylum Cnidaria; class Anthozoa; order Scleractinia; family Poritidae; genus Porites; species Porites cylindrica. Next base: position 58,152,876 of record OZ037775.1, read on the forward strand.
CATAAAAGTAGAAAGCGACTTGACTTTGAAGCAGGACGCAATAGAAGCTGCACACGAGTTAAAATCGTCCAGAAAACAACCAAGCGAAGGTAATAAACCGGGCATAATATAAACTGGAGAGTCTGGCTAAAATTGCCGACAAAGCTAAATGCTATAGGCTTAAGCAGGTCATAATATGTTCTAGAAGAACTATAAGCAGGGCATACAATAACTGGAAAGTCGAGACAAAATGAATATGGGCAAATTTCGTGATAAAGCTCCTTAAAGACGGCCCGCAACTCAAAGAAAAACGTTGCCAACGGCACTTTCCCACCAAACTAGAAAGTTACACGTTCTAAAGCAGGACAAAAGAGGAGTTGCCCGCAAAACTACACACCACCAACAGAGCGCAAAATAACTGGAAAATCAATTGAAAATTTCCTTGAAAGCCAGAAAGCTACACACTTAGAAGCAGGTAATAATATCAATTGTAAACGAACTCAAAATTACCCGCAAACTACACGTTATCAGAAGACAATAAAGGATTGCCCGCAAAGCCAAAAAGCTACAAGTTTTAAAGCAGGGCGCAACATTAACTATAAACAAACTTTAAATTGCCCCCAAAAATTACACGTTAGCAGCATGGCATATTAAAATGGAAATGAACAGTGACTAAAGTAGAATAAGATTGTGAAGTAGGGCATAACACCAGCTGGAAATAGGCTTGAATTGCCCTCAAAACTCCTCGTTGTATAATCCAAGATTGCCTCCAAAGCTACAAAACAACACGTTTTGAGGCAGGGTAGAAAGTGGACTGTACAATTCAACATTGGCCGCCAAAGAAATAAGCGGAGTATATGAACGGCAAAAAAAAAAAAGCCTGAGAGGAAATTTAACTTCGTCCGCAAAACAGTTACTGTAAAACTATAAGTTACGAAGCAGGGCATCACAACACGAGATGAAAATGAACTAAAAGCGGCGATGAAGACAACACGTGTTGCGAAGCAAAACAGACTTAAGAAAAAAAAATTAAACAGAGATCAAGAGTGACCTCTTCTGCCGCGGCGTTTTGTGGATTAGCAGGCGGTTCATCCGGGTTCTGTGGAGGTGGAGGCGGTGACTGGTTTAAAACTGCTGCTGCTTGAGCCGCTTGAAGGTTTTGGTCTGCCATTTTAACTAGACCGCCTCGCAAGATCGATAGAATGGCATTATTTATTCCGCCTCACCTCTTTTTATAAGTGAGAGGTGAGACCGCTAAGAATAGTCCAAAGTCTACCTCACTCATTTAACTAATGAAACACCGAAACTCCCAAATGGCGCACTTAAAAAATTTGTTAAGAATTAAGGGTTATTAGTACATCGAAACGTGCTCGAGCCCAATTTAATCCTTATCAGTTGTAAAGATAACAGTGTAACAAATAGAGATGATTTTAAGAACTATGACTGACTTACTTCAATCGTTGGCCATCTGTCTATGCCCCCTTTTTTTTTTCTAACTAATTTCCTGTACTTGTAATTTGCTATCTAGTCATTTTCTTTTTCGAAAAAAAAAAGTTTACCTTCATTTCCATAGGCGCAGGTAGAGAAAAACGCGATTCCTACGACAACCAGAAAATGTACCATTACGAAAATCCCAGCCTCGGCCTGTTTCTATTCGGTTATGTTAAACAAGGATAAAAACTACAGTATGTGATTTCTTCGCCAACAACCTGGCGTTTTATTCGTTACTTTTACACCTTAATACATACAACTCGCACCTTAAGTTAATGATTCATTTGATTATAACGAGCGCAGTATTGCTGTATTGAACTGGAAATTGGTAGTTGTTAATTATTAACTTCAAAATGTATATTGCAGCATTAATTGACAGTCTCTAAATGTAAAGTGTCATCCTATTACGCTCATTTAACATTGACATGTAGATGGGCAATGAATTGTATGAGACATTATCTTTTGTCAGGGAAATCTGGCTCGCATATAAACATCATGTCGTATTCTTATATAATTTGATGGCGAGGAGCAAACGGTCCTACCCACCATGATTTAAATAAAATGTCATTATTTATTAAAAAGCTGTGGATGGAATTAATTTTTAGTATTTACCTTGAATCCCTGCGGCTACTATTTATCTCAGTTTTACATATCTAATTTTTTTCATTTCAATTATTCATACACTTAAGTACAACCAAAAAAATAATAATAATAAAGTGTCAAGCATACTCCGGAGTATTGCTGATTGACATCACTTTTTAATGTTAGATATATATATTTTGGGACTTTTAATGAATCGATAACACTATCGCCTGTTAAACCTCCTCGCGTTTGTTTTGGGAAAATCCAAGTGTAATTTCTTTAAATATCTTATTAAGATTTCTCGGATTAGGTAGCGCGAAAAAAACGAAAGATCCGGATTCTTTAACGTTACAGCAAGTTTGTCGCCAACCGGCTGCAAGAACGAAATGACCTTCGGCAGATACTAGACATATTAGGCCGATTTAGCAACAGGACGGGAACGTCAGTTGACGACTGGAAAGCGCGCGGAAAGGACTAAACACGACTTCCGGTGATCAATTTGCCGCTCTGCCATTGGTCAAGCCAGTTATTTGATTTGCGCGCGCCGTCGTCAACTGACGTTCCCGTTCTGTTGCTAAATCAGCCTATTGCAAACATTGGTAACGACCGCGCGCGCATATCTAAATACCACGTACCAGACTGAGCACCAGAATTCGTGTTTGGTCTCTTACGTGTACTTTTGCGTTCTCATTGCGTTGCGTTGTCTTAGCTAAACTTAGGAAAACCGTTTCTCATTGGACTTTAGCCAACTCGTTCGCCAGAAAAGGGATGTCTCATGAATTTTTTTTTGTTTTTTCAAAATCCGATTCGGCTCTGCCTCCAATGAATCCACCCTGAGAAGAGATTATTGAGATTCATAAACTGAAATATAAGATTTACCAGGTGTACCTGGATTTCCCTAAAACGCATCTTTAGAGGCAGACCAGTAAAGGAGGACAGGCGCCTGTGGCGTGTATTTGTTATTTTTATCGTTAGGTTAACTGCAGTTACAAGATAATCTACGTTGAACGTGAATGAACGTGAAGTCCTGTTGGAAGCAATTTTTTTTGCTAATTATACCAGCCATACACGTCAACACAGCTTTCGCCTTCATTGTTTTCCTCGCTACAATCAGCAATGTCCTGTCCAAACCAGATCCAGAACTGCTGATTGTGTGACACGCGTAATGGTTCAGAGGTCGTATCGAATATGATTTCAGGCGAAGTGTCATTGACACCGCTGATCTTGTAGGTATACATTTCGTGCTTGCATTTTCCCACTGATCGCCATGGACCTCCCACTTCGACTCCGGCTCTCCTTGGTAGAATAACTCTTCGTTCGTTGGCATGTGAAATATATGTCATCAGTGTCTTGTCACCATAACGTTCACTTTGACAACCCCAAAAAGAGGGAGAACTTCCATTAAAGCAAACGAGTGTGCCAAAGAGATGAGTAAGCTTCAAAACCAAAATTTCGCCAGCTTGAGTGATAGTGAAGCTGCCGTATTTGTCATCTCGAGTTCCAAAACACACCGGCATGGTGTTCACCTTGATCCACGATACTGTAAAATTTATCAAGTTAACTATTGATTAATTATGAGTTAACCTTTTTATGATTTAAGAGTAAATTGGAACTGAGTTCGGGAGCTGAAACCTTCTGTTATGAAGAAAAAGAAAATTTGAGCCCCGAAATGCGTAGAGGAATGATTTTATAAGGCAGTTTGAAACTTTCAACATTTACAACTGAATTTTTATCAAATAATGAGTATATGAATTTCATATGTTGGAATGAAGAATTAAATGCAAAGAATATCTTCGCAGTTAAAGATGTATTTAAAGACGCAACTGGCTGTCATAGAAAACAACTCAACCGCGTCACTGGGTAGCAAGAATTACTTTTCCCACTCCGCAAAATGCGCAACTCCATATAGTTTTGGTGGCCGTGTTAAAATGACCAGTAAAATAGTTTTTCCGTTTTTACAGAAATTTGATAAAGCAAATAACTATTGCAAAAAGCCAAGTAAGGTCATAGCTTCCACAGCAGCTCTAAAGTTATATAACATTGTACTTGTGTATATCAATTTTTCATCATCTTGCAGAGCACATCACAATAAATACCATAGCACATAAACATAATCACTAGGGAAGGTTGCTACCCTCGTAGGAGACGGTTGGGGTATAATCTCTTTGTACATGGCAACTTCGTTTCCAGGGCCGCTCTCTCGCGCACGGCCCCCGTCTTTCTCTCTTTGGGGGAAGAATAAGAGAGGACACTATGAATGATGTAGGGCCACACCGTTGACTATTAACCTAATGAGAGGTAGGAAATAATAACAACTGAACCTTTTGAATACCTTTGTCACAGTTATTTCCGGAAAATCCTGCCTGGCATATGCAGCGGTAGCCTTGATCAGTGAAGCCATTCTGGCAATGCCGATTTGGCGGACACGGTGATTGGGAACACGGATTTTGCTGAGGAAGAATATATTAATTTAAAATAGTAAACGTTTGATACAAATCTCTTAAACATAACCTTTTTGTAAAATTTGGGGCTTTTGGCGAGAACCTGGCGGATTGGCAGTGTGATAACATCACTGTCTGAATAATGAGGAAAAGGTGTTAAAGCAGTTTTAAAATGTGAAGAATCACTTAAGATATAGTTTTATCACTACAATCCTTCCCTATCAAGGGAATTGATTTTTTGGGTTACTTAAACTAGGACTGTATCTTGTTTTGGTGACATTTATGATATGAACTTCAATATCAAATAAACCGACCAGTCGGGCTAATTGCAATTGACACTTTGATTCCTAAAAAAAAAAAAAAAAAATTAAATGCATTTTGTGTCGTTAATTATGAAAGCCCTTAGTTTAGCTAGTGTAGTGTATTTCTTACTTTGCTGGCACTATATACAAAATCATTTTCTTCCTGAAGGTCTTGAGGATGTTCTCTGTGATCTGAATCACTTAGCTCACAAAGGCGTTTATTGCTCACCAAACGGGAGGCAAAGTTATAAGAGACGCAGTCGTTCTCTAAATAGCAGTTTAACTTGCAGTTTTCTTCGTCTTCCACAAAAATTGACTTGAAAACGTGACCTATCAGAGCACGGCCTTGTAGTTGTTGGTTAAACTCGAGTTTTCTGCACGTACCTGTTAATAAGTAAGTACAAATTAAAATTTAAAGAACGCCCTATTAGAGGAAAACACTCATCCATTCCCCCATTTCTCTGTCAAAGAGTCATTCCGTCGTGACACCTACATCTACAAAGGAGGATTTTTGGCTCGAAATCAACACGGTCGAAAGTTTAAAAGTAGGATTAGAGGCCTTTTTTTTAAATTGTAGTTTACCTTTTCCATATTTCTTAACTTAAATATAATAAAAGAAAGTGATTTCTTTTGTAAATAATTATATTAACAGTCAAAGATAACCCAAATCGTGAACTCAGTTGCACTATAATATTATTTTATTATTATTTTTTTATTCTGAGAGAATCGCCCGTTTTTTGTTTTAGTTGACGTTTTAAGAATGCCTCATATTGTGATCTGTAAGCCAGGATGTTATTTTAAGAGCTAGCGTTTACCTTCATTTTCATAAGCGCACTTGGGTTGAAAAGAGACTGCAACGGCCAATATCAAACACACCATTTCGAATTTCTTGTGTATCATCTTGCTCCAAACCTGCAACTCAAGGCTAGTCCACTGATTTACTAGGATAGAGTTAAACGCCTTCGTGTTGGAGTCGTTAAGCCATTACACCTAGAGATGTGATATTTAACTGCTAGTTTTACCACTGCTGCATAGAGCTTACAATTGGTGACGATTAATTATTAAGTAAGAAGAATGAAATTAACTTTCAGTCCTAACTATATACGTAACGAATCGTCTTACTTCAGTTCTGTAGCTTGACTACGGCTGGTGTGTTTATTGCGTATTGTCATTTCTAATCAGATTGCTCGGTTTCTGCCTTTATTTGAATATTACTGGTTTTTTTTAGCGGACAAAATTTTTCTCATTCCATTTTACGCATCTCGAATTTACTACTGATCATTCACTTAAAAAAGGACAGAAAAATTGAATAAATATGAATACACAGGTTTAAAGGGACTACAAAAAAGGAGAAACAAAAATCATTTTAAACGACTACATGCGACGGCCGTGTGCCCAAAAATGAATTGCTTACGTGCACCATCTTGCAAATTAATATGATATAAACACCTAACTTTTTTTATGATTTACTCAACTGTCTTTTAAATAATTTGTTCCAGTTCTACGTTAACCTTACTGATATATTAAAATGGTAGGTTAAACGTATTTAAGTTGATTCAGTCTCGTACTGGCTGATCTTCGTAAGGTATTTTTCTTGGGTATTTACATAAAATAGCATATGTTTACTTAAAACTGACAAACTAAGTAGATTGTTTAACTTAAAATTTTGTAAAGAATTCATTGCGATTTACAAAGAAAAATGTTTATTTACCAAAATTTAGAATTTTTGAGAGGTTCGGTTGCAACCCAGCGTCACCATATTTTAGTTTTTGGCAAGGCCTTCCTTTTCTAAAGAAAATCAACAAAACATCCACAACATGCTTCTTAGGCAGTCACAGAAGGGCCCTTGCATGCGATAATATAACAATAAATAAAAGAAAAACGTTTTCTTTGGTGTTTTCAAATTGTTATTTAATATTTTTTTCTTTGCGAGGACCATTTTGAAATAGTCCGCCGGATGGTGATGGATCTGGAAACGGGCAATACGCGGAAGTTGATCGAATATCATTAACGGCAAGTGATCGGATCGTTTGACAATTTTCGGAATTTCCAACTGTCCCGGACCCCAAGAATTCTTCGTTCCAGAGGCCTGTTCCTCGCGGTAACTTTTCGGGCGCGGAAAGCTGATTTATATTTGCCGTGTTTGCATTATTCAAGATCAAAGTTTCAATAATTCTGAAAATGATACATGAAACTATCACTTATCGAAGCAAAATTGTAAAGCGCTATGTATCACCAGAAGAAAGGCGCTATATAAGTATATATTATTATTATTTATTACTATTATTATTATTATTATTCAGTGCTTTTTCAATCCTTTATATTACGTCATTTAGTATTCGTACCAACCGCAACAACAAGAAACTACCAAAAGAACGTGAGAGATTTTTTCCCTTTTCATCCCACAGGCCTCGGATCGATCGAGTGGCGGACAAGAGAACTCTCCGTTGGAGAGGCTCAATTCAGGTTGAACCGACAATTGAAATACCCAGAAACACTAGTGACCACGTCATTGCCAGAAAAGATACAAGCAGTAACTTACTGGTGTCAAGGCAATTTCTTCCGTCTTCGGCCCTGTTGTTCAACATAAGTTGATCTCGCAATGATCTCGAAGCACTTCAAACTGCCAGTGATTCAATCTGGATTGGATAAGCGAAGCCTATTGCAATAAAAGCGCGTCCGCGAGGGGGCTGTTGTTAGGCTATATTCATCATGGGACATCCTCGGAGACCCTGCTCCGGGCATATTGGAAAATGATATTTTCGTTGTCCCAACAAAATGTTGCATAATCATTGCTTTCAATTTCTCTTTGGGGAGTTGTGAGGACTTGGAGTACATTTGTCGCTTTTGTACCCAACTGACTACTAATTTTCATTGTAAATAGAATGAAAAACAGGCGCACCAACGCTGCAGTTGCTGAGATGCAGAATATTGCGCCTGCTTTATCAGGCTATTTGTATGTTTATTCCGAAAAGAAGAGAATAAGAAGATAATTACATGCCTGGAGAAAACAACTATAAATATCAAAATGGCAGTTTTTGTTACGTTTTTTCGGTTAATAACCATTTTATACTATCTAGCTCCCAAGGAATAGGAGAAGGTAAACAAAAATGAATGGAAACAAGCGAAAAACGACGAATTTATTCAACACAACACGCGGTCAGCGTAATCAATTAGAGCACAGGCTCAGTCGTGTTCTAATTTCCTCTCTGTATTTGCGCCTAGTTGTCCCACAGTGTTCCTGAGTGACTAAGTTGGGTTCTTTTTGTTCGATTATTCCTTTATGTTTGTTTTGTAACCCTTGAGTTGGAGTCGCAGTCTTCTCTCTTTGCCTGCTTCTACATTTACAAATTGTACTTCTAATTTTATCTTATTTTGTAAAAATTCGCTAAAATTTGATGATTGAACAGTGTAGGTGCTGTGGCTGCAAGATCCCACGTCGTAGAAACATGGGATCAGGAGGTTTGGTCATTTTTAAAATTATTATTCTAAAATTATTTTATGTGGGACAAATATTCAGGTTCACACAGTACCTTATAAAAAGTAATTAACGCCTCAAGAAATTAACGCGAAGTTTTGAAATTCGCCTTTATTAGTACACGTTAATCTCCGCGCCATTAATAAAGCGCAGTGTTTAAGTCCGCGACCTTAATGTCCATTTTGGCCCCAAATTCTGGATGCAGTTTTGACATTGTTGACACCTAAGAAAGAAGAGTATTTTATCAGGGTGGAGATTGTACTCCTTGTTTAGGGAAAGTACCAGAAACAACATTTATATTTCGGATTATGCGTGTTCCTGCTTTCTAGGTAAGTTTATTTTTTTGGAACGTCTTGTTAATTTACATCATTTGAAAAGTCACCCTCACTTTCGCGTTAATTTTCCTTTATTCGAAAGTCGGCGTTTTCCCTTAAATGCGCGTTCAATTTAAGTCGCGCTAATTTCCTATAATAGAGTATTCCTAAAACATTATAAAAACCCTCATTGCTCCCAAAACAAGAGAAGACAATGGATTACAATGGTATTTCATAGTCGAATCCAAAAAATTTGAAGTGATTCTTTAATGTAAAAGAAAACTGTAAAGTCGTAGATTTTCGATAAAAACCGATGCACTGTTCTATAAAACGTTCTATTTTGCACTGCCTGTATTAGAATCTTCCCCAGCTTTTTTATATATTTTACCGATTTACTAGTTTTTGTGTCCAACGCAATGTATAGATTAAAAACGTTATTTTCATATTCCTGTTAACCGGCACCAGTTATCAAAATATAGCGATTTGTTAATTTTAGTTTCCTACTCTTGTGCAGTCCTTCAACCTGACTATGGAAGATCTCGCTAGGTACGAGGTAAGTGGTTTGTATGAAGTTGTCCACCTATGCAAACGCCTCCACGTTGTTTCATTGTGAGTGCTTAATTACTGCGGTGAAATAATCTTTATTAAGTTGGGTTATGATATATTATTTTAGTTGACATTGATTTTCTTTACTCGCTGCTTGGACAACCTGGAAATGATTAATATATGTTCACTGGCTTCTTAACTGAGCTTTTAGCTATCTTTAATGCAAATAAGGCTTATGCCTGGAACTTTACAATATATACCAGCCATATACATCCACACAACTCTCGCCACTATTGTTCTTCTCAGTGCAATCCGCCATGTCCTGACCAAACCAGATCCAGAACTGCTGATTCAGCGACACTTGCAACGGAGCCGATGTCGTGTTGAAAATGATTTCAGAAGAGGTATCATGAAATCCGTCTAGTTTGTACGTGAAGTCGTTCTTACACCCTGGCCAAGGGCCGCCCATTTGGGTTATGCTTGGTCGCGGCAGAAGTATGCTTCGTTGATTTGGGTGTGAAATGAATGTCATCAATGTCTTGTCACCATATTGATCACTTCTACAACCCCAGTAGGAGGGAAGCCCTCGGGAAAAACAAACCAGAGTACCAGAAAGGTGTACAAGTTTCAAAGCTCCAAGAAACCCTGCTTTTGAAATGTTGAAGGAGCCGTAATTGTTATCCTTGGAGCCAAAGCAGACACGATCGTTGTTTATCTTGACCCAAAGAACTAAATAATTCAACAACAAAAGGGAAATGTCATTATATATTAATATACCCTAAAATTCCGGAAATAAGCCCCGAAGCTCATATTTTCAAAGGATCATATTCGGAGGGGCTTATCTACGGAGGGAAATTTGCGTTACAAAATCAGTTGAGCTAGCCTTATAGTTGGAAGGAAATTTACCGTTTTTGCTTTGTTTTATTTTGTATTTGAGGGCAATTTCCTTATTTTCGGAATTTTACGGTACTACATTTAATGGACCGTACCCATAACATTAAGAAACTTTAAGTAAGTTTTGACTGTAAAAGCCTTCCTTTCTTAGTTTGCTTTTATGCACAAGACTCATTTTATTTTATTTTTTTAATTAGCTTACCCAGAACAATAAAGATAAACAAAAAGATATGTGACACTATAAAAATTAAACTAGAATAAACTAAAGCATACATAAACACGCATAAATACAGGCGGAAACACCGTAACAGCGAGCGTAAATTACTGCGGGCCCAGGACACAGATCGCTGAAAATATATATATATATATATATATAGCCGAATTTTTGAAAACCTACCTGAAAATGCACCAGAATATTCGCACAGAAAGCTGGCCATAGCCAGCTTTCTGGTCACTGCGCTGAGAGAAAACATAGGGGGCTTGCTGTCCTGCTTGGTCTCATTGTCAAGTTCAGTCCCTGAGCTAACTCGCCATGGGTTGGAAAGGGGCCTCCACGTCAATCCCTAGGGGGGGAGGCTGCTGCAAAGGCGTTGTACCTTCCGTTAGTCCTGGTCTGGGAGAGTCAGTGCACTGGTCACGTCTGCCTTTAGTTTGTCATGTGAAATTCTTGTGACGTTTGAGGCCCATTGGCCAATGAAAGCATTCCCCTCAAGCACGTGCTAGGCTGGGGGGGTGGAGGAAGTCAGGGGGGGTGACTTAACCTTGAATTCTCTGCTTAGAACTTGCTGAAGTCTCAAGCGTCCTCCGTCATTCAGGGCCTTTAAGCAGCTAGAGTGTATGGACAAGTCCAGAGTGTCTTTTTGATGGACTTGAATGTTTTTTTTTGCTAATCAGGAACCAAGAAGAGAGTCACCTTAAGAGAACCATGGGTAAGAGCTGAGTTTCTTGGCGATATTTACTTTAGTTGAGTCAGTTTAAGGTGTGTGGGCTCCTGGTGTCCGATGTTACGGTTTTCATAAATCCGGCTAGATATATATATATATATATATATATATATACTTGTATTCTGGGTAGAACGTATTCCGTAGAGCGCTCAATTCATTTAATTGAAGAGCATTGACTATTAATAATCACAGGAGTTCAGGCTTCAGGAGTAATCATTGATCGTTTATTGCGACAGTGCTGTTTCGTATGGTCCGAAATTGTAGGACCACACTCAAAAAAAAAAAAAAATGTAATCTTTTTCTTTATGAAAAGTTTATCATCATTTGTAAAAAAGAGCTTTGTAGCCTAAACAGGCGAAACGAACTAGCGAGTTCATGACTCCACAGAAACATATATGTACTTCAGAACTCTAGAGTAACGTAAGTAAGACACAATCCATCTGTTACCTAGATACTATCTCTTAACGCATCCCTATATTTACTGCCAGCTTTTAATTTTAACGGTCAATCGTTGAAGTTGCCTGATGAGTGTGGTCCTACAATTTCGGACCATACGAAACAGCACTGTCGCAATAAACGATCAATGATTACTCCTGAAGCCTGAAATCCTGTGATTATTAATAATATATATATATATATACCCGTTTTCAAAAAGGTTTTCATATAGAGATATATATAGAAAGATATATACTTCTGTTTTCTTGCACGTGCGCCCGTGTGCATTTACACTTCTTATTGTCCAACTTGTGAAAAAACTTGGTTAAACGATAAATTTTCTTTTCGTCAGGTTCTTTGTTCCAATTTGTCAATTAAAAAAATAATGCACGAACATTGTCTGCAATTCTCTTGATTTGCATTCTCTTCAAAATTAAAGAATAAGGGATTCGGTCACTTGTAGGTCATATAATTGTTGTCGTTACAGGATAAGGAGAAAAACATCAAAGATTTTCATTTTTAACACAACGCAGATGAAATGAAAAAAATGTGTTTTCGAAACCGCTGAGAAGGAAGATGTGACGGTGTGGATGTCCATATTGGATATGTGGGAAGGAACAACAATATTATAGCAGTTGATTAAAACGGACTAAGACGTTGACGAGGTTCATAGAAGCAGACTTTATCATAACCATGATGAGCTGGTCATTTATCTTAATGTCTCACCTTTTTTCGTGTAAAATCACGGCCTGTAAGGCAACGTCTCATTGAAGACGGAATAAACTCTGGCCACAAATGCTTTCAAGTTAGTTTACAGTTTCCCTTAAGCACCCTCCTGGAAAGTGCATTTTTTAATACACTCCATCAATAAAAATGCTTCGTCACTTGCTACAGATGCCATGGCATTTGGCATACCAATTCGGTAACGACGTATAACTCGCGGATCGGCTACTTCGCGGGATGTTTTCCTCATTCCTAAAATCAGCTATATAATTCCCCATTGCAAAATTGTATCGCAGGGCGCATGCATTTTTCTAAAAAAACAAAACAACTCAAAACGACAGGTTCTTTTCAAATTGGAAAAAGAAACCCGACGAAGAAATAATTTATCGTTGAACCGAGTTTTTCGCAAGTTGGACAATAACAAGTGCAAGAAAACAAAAGTATATATCTATCTATATATCTCTCTATATGAAAACCTTTTTGAAAACGGGTGTATGTATATATGTATATATATATATAAGTCCAACGGCGCGTAAGCGACCGGACAAGCTGAAACTGTAAAAAATCCGCTGAAGAAGACATTAAAGTCGAAACCGGTCCGGAGAATGGCTTGTTTTGGTTGAGACGGCTGGATCGACACCCAACCATAAGTGTCCATCCTTAATTTCCAGTGCGAAACCGCAAGGGAGGTTCCGTTAAAGGAGTTGGGAAGCGGGCAGGATCTAGACCCCCTCTCCTGGCAAGAGAATTTCCGTGCAAATTATATATATATATATATATATATATATATATATATATATATAGAAAGTAAACTTCTGTGTCGAATGAAGATACTAAAAACAATGAAAAACGAAAATCTTCTTTGCTTTTGCGCTACGCGTTTCACCGCTGTTGCGGCTCTTCAGGCATAGCAAAGTGTTTTTATTAACTTATTACGTCACAGACGTAATTGTAATTACAATTATAATGGCTCTTGTAATTCGTAGCACGCGCGAGCAATAAGCGTAATTTCAAATCATTAAGAACGGGTTTATATTTCAAAATAAAAAACCTCTCTTTGTTTTTTCTCATTCCACAAATTTTAACTTCCGGATCAGTGTCCTTTAGCCTGGAGAAATAGGAGTTAGTTAACATTCGTTTGAGGTTTCGGGGTTGTCGCTGACTGTGAATTACTTTAGTCTTGCTCATAATGGATTTTAATGAGGAGTTTTGGTTTAACATGGGGAGTGTTCTCCTGACCAGCTTGAATACTTGCGGATTGTTGGGATTGTAAGTTGTTACCAGACAAAGGAGGTTATTTTCGGTAGCTTGCTCTCTCACCCTTCTTAACTCTTCCGTTGTCAGGGTGAGGGCTTTGTGTACACCGTAATCAATGATCTCAGCTGGATACTGTTTCCTCAGCAGGATATATATATATATATTCATGCTTCTTTAGGCAAATGTAAACTGATTCAGGTAAGAAATTTATCTAAATAACCGTTCGAAGAAATTTCAAACTAAAATTTGAAGAAATTATAATATTTTTGAAGTTTTGGCCCAAATGTGCACGTACGCGAGTTTTTTCCCGCCATATTTTTCCTGCCCATTTTGTAGGTTTTCTGTTTTCGTTTTTTTTTTTTTCCGTTTTCTTTAATTTTCTCCACTCTGTCACGAAAATAAAGGCGTACACTATCTGCGCTAAAGATGAGGCATCTATTTTTTTGGTTCTCTGGCCATTCAGTCAAAGAAATTGTTAAACTGTTGACTAAAGTCTGAATGATATAAGTGAACAAGTGGTCGAAAGTAAAGACTTTAGAAGACAAACCAAGGAGTGTATGGCCCTCTTTTTTTAAATGTGTGAGAAATGTTATCGACAAAGCTGTAAGTACATGCGCAATAAATCTACAAGACAGAAAGGAATTAAAAACTTCAACTTCACAATGTCAAAGTTTCGAGCACAACGGTATGAAGATATATGACCAGCAAAGGTTGGAAAGCCTTGAAGAGAAAAAGGCGACGCACATGCAGACATGGTGTCAGAAGGATTTGAAACTTGATAGCGAAGGGAGACCGGCTAGCAAACTCACGTGATGTGAACCCTCTGGAGACCATCTGGATTATCGTTGACGAGAAAACATACAAAGAACTAGCCCCCAAATAACTGAACGAGCTAAGGCAATGACTAAGCTTCGCCTGAAAAAGTGTGTCTTAAGACACACACTTTGGGAGCTCGTACATTCTATACCTCACCACTTAGAAAATCCAACAAGAAAGACATTCTGGTTAGCGATATTTCGGGTATTCAATGTTAAATGAATAATGAATAATATACTAAGTCAAGTTTTACAAAAGGTATTTTTCATAATCAGTGAAATTTGAGCGAAGGAAAAATTGGAACGAACTTTTGAAACACCCTGTATATATTAAAAATAAAATATTATCTAAAAACAACAAGTAATGTTCTTTCCTAAATTAAGGGCTACGTTACAAGTCAAGCACATAGATTTAAACGAGCGAGAGTCATTAGGGTTATAAGAAGCAACGTAGCCTGCGTATCAAGCGTTTCCTCGCGAGTTCGACGAGAAAGTTGGAACAAGAGTTTTTTGTTTTTTTTTTTTAATTGGAATGACAGAGGAGGGGAGGGGAATCCACCCTTTTTTTTGCTCCCGCTCTAACTTTCGCGCAATAACTCCATTGGAAACGCTTGCTACACAGGCTAGAAGTAAAAAGAGCTTGTTTATAATAACGGTAAACAAGAACATTAAATTAGCTGAAAGAACAAGAAACAGATGGTCCAAGGGTGCGGCAAGAGCATTCCATATACTAACAGTTCTGTTAAGAAAAATTGATCTTTAAAAATATGTCGTTTTACAGTTCCTGATTAAAAATAAAGTGATATGCGGATTGCTACTGTATCTAGTAGCTCTTGCAAATTGTTAGAGCGCGTATGTGAAGAACAACAGATGGATTGATTACAGCCTTAAAAAAGACCATGTCAAGATATTCTTGTCAGTATATTAGGGATAGCAGATTTTAATTGAATTAGCCTATCCTTATATAACTGCTGACAATAAAATGGAAGATTAAGGATGTATTTTGAAGCCCGTCGCTAAATCTGCCCCATCTTACAAATCAGTTGGATCAATTAGGGAGCCCACACTTCCGTTGCGTACCCAAGGAAAGCCCGCACTGACGGCGTTAGATAAATAGATCGTCTCACAGACACGTTCTTAATAATCCTGGTGTTACGCCGAACAAATCCTAACATCTTGTTGGACTTTGAACAGACCGCACAAACCTGTCTGTCCCATGATCAGGCTGACAAAAATGACAACACCCACTCCTTTTCCGAGGTGTAGGATCCGAGAGCATGTTCATTCAATTGATAGCTGGCAGTTACAGGTTTGAGCTTTCTGATAGCTCGTTGCACTTCACCTTTAGAGTTATTAAAGGCTAGGCCAACAGGAGACGACCAGGAGGCGAGATTCCTTAGGTCAGCCCGCAGTACCAAGGACTCCTCTTGAATAACTATAGTTTTGAAGATCTTAATGTCATCGGCAAAGGCGGCGACCTGGCTTGATTTCACAACGCCAGGTAGCTAATTCGCGTATAAAAGAAACAGCATAAGGGCCTAGAATCTAGCCTTGGGGCACTCCTGATGTCACAGGGAGTGCCTTCGATGACAATCTCAGTGCGGCTACCCTCTGAAAACAGTTGTGAAGGTGGGAATCAAACCAAGAAGGTAAGTTCCCACCAAAACCGTGCTGATGCAGCGTCGTGTTTCCAATTACTGACTTCACCAGAGAAAAACTTCAAGAATGCTTGAACTAACAGTTTAAATTTGTTGCTGGTTTTTTTTTCTCTCGAAACTTTCTAGACAAGAAATTCACACGGTTGTTTTCTTTGAAATTTCGCGTCGTCGTGAAATATGAATTAAACTGCTTTCCAGGCTTGTATTTGATATCACTTAATGACTATGGCAGTAGCGAAAAGTGGAACTCAGTAATACAACGTGAAAACTAACGCTTTTTCGGGGCTGAGTAAGTAAATTGTTCTGTTTTTGAGCTTTTCCAAATTGTTGTTTGCAGTTTGTATTGCTCGGGGTCTGGATGCCTTTTTTATGGGTTTACCGGTATTAATTATAATAAATCTAATAAACCATAGTTTTTTGACCAATCAGAACGTGCGTACTATCTCAGTATATTTACCTGGTAGTGGCTGAGTTGGTGCTGTTATTAGTTGAGACGTTTGTGTCGGAGACGAAGTTTCTGTAGGTGTTATGCCTGAAAAAAAAAAAAAAAACAAATGAGCGAATGGATTAATTAATCAATTACAATTAGGAGCGAAAACTGTTTCAAAAAAAGTTAGTGCGACTTACAGCTTTCTTATAGCTTATGTTAATACGATACAGTTAGTCAGTTTACTCAGTGACTAAATTTAACATCCTTTTTACGGTAAACATAACGTACTGCAATAGAACTTCTATGAGAAAATTAAAACAACGTTCTTAGACCCATACCCCTTGGTCTCGGGCTAAATTCTCGGGTTTTTGCGCTATATCTCATAATGAAATGCCGGATACTCAGGCCTGTTTTGGCTTTCGTTTGGTCATAAAGAGCTCAGTATCATTTTTTTGGCAATATTAATCGTCAAACATGTGGCAGATTCCCTGAGAAACGTATCTTTTGGGGGTGGGAAGAGGTAAATTCAATATACCTTCATCGCAATACTTTCCTACATGTTTCCTGGCTTGATTTCACAACGCTAGGCAGCTAATTCGCGTATAAAAGAAACAGCATAAGGGCCTAAAATCGAACCTTGGGGCACTCCTTATGTCACAGGGAGTGCCTTCGATGACAGTCTCAGTGCGGCTACCCTCTGAAAGCAGTTGTGAAGGTGGGAATCAAACCAAGCCAGTAAGTTCCCACCAAAACCGTGCTGATGCAGCGTCGTGTTTCCAATTACTGACTTCAGCAGAGAAAAACTTCAAGAATGTTTGAACTAACAGTTTAAATTTGTTGCTGGTTGGTACATTGATTTTTTTTTTCTTTTTTCTCGAAACTTTCTAGACAAGAAATTCACACAGTTGTTTTCTTTGCAACTTTGCCTCGTCGCGAAATATGAATTAAACTACTTTCCAGCTTTGTATTTGATAACACCTAAGACTATGGCAGTAGCGAAAAATGGAACTCAGTAATTCAACGTGAAAACTAACGCTTTTTAGAGGCTGAGTAAGAAAATTATATTGTTTTTGAGCTTTTCCAAATTGTTGTTTGCAGTTTGTATTGCTCGGGGTCAGATGGATGCCTTTTTCTATGGGTTTACCGGTATTAATTGTAATAAACCTGATAAACCATTGGTTTTTGACCAATCAGAGCGTGCGTACTATCTCAGTATATTTACCTGTTAGTGGCTGAGTTGGTGCTGTTATTAGTTGAGACGTTTGTGCCGGAGACGAAGTTTCTGTAGGTGTTATGGCTGAAAAAAAAAATGAAAAAAATGAACGAATGGATTAATTAATTAATTAATTAACTACAATTAGGAGCGAAAACTGTTTCAAAAAAGTTAGTGCGATTTACAGCTTTCTTATAGCTTAGAATGCCATACAGTTTGTCAGTTTACTCAGTGACTAAATTCAACACCCTTTTTACGGTAAACATACCGTACTGTAATAGAACTTCTATGGGAAAGTTAAAACAACGTTCTTGGACCCATACCTTTCCTTAGTCTCTTGCTAAATTCGCGGGGTTTTGCGCTATATCTCATAGTGAAATGCCCCGATAATCAGGCCTGTTTTGGCTTTCGTTACAATCCCAGTGCGGTTACCCTCTGAAAACAGTTGTGAAGGTGGGAATCAAACCAAGAAGGTAAGTTCCCACCAAAACCGTACTGATGCAGTGTCATGTGAAGTTTCCAATTACTGACTTCAGCAGAGAAAAACTTCAAGAATGCTAGAACTAACAGTTTAAATTTGTTGCTGGTTGGTACATTGCTTTTTTTTTCTCCCGAAACTTTCTAGACAAGAAATTCACACGGTTGTTTTCTTTGCAATTTCGCATCGTCGCGAAATATGAATTAAACTGCTTTCCAGCTTTGCATTTGATAACACTTTAAAATGACTATGGTAGTAGCGAAAAGTGGAACTCAGTAATACAACGTGAAAACTAACCCTTTTTCGGGCCTGAGTAAGTAAATTGTTCTGTTTTTGAGCTTTTCCAAATTGTTGTTTGCAGTTTGTATTGCTCGGGGTCTGGATACCTTCTTCTATGGGTTTACCGGTATGAATTATATATAATAAATCTAATAAACCATAGGTTTTTGACCAATCAGAGCGTGCGTACTATCTCAGTATATTTACCTGTTAGTGGCTGAGTTGGTGCTGTTATTGGTTGAGACGTTTGTGCCGGAGACGAAGTTTCTGTAGGTGTTATGGCTGAAGAAAAAAAAAATGAAATAAATGAACGAATGGATTAATTAATTAATTAATTATAATTAGGAGCGAAAACTGTTTCAAAAAAGTTAGTGCGATTTACAGCTTTCTTATAGCTTAGAATGCCATACAGTTTGTCAGTTTACTCAGTGACTAAATTCAACACCCTTTTTACGGTAAACATACCGTACTGTAATAGAACTTCTATGGGAAAGTTAAAACAACGTTCTTGGACCCATACCTTTCCTTAGTCTCTTGCTAAATTCTCGGGTTCTTGCGCTATATCACACAGTGAAATGCCCTGATAATCAGGCCTGTTTTGGCTTTCGTTTGGTCATAAAGAGCTCAGTATCATTTTTTTTTGGCAATATTAATCGTCAAACATGTGGCAGATTCCTTGAGAAACGAATCTTTTGGGGGTGGGAAGAGGTAAACGTAACAAACATTTTATTTCAATATACCTTCATCGCAATACTTTCCTACAAAGCCGTGGTCACATTTGCAGTAGTAAGTGTTATCTTTGGGTTCAATCTTGCACTTGCCATGTTGGGAGCAATGATTCTTAGCGCAGGCATTCTGCAGAAATATAATATTAGTGGTAGAAAGTCATGTCAGTAATTTAAGTTTATTAGAAGACGCCCAAATCAAAAAAAGGACGAGTAATTTAAATGATGGAAAAAACACCTAGAGAATTGTGTTATCAGAGAACCTATTTTCTTTAGAAGCTAGACAAATTTTGTTGAAACCTGTAATATAAAACGGTCGATACCGTTACAAGATGATGGTTTCATAAAGGGTAATTCAGTTAACATGTCAGGGTCGGCCAGGGCGGGTAGTGGTATACCAGTATACCCGAAAAAAATTCGCCAAATGCCCAAATATACCCAAAATTATACCCAGGTATACTTTATACCTGAAAGTGATATACCGAATACCCGTATTTAAGCTGCAATATACCGTATACCCGATTTAAAAAGCCCCTGTATACCGTATACCCAAAACCCCTGGCCGACCCTGACATGTAATTCTTTCTTCCAGTAAGATTCGGACGCCATATTGACCAACACGTTTTGCTATTTTGTTCTTGTAGAGTACATAAAGGTATAGAGACTCAGCCTCAATGACTCAATCAATTTAATTATTTTCTTCGAGAATTACAAGCAACCGAACCCACTACTCAATTGAGAATAAAGGAAATAGTTTCTCATGAAGGACCCTTAGACACTTAGATTTTTTCTAGCTGCATACCCTAGCGCTCTTTACTATAGAAGCAACTTTGAGCCGCCACTGGACGTTGCTGGCCTAATCACCAGCCAATGGCAGGGGTTAGTCTGCAAAGACAGGTACTAATTCAGGCTAATCTTAACAAAGAATAGTGTGCCTTAAACCATTTGTAATCAAAAGCACCGTTTTTTTTTTTCGGTCGGCGTGCGAAGGCAGCTAATTTTAAGACAGTTTAGTATACCTTGGTTCCTCTGTAAATAAAACCCCTGCTCTTTTTCAGGTCACCAGGATGTTGCATGTGGTCAGAGTCGCTTAATTGGCAAACGAAATCTCCATCAGGATCGTGTCGGCCAAAGTTGTAAGACAAGCAGTTGTTGTCAAGGTAACACGCCACCCGGCACGCGTCTTGTCCGTGAAGATGAATAGTCTTGAACACGTGATTAATAAGGGCGTCTCCGTCC
The DNA here is from genome assembly GCA_964035525.1 of Porites cylindrica. Classification (NCBI taxonomy): domain Eukaryota; kingdom Metazoa; phylum Cnidaria; class Anthozoa; order Scleractinia; family Poritidae; genus Porites; species Porites cylindrica. The sequence continues at coordinate 58,173,099 of OZ037775.1, forward strand.
TGCGGCGCAGTGAACTCAAGTATTCTACATAAACCTTCATAAAAATATACCAAAAACTTAAATTAATTTTATTAAATAAGATTAATTTAGAAAAAAGTTATTTTTTTAATACCAAAATTTCATAATAAATACAAGTGAATATACAGTACAATTTTCTTTTGCTTTTAATACCTTTTGACGTTAGTTCATAAAATAAGACATATGTATTACATTGTGCATACTTTATTATACTCCATCCGTTATCAGGGGTTTTCAGAAGTACATACAAACATAATTATTACAAAGCTAGGTTAAAATTAAATATAAATGACATTGGAATATTTATAACCTAATCTCTATTACCGTATCCAGATGATTATTATTGTAATTCTGTGATAGCATAAAATGGCCGAAAATATATCATGTTAATTACTGAGTAATTTCTCAAGCAGCTTTTTTCACAGTGCAAGCTTAAAAGTGCTAACGTTTTTGCAAAGTTTGAGCTTTTGGTAATATTACAATAAAATGAACGTTGACCAGTGATTGTTTTTTCAATGTGCGGAATATCCAGCATCTGGAAACTCCTAGTTTGGAGTTGACTAGATCGTTTTAAGTACCTTAGGGCCATACCGATTACACATTTGAAGACAAGGATAGCTTTCTAAGATATAGCTGTTTTCTTATAGGTGACCACTTCAGTCCTTTTAATATAGGATTACACGATCGATAGAGTTATCGGTATATTGAATTTGTGTGTTGGCCAAAGTAGCATTTGCTTTCGAGTTGGCCACCACAATAACTGTAGATAAACAAAAGACACACTGAGCTTAATTAACAGGGAAGAACCCTTGAAAATCGGTAAAGTTGAATGTATCGCCTTTCAACTTGGTAAGTTACCTTATTTTAAGGCGCTCTTTCTAGCAGTGGTGTCAATGGACATTCGTTTACTGTTATTTTTTAAAAGCTAGAAAGGTATATAGTTTGTTTTTTCTTTTTAGGTAAATAGTGAAAGAACAAAATGCCGCGCATCTAACTGAGGGTGTATCCATCCACGATGCAAAAAAATGCTCGTTTAGCTTAAAGATTCCTTCCCCCACCCTCCATCAGAGAAATAAAAATTTCTGTCTTTGCTGGCATACTGAAACGAGACTTTTCCGCGAATCAACGATTCTGCTATTGAAATCAACAGAAATCGACAATGAGCAATCTAGTGTCGAAAGTTTCTCACTGGAAAATGTTGACCTCATTGACATCTCACCTGTATTTCCATGTACTCTTGCGAAGTTCTTGCAGAGCCATAATGCCGAAAGCGACAGAACATTTAGTCGAAAGAGTTGCAGCTTATTCATGCTGTTGGTGCCAAGCAGAATTTAACCAATCTTTTTGAATGTACAGTTTTTAAATTCGATCAAAGTGAGATCTGATATTGCTTTAAAAATGCATGCTTGGTGTATTATCACAGTGAAATATAATACTTTTTTTCAATAATTTATCTCTGTGGAAGTTACACCTAGTCATCGCCTAGGCAATAACTGCATGTTATTAAGGCATAAATTTGAATTACTTGTGCAATAAAATAGTCTTTTTTGTTCAATATACCTAGGCTGAAAAGGTACCAAATTTAACAGAAAATTTATTCAACATTAACTTGTGAATATTTTGCCAACCTGCTTTTCTGCATCTTTAAGCCTACGACTGGGAAGAGGATTCAAGCTCGGATGACTTAGTTTGTTTATTTGCTGTTGTTGTCATACTCTACAATTGCTGGTTAAGTGTGCCTCTTTTTTTACTTTAAAGTACTACTAAAGGAGAGAACTGCAAAGTAAGCTCCGTTTTTTATATGTTTACTCATTATTTGTAAACCATTGCTTGAACCGTTTGCCACCTGTCACTGCATCAACATCATATTGCTATTGACATTGTTAGTGAAAGTAGAATATATTATCTATGGCCATTTACGGAGGCAGGAGAGCTCTACAGTTGCTTGTTGAAAGATGGTTAACTGACAGAGCCATTTTCTGGCCGTTTTTGTCGGAAAGTCTGTTTACTACTAGAAGTAATATTGCAAGTTTCAAAATATTTCCGCTATGATCATGTATATCTGTGATATTGCTAAGTGGCCTAAATTTGTGGGTTTTGTGTGATGTCAACTGATAGCTAATATACACTCCTAATCACTGTACACTAAAAATGTGCAAGCACGCACGCTCAGTACTGTGGTACTGGAGTTATCACCCTATTTTCAACTTTTGATTCTCAGTGAAAAAAAGAGGATTAGAGAGCTCCTTTACAGGACTGTTTTAAATAGCTCTCATTTTATGGCTTAGAAACAGCACCACACAGCTAGTTTGCAAAAAAATTGATGGCGTAGTTCGCCATGGACATTGCGTGATAAACGACATGAGTTCTAAAACTATTTTTGAGCTAAGTACAGAAGTTTAAAAATGTTTAATTGAAATATATTTGAGGACTCAAACTGGGGGTAGAAAACTGTCTCTTTCGACGTAACGGAAATCTAAAATTTTAATGAAATGTAAATGACATATGAAATAGCGGTCAATATGGCAACTACTTAGTTTCTGTCACTAGAGTCCTAGTCCTAGAGTCTTAAAATGCATTTTTTTTTCATCATCTTTAGAAGTGCATCGCAGGCTTTTTATTTGGCCAACTTCTAACGTGTAATAGCAAAAACCCAGTTAAAAGGGGTCAGTTGAAACTAACAATTAATTTTTTTATGTCGAGCGACCACTCCCAAACTAGCGTGCATTGCAAGCGTGTTCTTTGGGTGTTTGAATCCATGCACCCACAACAGCCATGTTGAGTAAAGAGGCCAGGAGTCAAGCCGAGTACAAGGTGGCAATAAAAAAACGGTAAACTGATCCTTACGGAAGGAAGAGTGACAGAAAATATGAAGAAAGAAAGCAAAAAAAAATAAATAAATAAAATGGTGAATTTTATATTTCGGTTTGCAAAACAAACCTTCAGTTGATTATGTCTATTTTTTTTTCGATAATAAACCTCTTTCAATTTAATTCTGGCGTGCCCGTGACAACATTTCATCAGAAACAATCGAGAGGAGGAAAACGAGGAAAGAAGAATCAAATCATTAAAGAAATGGTATTTTAACAGTTCATTGCTTAACTAGCGCTCTTGTTGATCCTCGTGTAAATGAACTCAGTCTTTTTTATTATAATTTTTTTAGTTGTTTTAACAAAAATTCTCTCGAGGGGTCTTTTTGTTTGTTCCGTTTGTTTAGTTTTGTTCGGAGTCTTTCAGCTTAAAACAATATTCTGAATGGTTTGTTACTGCCGTATGTTGTTAGAAAAAGTAATTAAGGGAGAGTAAGTAAGTAAGAGTAAGTAAGAAAGTAAGTAAGTAGGTAAGTAAGTGAAAAAAAAAAAACAAGACCAAATAAAGGAAAATGGATAATATTACTGACGGTAGCATCATTTTCTCTTTAGATGTTAGTAGGGAATCAAATGTTTATTATGGACGAACCAACAGAATGCAAGCTCTTTACTGCATTAGTTATAGCTTTATTGTCGTTAAGTTTATTTTTTCAGAGTTTGTGTTTTGACTTAACGTAAAAGCGACCACTACTAGAATAATTTCAAGCTGCCTCTCGTGAACTAAAGGGGAAAATGATGTCCTTGAATTGCAAAATTGTCAGCCCCCTTACAAAAGCTGATAGAAATGTGTCATAATCAATTTTCATCATAAACATCACGCAACAGTCTCTTGCATCTTGTACTGTTTGTTTCTAAATCTTCGCCATATGGAGTTTTTCGATAGTTGACCATCTGTACTTTGCAACTGGCAAGGAGGAGGCAAGGGGCTCACACAAATAGCTCTTAAAACCAAAACCTCTTGATGGCCATGGTTTTCCGTACTCGTTTTGAACCATCTTCTCAGTGAAATAGGGCACATTCTTGCCACCCCATCCTTGAGAGACAAAAGTAAGTTCTTGAACTCTTTTCGAAATTTATGATTCATGACTCCGTAAATTATAGGATTAATCGCAGATGAGAGGTAGATTAGGGTAAAACAGATCGTTGGATACTCGGGTGGGAGAGTCTTCATTAATTTACCAAGAAGTATACCAATAACTTGCGTTGGAACCCAGCAGAGAATGAATCCAAGCATGACAACAAAGAGTATTTTAGTGGTCCTGAGTTCTTCGCAGCTGGGGCCTGCAGAATGCAGGTTCCCGCGCTGCAGCGAGCATGTTACTGTCATAGAGTGTTTGCGCACAGCTCTATAAACTAGAAAATAACACAAAACCATCAGACCTGAAGGAACAACGTAGCCGATTATGGCGACAGCCAGTGGGATGAAACGTGGGAAACAGGTCCCTGCTTTAGTGATGTAGGCTATCTCTCCGCCGCCCGCCCAAACATATATTTCACCAAAACAAAGTCCGAAAATCCATATTGTGCATATCATCACTATTGTAGACCGCTTGGTAAATATGGATGGAAATTTCCTTGGGTGAACAATTCGAAAGTATCGATTCACAGCCATCAAAGTCATTATTTGCAAGGAGAGAAAAGACATTGATACTCCAAGGATGGCTTGGAACTTGCACATGAACTCTCCCAGGGACCACTGAACAGTTATCAGAGAGATTACCGTCAAAGGCATACAGAAGAGAGCCATAAGGATATCAGCAATTGCCAGATTAATGACGTACGCGTTTGTGATGGTTCGAAGACGTGGATTTCGACGCACAACGGCTAACACAAGAGAATTTCCAATGATTGATAAAAGCATCACAATAATTACAAAAATCGTTTTTGTAATAAGAAGGGCTAAGGTTTTGACCTCCATTTCAATGACGGGAATGAGAGCTTTCTGAACATCAAAGTTAAACCGCACGGCAAAAGTATTAAATAATATTTCACCTACGAAGCTACATTCAAGAATATTATACAAATTGCATAAATGCTAATTAAAACAACACCTACATTATAATGTTCACCTAGGTAAAATCTCCACCAAAGTGTCGACACTTACATCATTGAGCACTTTTTGTCTCATAGAACTTCGACTTTTTCATGGATTTTGTACACTGAATTTAACAAATTAAGATATTTTCATCTTGTCCTTTCCCCGTTCACTTACAGAATGTGCATTTCCTTAAAATGGCCTTGTTTTAATTAAAAAATATCATATTTTTGTCGTGTTATCAAAATAAGCTTTATTAGTCAAAAATCTTAGAAACATAGTTTTGTAACGATATCAAGGTTTTCATTTTAATAAAGACTTCCATTTTAAGAAGCAGCTGATTATATATTTAAACGAAATGTAATCCTCTGTAAATATCCTTTTTTGTTTTGAAATTAAGATGAAAAGCAAACGAGTTTTTTTTTTCTTCTTTTTCTTCTTCTTCTTCTTTCCGTTCTCTTTGTTGTGTTTGGATCGAGGAAATAACTTGAAAAAAGGACAGATGAATACGAACTATCACAAAACGTAACATGAGTCGCGGCACAATTCAACCGAAAACAACAATAACAACAACAAAAAGGGAACACAACGAAATAAGTAATCAGCAAGATGATTGCTATTTACACTGGTCAATCTAATTACTCTTAGGAAACTGTATTAATTTCACTGAGTTACACCTGAATCAATTATGCTTGTTTGCACAATATTCCCAAAAGTCAAACATTTTTTAAATTAAGTACTCTATTGTTACTTTTGCTTCATAAAAAAAAACTGGAAAAAACTGGAAACTTGCTGGGCTGGACAAAACTTACGCTGCGGAAGTACAGCAAGGATTTTCGTCATCGTTTCTTGTGTACTAGAGGGGTATTTGCAAAATATGAAATGTGTAGAAATAGGCTGAAACAACGGTCCTCGGAAGCCAATCGCACGGGTCGTAGTGGTCCGTTCCCTAATACTCTGGCTTTTTAGTAGACTAGGGATAATCTACACTGTACAGCGCCGCAATAAAGATAACAGCGATACAAAGATACCCAAAGACTGTAAGTAAAACACAGCCGCGCAAGTCCGATTCAGCGTCTTGTGGAACTATTTGACCACAATATGAACAAAAACAGAGCAAAATATTTGTTACGCAGGCCTGCTCGTTAAGTTTCCTTTAAGCCCACGTCCACGTAGTTGGACTGTATTCACCTGATTATGAGAGCCAAATAGGCTGCATTTTAAGGGATGAAATAGACAATTTTATTTGTTACATTTTTTTTTTTAATCATTCAATGATTTTAATTGGCTGCAGTAAATATTTAGTGTCTTGAATTGCTTGTGGTCATAAAAGCTTTTGATTGATATTTTCGAAGCATGCGTCTTGCTCAGTTTATGATTGCATGGCCAGCTTAAAATCTAGGTGAATTTCATCGCGGATTAGCAGTTACAGGACACGTAGTCGCGAAACTCTAAAAAGAGCTTTAAAGCCGTGATTTGACTATTGTTTGGAATATCCCTACTAGGTATGAACGAGAGTGAAATACCTTTCTAGAAAAAAATAAATATAATATATTCAACTTTTTTGTATTTATTATTATTATTATTTTTTTTTTTTTTTGTCTTTGTTCCATTTCCAAGAAATCGTCTAAATCATTTCAAAAAGTCCTTTTTGGCAATAAAAGCCTGTCCTCATTTTCGAATTAATTAACCAACGGAAGCCACCTTTCCTGTTACTGTTGTTAAAGTGTCAAACATTTTTACTGTGTTAGTATACTCTGCTAAATAACGAAGTTTACTTGGGGTTGTTTTATTACAAAACTTTTTAAGGTTTAGAACAAAATTGATGAAAGGTGCCTAAGCTAAGCAGTCGTGACGACCATGAAATAACGGGTCACGGCAGAGACGACGACACCCTTATTAAAGGTGGATTCAAGGGCCCAGTTGTTTGAAGGACGATTAGCGCTGACTCGTGGCTAAATCTTAATCCGAGTTTCTTTTCCTGTGGTTCAAAAGCATTTCCTCGGAAAATGTTTGGTATGGACCATTGAACAGTTATAGATGGAAACGACGCGGGAGTTGACCGTATTGACAATGGGGGTAGGCGGGCAGTTTACCAGAAACCCAAATTGATCCAAAACAATGTCAACCTCAGCCTCACATTCAATCGAAGGTTAAGGTAATAAGCCCACAACAACTGTAAAATGGTCTTTTTTCCTTAGCGCATCCAATCATCGAATTATGAACGAAAAGAATCAAACTGGATTTGTTTTTTTAAGCTTCAGTATGATAATCTGAGTTCAAATTTCGCACAAACCCTAGGTTATATTAAACCAACTTTGAACACCTGACCTGCTTGTTGGATTTTTTTTAATGGTACCAGAACTTTACCTTTTTTCTGGATTTGATTAATGATTGAACTTATTGGGACTCGACGTCGTACAGTGCTTGCGCTAAAATTATGCTCGAAGAGTGCCTACTGAGAGCGCATCTGCGATAGGTACTCGACTACGTATGCAAACCCAAATCATAGTTAGTAGACGAGCCATGAAAGCTGGTCATTGTCATGAAAGCTGGCAAACATCACCGCTGATAACAACAGTGCACAATCCTTTTTGATCACAAATTGTGACTGAATATTAAGTTAATGCGATGTTTATTATAAGAAGTCGCAAAATTTGACTGCTTAGAAAGGCAAATTTTCATTATAAAACATCACCAAACACGTTTCTCAGTAATATAGAGAAAAGAAATTACCATGCAACTTTTCACTAAAACCATGGACTAATCCCTTTCGAAAAAGCAAATTTTGCTACTTTTTCAAATCGATGTTTTTATGGCCTAAAAAGTCAAATTTACTAATTAGAACATTACCAAATGCTTTTTCTGGAGTCTATTTTGCCTTAAGAGCAAACGAAGAATTTTCTGATTTTTTACTAACCATGGACTAACCCATTTGGACAAATGCAAATTTGGCGCGGACTTTTGTGAATCGATGTTTTTATAGCCTAGAAAGGCAAATTTACTGATTAGAATATTACCAAATACTTTTTTTCTCAGTCTATTTTGCCTTGAGAGAAGGAATAAAACCATGTACTATAACCTCTTTAGAAAACATAGGCACGTTTAACGTGCATGAGCTATTTTGAGTGCTTCAGTCTAACCTTGCCAAGAGAAATAAATTTACCGTTTTTCATTCTAAATGTAGACTGAGTTTTTGAGCGAAATTGGGTAAATGGGCTATTTGGTAATCCCTTTCGAAAAAGCAAATTTTGTTACTTTTTCAAATCGGCCATCTTGAAGTGGGCGTAAAAAAAACGGATCACGGATCACTGTAACAACCGTTTGAATCATGAAGATATTTAAATGTTATGCTTCTGAACACCTTAAGCCATAATAGAAGAAGACAAAATTGTGAAGAAACAAAATGGCGGTCTCGAAGTGCTCTTGACTGACCTTTAGCGCAGCAATGTCATGTTTAGATGCCGAAATCTCATTGGTTCCTAGCAATCAACTCATAATACCTTCAACCTCATTGGCCCCTGCAACACACATCCTAACAGACAAAGTCACGCGCCCACAAAGCCACAAAGATACATACGCTTAGCCCACTGACATATGAGCTATTTTTTTAAAATAGCTCAATAAAGCAAATTTTTCCACCTTCGAGATCGATGTTTTCTAGCCTAGAATGCAAATTTTCTAAAAAGAACATCACCAAATACTTTTTCTCAGTCTATTTTGCCTAAAAAGTGGGGATGAAGAAAGTTTCCGTTTTTGACTGAAGCACAAAGATTAAGGCAAACTTACTAATTACAATATTACCAAACCCTTTTTTCAGTCTATTTTACCGTGAGAGAAAAAAAAAAGGATTTTGTAATTTTTTACTAAAAGTATGGACTAACCTATGTAGAAACAAAGCAAATTTTGCCACTTTTATAAATCGATGAAAAAGAAACTTCCCTTTTTTGACTAAAACCATAGACTAACCCCTTTAGAAAAATGTAATTTTGCGACTTTTTGAAATGGATCTCTTTATTGCTTAAAAAGGCAAATTTACATAAATTCTATTTTTTCACGTAAAACCTTAAGGCACCTACTGTTCCTGTACCGGGAAAATTCTACTTTCGTGAAGAAAATGCAAACACCAGCTGTTGCTAAAGTTTTTTTTTTTTTCACTAAAACAATATCATGTAAGCACTAAGCTCATAGCTCAAGGGCAACATATGTGCGGAGGCATTCCTAATTTTTGTCCCCACACAGACCGGACCCACGTTCATGCACCCATTATAGACCTATTTTCTGTGATGCTCCTCTCAGAAGTGGTTTAAATTCGAGCAGGTTCTTGTAGGAGATTTTCTTTGCATAGCCGCCGTCTCGGTCGCTTTCAGTGCATCATCGACTAAATCGAGCAGAAACATTTCAATTTCATTGTGACCCAAGAAAAAGCCGTGCATACGCAAGCTTTTGTCATCTTTGAAACACGTCTTTGTCGCCTGTGCTAATTCGTTCTCAGTCTTTCTCTTCTGACAAGCAACACAATAAAACAGATTCCGCGAATTGTGAAAATCTCTGTGATTTGATGCCTGGTAGAAAACTGACTGACATCTCTGAGGGCATTTGCCGTTTTCGTGAAGGAATTGGGTGCACGCTGTAAAAATGATCCAGAAATTCCTCTCTTGTAGGAAAATATTGGCCTCAAGAACAGCTGCATTTCTTGTAAGCGTTTTTCTTGTGAGCTTCTTTTTTTTCGTGGGAAATAAATTCCTTATGTGGACAAAACTTGAACGATATTCGTTTTTTTTTTTGTTTTTAATGCAGATTGAGCTATTTGAGTAAAGAGCGTTGCTTTCTTTTCTGCCTTTGGAATGGAAAGGAATATGTTGCGCGCATTTTTTATGTGCACCGATTTAGATCTACTGAACAGAACAGCTTCCCGCAGTCTGGGCAGCTTTACGTTTGACTAGGATTTCCTCGGAACGAAATCTGTGTTTATAGCCATAACATGCTTGGTGATCACAAAAATAGTAATGTTCTTCTAAATTGTGCTGTTCTGTCTCTTCAGCGTTTGAGAAGGTACAAGGCAACAGAAAGAACACGAATTCGTCAGAACGGTAAAAATGTTACCCTCCGCTACGTTAATCTCCTTAACATTCAGAGAAGGATTAGATGACTTCAAAATGGCAATGAGCTCTTCGTGCTGTCTTTCCCGCTCAGAAATCAAATACACCCACGACGTCTTGTCATCTTCGAGGTCCTCAAAATTTCCATATTTCCTCAGAAGGTAGGCTGTAAACCTCGTATTTGATGCATATGGAGACGACGTCAAGGAAAAATGATTCTCTAACCAGATATCGTTCGGTGGAAGTGCTTAATTAATGGCGTGTCTTTTCTTAGAAAAACATGCAGCTTGAGTGATGATTTGGCGTCTTGAAAAGCAAAGTTGACTCCTTCGATGAAGTTTCGACAACTGGCATATTCTCCCAAACCAAACAGAACTCGTTGAAATCTTCAGATTTTGCCTCCATTGCAGTTTCAGATTGGACACGGTTGTAAAGCAAGTGAAAATCAAATGGCCAAGACTGTTTTCATGATAAAGATAAAAATCGTCAGTGAGTTTGTATCCGTCGATTCTTTGCGATTCAAGCTATATATTAAACAGGTGCATAGACAGTGTAGACGAAAAGATATCTGTCAGAAAAGACTTTGTTTCAGCAAAGTCAACATGACAAAACCGTTTTCAATCGACGTATTTTCAACACTGGCGATTTCAAAGCAGAATGCTCGCTTGGAAGATTACTAGTGTATTGGAGTTGAGATCTAGACTTGTTGGCGAAAAGAAGTGACAGAATCACAGTAACTCTAAGTGGTTGTATGTGCCTCTTCTTTTTGCTAAATTATGGGTTATTGCGTAAACCGCACTTTATCTCATTGAAGCGAAGATAATTACTCTATATAGAAACCAATTAAAAACATCGCACCATATAGAAAAGCAAGACTTACAAAAAATTATCCGCTTGTTTGCACGCGTCAGAAAAAGCCTGTGCGACTGTTGAAACAACTTATGCGTTAGTTAAACAAAAGAGATTGAAACGGATTTAAACAGACATTTCCCAATTAACACCAATTGAAAATTTCAAATACGTTTAATACTTTCATGAAAGGAAGTTTTATACAACAGATCACATAGTAATTTTTTAATCAAGTTTGTCGGGAACTTTGGTTTAAAATATCGATTGCATTATTACACATATATCAACGTGAGGATTTATTACAAAGTCTAAGACCTACTCCGTTTGCTGTTGCCATGCAACGTCAATCAACAGCGGAGAACTGCTACCGAATATATACGCCGATCTTGACACTTCCATTCATTTTAAAATACATCTATTCTTGGAGTCATTTTGGTTTTGCTGGTTTTCACGTTACGTCATCAAAAGAGTTATTGTTCCTCCCGAGTTTTTACTTTCATGAAGCGTTAGAGGAGCCCAGTAAAACTAATACTCGGACTAATTTTTACTTCTTTTTACGAAACAGGGCGCTTGACTTATGTGGGAGAATCTTGATATCTGAACAGTCATTGCATCACAAAGAGTATTATCGCTCTAATGTTTAAGAGTTCCTGAAGAGATTTATTCACGCTTTTGTAGTAAAACTTAAGGCCTGTTTACATGTAGGTGGAGGACCCCAGGTAGGTGAGGTAACCCGCTTTGGTGGATAGCCCGCCCGTCCAGATAACCTCTCATTTTAATTTGATCACGATTACATGATAGGTGTGGTGACCCGCCGCATGTTACCTCACCTATCTGGGGTCCCCCACCTTTATGTAAACAGGCCCTTAGTGACTCTAAGAATTCAAATCCTGTGTCCCCAGAGCCTCCTGGTCCTCGTACTCAGGCCTCCAGGAGGCTCTAAGGACGAGAATGGTTGACAATTTGCCACGTTTTGTAAGGAAATGTATGCAAAGTTGGCTCGCCCAGGGTAGCTAGAGTAGCCGGTACCCGGGACAACCTTTCTCCATATAAACGGGTCCTTTTTCAGCCGATGCATGTCGTCCTAACATTAGACCTTCCAACAGTTTTTCGTACTTGTTTTTATAGATTTCACTTTGAGATGGGTTTGAAAAATGGTTTTCGGTCCTACAAGTGAATTTATTAGGAATTTTAAATGTGACTGAGTTTTTAATCGAACCCGTTTTCTGGAAAAAATCATCAAAAAAGTTAATTATTACATCGGAAGATTCAGATCTTAAGGAACAATTTCTTGGCCCATAGTCCGCTATGGGGACACGATCTTATCTTCCAACCTACCTACCCCTCCCTTTAGCCAACATTTTGTCTCAACGTGATTGTTAATGTCGGATTAGGGGATGGGTAGGTGTGGAGTGTCCTGTACACAAGGGAGGTATCTTAGGAGTTTTTCGCCCTGGGCAAGCCCTCAAGGTTTCAAAGCCTTTGCGGCAATGCCACGCCCAAGAACCCCGAGAACCCTGAGAAGGAGGAACTTAGATGTTAAGGACAGGGATCTAGAAATAGAGAAGGGTCAAGCAGGACTTCCCTAGACTCAACAGCTATAGATTCTTTATTATTGGGATGTACACAGAAATTTTCGTTTTTTAGTTTATAGACAGTTGTTTACATTTACTCTGTTGAAAACCACCAGAACACCAAGAAGTCTTTTTTAACTATAGTTATACTAAATTTGTTTTTAATTTTCATTTTAGAAGAGTTTAATAGAGTATGTTTTCTAATTAAAAAACTAACATTATTATTATTATTATTATTATTATTATTATTATTATTAGAGAATTTTAGAGGCTGACAGTTTTTTTTATTGAAATGAAATGTTTTTAATTCGAATAAATTTTTCTTAGTTAAATTAACTCTTTCTAAGCTAAATTAAGTGCTTTTTAAATCGACAGGAATTGTAAATAGTGTTTTGAATGAATAGTTTTCTCTTTTTTTCAAGCGAATTAATTGTAAATAGGATTTTAATAGTTAGCATTGTTGTCAATAAAATTTTTTCGATTTTTATCTTATAGAAAAATTATTATTAGATAGAGGCACAAGCGACGGGGGAAGCGTTCCTCGCTCGCTTCGCGCTTGCCTTCGTTCGCCTGAAAAACGCCAAAACATCACAACTTGGCAAAGATTAAGGGTGGAATTTATAAAAAAGCTCTTCTCTGTTAAAAACATGCAAACGTATATTGAACGGAAAGAAGAGACTATGTGTGGTTAGCTAATAGTCGTCTCTGTTGAATCAATGCGTTCACTTTTGAGACTTCCCACATTGATAATAAAAATTAAAAAAACCCTGGGTACAGTTTATCGTTGAGCTGCATTTGTGATTTAAAAGCAATGTGTAAAGCAAACGTTTTTCCTTTGCGGGAGCAAGGTTTTACGACTTTGCCAGTTTTTTTTTTTACGTTTTCCTTTCTCGGCAAATTTAATAACCGCTTTTTCTGCCTCACAAATGGTTCACTCGTCCAAGATCTTTTCAAAGAATTTATTTGAAATGTTAATTAACCTTACAAGTCCCAAATGCCCTGAAGTGTATGTGGTAAACAACCCTTGTTTTTGCGCAATACATAGGCACGTGCAGTAAGAGAATCCAATCAGAAATTATTATTCAAATCAGAACGTTGCTCCGCGCCGCATTCAAAACATGATGGCTTCGGTTGAGAAAGCTGACGAAAGTTGCTCACGAAAGAGAAACAATTAAGACGCTCTCACATAAACTGACTTTCCGTCTTTCTCGGCTTCACTACAAGAAAACTATCTGTGGAAACATTCTGGAATGTTAAAACCAGCGCCTGAGGTAAATTACTTGTTTAAGTTATCGTCAGTTCGGTTGACATTTGTATTCCGTCAAGTCCAACTTCAAAATATGTTATTTCGTTGTCCAATGTTCTTGTTTTGAAGTTAATTCATTTGTTCTCAGAGGAAAAATAGCGAGTAGAAATGTTAGCAAATGCTCAAGCAAAATTAGTCCATGATTTTGAAAGCCCTTCGTTACAAGGTCGCACACGTGGCTGTTACTAAAATACACGCAACGCTCAGTGGAGACCTCAATGTCCAGAAAGAGGGGCCCAGCAACTTACGTCTTTCTTTTCCTCCAAATATATATTGGTTACTAAGAAACGAATTTGCAGAAATGACAAATTTGATTCATTTTTTTTTTCTCGGTGACCAACAGCGAGATTTTGACTGAGATAATATCATAAAATGAGGCCACCGCACCTTTAAAATAATAAAGATGGACCTTTTCTATTACGAAAAGCCTCGACGTAAATTGCAAAAGATGTTTTCTTGAATTTCTATTTATTTAAAAGCAGTTTATTTTCAACAGAATACATAAAAAGTACCATATACCTAAACTAAAGTGTTGAAGATGGGAGATGTGAGAAGGCCGTGGCTGTCAAAGTGTTAATAGAGCATCGCAATTTCGAACAACTTTTTTGTACAACAATAAAAAATTTCTGCAGGCAAATGCGACAGCCATACGCGTGTGTTGCAAATGAATCCAACCAAAGTGATTATAGACAGTTAAGATTAATATTTGGACCATTGACAAATCAATTATTAGATTGATGTTGAATCCAAGAGTGACCTAATTACCATATAGTAGTAAATTATTGCTCCGTTTTCTTTCCATTATTCTCGGCCAGATTTCGGATAAATTGCTGTGAAACAAATAACTAACCATATTTGCAATCAAACTTTGATTCACACTCATGTGATATAAGAAAGTCACGCGCGACCTCTTGCGCGAAATCTCGCGTGAATAGATTGCATCTGAGCCTGTATAGTTACTTGTGATATCGAACATTGTCATTTTCGATACTTATTATGAATGGAAAAAATTCATAACATAATATAACATACACTTTGTTACGACTCCTCTTTACGGGGCTATTCTGCAGTAATATACAATAATAACAATTATACTACTACATGAGAAATTTCTGCAATCTGATTGGCTTAGAGCAGTGGTATTTCAGCTTAATTTGAAATACCTACATGTGAAAATTACAAACCTTTTGCTGGTGGCAGTATAAACAAATAATAGCATGATTTGTACGTGACATTTGGCATGAATACCACTCGTGATATTTCAAAATTGTCTCAATGACAATTTCGAAGTATCACTCGTGGTATTTATGCCAAATATCATTACAAATCATGCTATTACCTATACATATACAATAATACAATTACAATGCGGCAAAAATATTTACAAAAATTCGCAATGATTGTCACCTGAGACACATTTATATGATATAACTACATCGCTCGTGACCTCTCGCTTAAATAAATTGCGATGGAGCCTGATCAGTAGTTACTATGATATTGACCATTGCAAATTAATGATACTCATTAAGAATGGAAAAGATTGGCAGAGATCGTCATCAGAGCCGCATTTCGTATGATATAACTACATCACGCGCGACCTATCGCGTGATCTCTCCCGTAAATAGATTGTAGTAGAGTCTGTATGGTTACTAAGATGTTTGACATCGGTATCATTTTAAAGAATCGCAGCCATCGTTAACAGAGCCCTGTTTGCAAACCTTTTTCAGTTTAAAGCCGCTGGCTTTTCAAAGTTGCAACTGGATTTAAGAATAAAGTATTTTCGTATTTTTTATCAGTCTCTCTTGAGTCTTTACGTAGCTCTCTGACGCTTAATTGAGCCATGTTTTACTACTATTAACTCAGCTTTTTATCGTTTCAATTTTCAGCCGTCAGACCAGATCATCTTCCTCAGGCACACCTCCAGATTACACCATGAAACCAGTCTACCAGACCACCACACCACACAATCAGATCACAAACCAGATCAGACCACCACATACGAATACCACAACAGACCATCGTCCCGACCCGACCACCAAATTACACCATCAGATCACACCACCACCACCAATCCAGACCACCAGTTCAGATCACCCCACCAGACCACAGGACACCATCCTTGACTACTCAGCTTCCAATCAGCACAGCATACCCAGCCTCTTGAAATGGTACAGGTCAGGTGCATTCTTTGTGGGTTTGGGCCGAGGGGGGTACATAGAGCTCTGGATGAACCTTGCAAAGCATACTTTCCACACACGTTCGGCCTGAAGTTTTCGGACTCTTTTTCGGCTTAAGTTAATTGTAGTTAGATTAGCTAGTGGGTTCCCTGGGCTGGTAAGGGCCTCCCCTTCCCTTTCTCTTAAGATGGGTTCCTTTGCAGGTGTTCGGTCAGCAATACGATTTCGGCTTTTAGCAATAGGTTCGGCTTTTTGGATTTGGTTCGGCATCTAGGAAACGGCTCAGCTGCATCTTTTTGCGCCTTTTTCAGATGGACTTCTCCACCACCGTCTTTGTCGTCGTCGTCGTCGTAGTCGTCGTCTTCACTTCAACCTCCCGCTTAGTTGCGCCAAATTTGAATTGATCTATCACACTTCACTTGACAGTCTATGCGCTGGTCAAGTGAAGCTTTCATCTGCAAGGTTCAACCAGATAGTGATTATTCTAAGACATAACTTAGTAAACTAGGGACTTCAGATCATTCAGCTACAGTGAGAGGACCTCATTTGGTCACTGCTTACGAGCTTAGTGGTCTCTCTGGTTACAGGTAGATAGTTAGTATAACCTCGCAAAATCGGGTCTGCTCCCACAAATTTTGCTTTTGATGTTAAACAGAGCAAGTGTACGTGAAGTGAAATTTTTCGATGCGCATTTGCAGACCATGAACTTGTGATGGTAGATCAGTCAACAGGTTTAGTCGTACAAGAAAGGTAACTGCAACCAGGCGTTTCTTCCCGCGAAGGTTCAACACCTTCTTGTAGTTACTAGGGCAACATGGGACAATCCACACACTATAGGCTAGATCGTTTACAAATCGTAAGCGTAGGAACTCTTCGAGACTAATCTACGACGCAGATTCATCGCTGGAGGAGCACCAACAAGATATTATCCTCCGAAGTAATCACGAGAATGCTATTGGGCCGAATATTTCGGGGACATACATATAGAGGCCCACCATACCTTGATATGCGTGCCCCTGAACTGCATTCAGGTGAAAACCTCGCTGGTTATAGATAGTCCTTCAGTAAGTAGCAGGAGAGGATACTCTAGTAATGGCATCGTTGACACTAAGACGATTTGATTCGTTTTCTTGTTAATATTGCCTTGCTGGAGGGTTTTCTTCTTAGGAAGTCCTGCATTGCACAACGCAGGCACAGATCGTCTACAAATGGTAGGCGTACGTAGTCTTCACGTCGACCGTTCGTGGCTACTTTTTTCTTCGTCCTCCAGACGTCATCAGCATTGTTCTACCTCCAACAGCTCTTGAAGTACGTCATGACTGGGACAAAATCCTATACAGCACATTGTTTCCTCAACGTATTTCTGAATCTTGTAACAAAATTTTGGATATGTGAATAAAATGCATTTTATTACATTGTTTCATATTGTGTTGTGAGTCCAGCGCTACATCAAGGGAAGAGGCCGGCCGAAGAAAGAAGACCAAAAAACTTCGAGAGCCTTAGAAAGATAGTCTAGTAGTCCAATTACCTAAGTAGGCGTGTTAGCTTCCTTTGCAGCAATTAACGGAGAAGAAGAATCTCATCGGATCAAACAGAATAATGACGGTGATGATGATAATGATGATGACGACGACCATATAATGATGACGATCGTGTACACTAAGACGTCATTTTGCTTCTATGAAAACAGAAGCAGTCGACATCTTAGTGGAAACGACTTTATTATTAGGAAGGCAAGGTAAAGCTAGAGGAGACAGCATAGAGTGATAACTTTAAAGAGCTGTCTTGATTAACTTTGAGATTTCCATAATTAAGGCCCTATATGTCTCCCCTCCTTCCATGTGGGAACGAATTTAAAAGATTTTTCAACGAATCTAACATTTTTTTCTTAAAATCAAACAATTTGACAAGGCAAATTTGAAAACTTTTCACGAGCCCAGAAGTTTGATTTCATCTTATCTCGGATCCCATGTTCGGCAGTTGTTTTTCTTGTTGCGGGATGGGACAATGTTAGTTAAGACAGCTACTAATAATAAATAATTCTAATTTTAATTGGTCGGCCGGACTTCATCTTTGGAGCAACTACAAGTCATCTACGACAACAACAACAACAACAACAACAACAACAACATGGACTATACATATCTACGCTTTGGTCTATTGGATTCACTGTGGATTGTTGGTCCTAGTATCCTTGGTCCTTTGTTGGAAGAACATGACGGCAGAGTACAGCTGCAGTCCATATAAGGTAGGGCTGATTAATGTTGGTACAACGTTTGCATAAATCAGACTCGTTTGGTCTGAAATAACGTATGGCAGATTGAATTTCCGCGGCACCGTTATTCTTGCAAGAAGGTTCGTAGTTAATGCAAACCTTGCACCAGATCAATCAGCCCAAGTAATAATTCAACGTGGTACAAGGTACGTGGATTTTTTTTCTTTGTTAGCGATTTAATTTTCGGTTCGGTCCATTCCTCTTTTTCCGGCTTTCGATTCGACTTGCGATCTGATTCCGGATTCGGCTTCGAAAAAATGCGAAGGCTTAGTATCGACAATGTTTCGATAGCAAGCCGCCAAATATCCCTGCGTACCGTCCGGGGGACCCTGGTGTGTTTCATTCGAGGTGTCAAGGTTTATGGACACATGTCACACTCCTCGGTCTAGCGAACCCGGACGCTAAATTCTTGTAGGAGCGCACCCAATAAACTACTTAATTTCTGTAAACAGCTGACTCAATTCAATAAAAACACTTCACCTAATGCGTTGTCTGTGTGATTTTTTTAATAGTAGATTATAGAGTAATTAGTTATAAGTACTAATGATGATTTGATTTGCAGGTATCTTACAAAATACTTGTTGTAGTAAAATCCAATGAAAATAAAACGAACAAACAAAAAACACTGAGTTGTGAGTGTGGTGTCTTTTACACAATTAAGCCCGTTGACTATAGAGTAATTAGTTATAAGTACTAATGATGATTTGATTTGCAGGTATCTTACAAGATACTTGTTGTAATGAGACCACTGAAAATAAAACAAAAAAAAACGCTGAGTTGTGAGTGTGGTGTCTTTTACACAATTACGCGCGTTTAGTATAGAGTAATTAGTTGTAAGTACTAATGATGATTTGATTTGCAGGCATCTCAAAAAAAACTTGTAATAAGACCAATGATAATAAAGGAAAACAAAAAAACACTGAGTTGTGAGTCTGGTGTCTTTTACACAATTACGCACGTTGACCATAGAGTAATTAGTTATAAGTACTAATGATGACTTGATTTGCAGGTATCTTACAAAATAACTGTTGTAATAAGACCAGTGAAAATAAAACAAACCAAAAAACACTGAGTTGTGAGTGTGGTGTCTTTTAAACCCTGAATTACGCGCGTTCACTATAGATTAATTAGTCATAAGTACTAATGATAATTTGATTTGCAGGTATCTCACAAAATACTTGTTGTAATAAGACCAATGAAAATAAAACAAACAAAAAAACACTGACAGAGTTGTGAGTGTGGTGTCTTTTACACAATTACGCACATTGACTGGCATTATGTCACATCAGTGTGTTTTACTGCAAACACACTTAACACACTGCAAATAACTAATTTTTCACTTCAGATAATAGAAGGTCGAAAATCATTATTTTGTATTTTTTTGGACTCTACCTCCATTTTTTTCGAGAGTAAATGGGAACACAACTTTTTGGGCGCGCCCTCCCAAGATCGCACAAGCTTTTTTTCCTACCCTTGGATTACTTTTTTGGATGCGTTCTTGAAGAAACGTATGGCACCACCACCTGGAATTCGTAAAAGGAGTGCTAAATGCTGGATAGAAATTTGTAATTGAGTTGTACGTAATTAATAGCTGATGAAAAATAAAGTTTAAAAACAAAAGAGAACTTCATCAGCTTGTTTTTTCTCCTTCACACCAGTACTAGATAATTTAAATAAGATTTTTGTTGTAACGGAGTTCCTTTTCTGCAATAAACAATAAATGTTTGACCAACACCATGTCGCGTCATCTGTGTATTTTTCTGTTAAAGCGATAGCAAGTAATTTAACAAGTTTTATTTCAGGAACTTCGGCCGTCATATTTTTAACCGTTATTTTCGCTCGAACAACGCCGCCTCGAAGACGACTGATTTGGGCGCGCCCTCTCAAGACGGATCATGCCAAACTGATTGTTTGACGTATGCTCTCAAGAAGTTCGTTTTGAATGTACTTCTGGCAGCATTCCTGAAGAAACGCATAGCGTCACTGGTTACGACTGAAAAACGACTGCAAGTTCTAAAGGTAACACAACCTTTCTTTTTGTTCAGTTGTTTTAACTTTTTGATCATCTTTCTGTGTTTCAGATGTAGTGCGTGAAGTGAGCTTTTTCCGGCCCCTAAGAGGTAAGGAAGAATGAAACGGACGACGAGAACACTAAATCGGATTCTGCTATTACAGGCACTTATCTTCACATGATACTAAAACTTATTCATTAATTCAGAATTTAGTAGGATTCAAACCCACGATCTCAGTTTGTTGTGTTATTGGTAATCACAATCTATCTTAGAGCGCAATTTTCAAGACATAGGATTCCAAATAATGCACTGAATATCTGTTTGATGATAGCTCACAGATATTGATTGGATGTCAGCAGTCAATTCCAAGGCCTTTTAGAGGAAATTGAGTTTGTAATCGGTTTTCAACTGCGAGACAAAGCCAGTGTTTTGATAACATTGATTATGTTTTCAAGAACCATTTCATTTAGGTCAGAGAAGTCCAGCAGCTGTGTTATGGCGGTTTTGAACTGTTATCTTCAGCGATCTGTAACCTGTAAGTATCAAAATATAGGAAAGTCTTCTCCTTGCAGAGGATAAACATTCTAAGCCAAAAAGTGCTTGGTTTCGTTTAAGGAATTAAAAAGAGAGTTAAAGTCAGTTGTGCTCCGGCTGCATCAAAAGTCATAACTTTATAGGAAAACGGCTGTTCCACTGGGATTCCAACCCGTGAACATTGCTTCATTAGTAAGCAAATCGATATGAAATATAACTGATATTCAAACGCCAGGATGTCTCAACCTGTTTCCCAGGGCGAGTGCGTCTGAAGGAAGCTGCAGAGTTTAAAGTTTATGTTCAACTGTCATGGTGCAACGTTTGCTTTGATGTCTGTTTTTGGTAGCATTTTTATTTAGGTCTGTGTAACTCCAACCCACACTCACTAAAGCCACGTATTAACCAGCCCAGTGACGTAGCGGAACACGTGACCCTACCAACAAGACCTAAGGTAAGTACCAGAAAGATTAAAAATGTTCACCCAAAATATTCTGGAACGGCCGAAGAAGACTTTGATCAGTATTTCAGGCCATGAATTTAAATTCCAATGATCATCCTTTTGATCTGTACAAGGATGAAAGTCGTGCTTTAATAATCGAATAATATAAATCCAAGAAGTCAAGTCTGAGGCGATTAGGATACTGAGCAGATCTTAGGATACTGAGCAGATCTTAGGATACTGAGCAGATCTTAGGATACTGAGCAGATCAAAACTACAAGGAGGAACGAACATATACGGATAAAAAGGGATTGATATCAACATGAAGCTGTAATAACTAAGGGGAAACTGTTGCTTTCTTTCTGAATCCATGTTCTTCAGAAACCTTGCATTTAGGTCCAAAAACTCTTGATGACAGCGAGCAGATAATACAACCCGGAGGTATCAGAAGTCTCTACAAATGATACATGGTGATTTGAGCGAACCCGCCTGGCGACCAAAGGTAGGCACAGAAAAAAGACTTACCAACACGTTCGAAAAATGTGACCAGGAAAAAATATGATCAACAAGAAAAGCTCATGGCCTTTTCTCAAGTTGTTCAGAATGAGGCTTTTTTGGAATTAGAACCTGTATAGCCTTTGTTTAGTTGTTGGGGATGTAAAGCATAAATCATCAAACAACTGAACTACGCAGGAACATGCCTAACTTTCAGTGTCATCTTAATACAGTTTCCTTAGTAGAAGGTGCCTCTCAACAAGAATTTACAGATGTGTTGCACATAAGAACGCATCCTCTCCTTCCATGGACTTCTAATACATGAAGGTTGCTGGATTTACGAGGAGTTACTGGGATTCAAACCCAAGCCAACTAAGAAGTTGTCGAAAGCTAAATATCTTTTTCTTGAGCTGTATTTTATTTAGATCCTAAAAGACTGCAGATGTATCACCCTCAGTCATGAAGTCCTAGCCAGCAGTACGTGACTTGTAAATGACACAAGGGAGCCTGCTTAACTCGACAGAGGTACGTACAAGAATAGAAAAATATGTAACACTCATCTTTCAACAAATGATTTGTAAAACATTGGCTGAAAAGAAATTGGGCTGTTGGATCGAAAGTGCGCGCAGAAAATTGTTAGCGGTTTGTGTTGAATTAACTGAACTAAGCATGTGTTGATACTGCAAAAATCTAGGAGAAAAAATGGGGTAGCTCCACCTTTATTCTGTTTAAACTTTCACTGATTTTCTTTTTTTTGTGTACTCTTGTTTCTTTTTTTTTCTAGAAAAATGCAGGAAGTATATTTGTGAGGCAACGTCATGATTAGAGGGCTGGAGAAATGACTGACACCTAATGCATTGATTATGACGATTAATTATCTTGTTTATTGGGATGATGATGACGATGGTGATTAATAAGAAGTGCTGCCAACTGCAAACGAGGACGGCCGTGGTGATGATCGATGATCCGATCCAACCTTCTTCAGCAGGTGAAACGTGAAATGCAACTAGAAATATGTGTATCGCAGACCTATATGAGGCTCAGGGAGGGATAACCTGTTTAATCAGTTAAGTATCGAAGGGTGGAGAGACAGAGAGTATAAAATTGCCCATGCAGCTCAAGACGTATAATAACACAACAGCAAAAGGAAAGGGACTTGAGTTTTGCCGATAGTTTGGAGGGTCTTGGCGTTCTTCTCGGAGGATTTTCAAAAGGCCAGTAGGGATAAAACTGAATATAATGACCTGGAGATGAAGCACATGATGGGCTTATTTGACGCACAAAAGAAAAGAAAACGGCAAAAAAGGAAAAAAAAAGAACAAAAATGGAACAAAAATGAACTTAAAATGGGAAATCAATAAAAGGGAAGAAAATAAATATAAAAGTAGTAAAATAAAAATGCTTAACAAGCTAAGATAAAAATAATCTGAAACTAAAGTCAAATAATGTGAAAATAAAAAAAAACAATAGTAATGATTACGATAATGACAATAAATAAGAGAAAAGGAAATAACTGCAACAAAAGAGACTTCATTGATTTTTGAAAACGAAACTGCAAGGACTTTAAGGCAGTAACGTTTCAAAAATCAGGCAAGTGGTATTTTTTTATTTTTAAAGTCTTTTTGGTTGCCACTTTTATCGCTTTTCCTTTTCTATTACTGTCGTTATAATCATTATTATTATTATTATTATTATTATTATCATCATCATCTTTAAATTCCTTTCTGTCACATTCTTCAGATGTTTTTACCTTTTTCGTCTTTATTCTTTTGTGCATAAGTCATTTTTTTTTACAGTTTTATCCCTATTAATTTATACAATTTTTTTTTTTGAGTTTGAAACTGTTGTATCAAATTTTCAACCGAGTCGATTTCTTAGTATATAGGGACGGCCTGACTATCCGAATTATCTAGAAACGCCAAGTCTCTATGGCTTTTGCCTTGCATGCTTTGACGCAATGAAAGAACAAGTGAGGGAAAACCTGACTTTCATAATAAGCTCATTTTAACCTCTGGTCTTGATTTCATTTCTTGAGAGTTCTAGGAAAAGTGAACGTTGACCTGCTGGGCAAGCTGATGAGGCGCTGTGATGTGACGAGGCTAGACGTATACGACTGACACGTGTTGTATGGGTGATGATGCTGACGATGACGACGACGACGACGATAATGATGATGATTCTGATGATGCTGACGATGATGATGATGATGCTAATAATGAAAATGGCGTCGCTGACGATGATGATGATAAGGATGACGACGATCATTCTGACGATGAGGATGATAATGACAATGTTGCGGAAAATGATGATGATGATGATGTTGACATTCTTCAAAAAACTGTTCCTTGATAAAGAAACTCCGAAGGTCAGTAATTGGCCGTGGCGACGTTAAAATTGGTTAGTATCAGAACAGTAATCTTTGTTCTCCTTCAATGCCTGACTTCTTCCCAGTCGTCTCTCTTCTCTTACTCAAGGCGCATGGAACATCCCTTCCCTGCATGCTGTAATAGTCTGTCTCCCGCGACCGTTTCGTTACTAAGAGGGCCAAGAGAAGCGGCTGGGAAAGGTTCAGCTTCGATAGGGTAAACGAAATGATCTAAAAACTACAACGGGAGTAGCGAGGGAAAGCTACGCTTTGATAATGTGTCTCGCGTTAAACTAGAGGTTTTGTCTTGACTCGGTTATCAGCTTTCCCTGCTTTTCTTATTAAAGCTGTGGACTGCCAAAGAAGGACGAAAGACAACTTGCGATTTAAAACTCCATCAAATGGATTATTTTGTCCTTGATCGCACTTGCCTCTATGATACAATTAAGGCTATATGTTCTGAAATACACGACAACAATACTCTGCAGCAGTAGCAAAATAAACTTTGAAGATTTTTCATTAAAAATCAAGAAATTGAGGTATCTTCTGTTTTCGTCCCAACAGCTTCCAGCGTGGCCATGGGTGTATTCTTGCATCATATTGCAGGATGAGTGTTATGAGTGCTTGTTAAATAGATATATTTATAAAGGTGTAGTTCTTAAGACAGGGGCGGATCCAGGATTTTTGTTAGGAAGGGGGTTCACCACTAAGCAATGGCGTAACTGACTGACGACGCAAACAAATTTTAAAAGCGAATACAAAGAATCGAAGAAGGCTTTTGACTAGGCAATAGCATAATGTGATCTGCTGAAAATACATATCAAATGATACTGCAAATTTTGTATATAACTGTATTAGAAAGCCGCGGGTCATCTCAGGAAGGGTGCGCACGCACCGCACACTCCCCCTAGATCCGCTCCTAGACGCTTTTTAGAGTGAAAGAGTTGGGCAAAGGCCATAAAAAGAGACCGTTTTTTTTTGTTTTCATTATCAGTTTCGAGATAAATGAACTTGAAATATGTAGCAAATGTGGCAGCAATCATGTAAAGGAGAAAGCTCGATTTTATGAATGGAAGTTTTTGCGTGCAGTTCGTGTAATGTTGAATTTATCAATTCGGCCACGAAAATTAGAGCGTAACTTGGAACCTCTGAATTCTTCTTAATTAATGCCACAAACGCTGATTTTATAGCTTAACATGTAACATAAACTGCAATAACCTTGTAATGCATGAAGATTTTCAGAGGTTCCGAGCAAAATTTTTTGCCTGATTTGAATTTGTCTGCCAAAAAAAAAAAACTTTATAACGTCTGTCTGCTAAGTGAAAGGCAGGGAATCATAGCTTTCACCCTTTACATTGATCCAATAAACAATAATTTAATATCTGTATTCCGAGCGAACACGCTTTAATTAATATCATTGCTAGAGCACTTTAAAACAGTGACAGATATTCAAATCGCACTATTCTAGAGCACAGCCTCGCCGACAATCCACTCCGAGAATAACTTTTCCTTTTCGTTTTCTTTCTACTTTCACCCAAGCCAAAATATTCATTTATTTACCTTAGCTTTAATTTTTTTGCTGCGTTTATATACGGTAGACCTTTAAACGCCAAATGTGTCACCATAGCACTTAATGGGGAACACGTTCCCTATTTTTCCAAATTAAATTGGTTTTCGGGGTTTACGTGTCCGACTATGGTGTAATTGTATTGTTAATCTCATTTTAGTTGATGTATTTCTTAAAAATAAAGTATGATGGAGCTTGTTGAAAAATTGCGTGCTTGTTTCTTTAAAGTTGTTGTTGTAAAGGGAACGCCAAAAGCCGAAACCGCACCAAAGGAAAAATACGGAATTCTAACCCGAATGAATTCTTTAAAACTCATTGTTTTCTATACAAAATGTCAAAAACGATCTTTTTTGATATAATTTCCGTAAAAAAAAAAGACAGATAAGAAATAGTTCGATTTTAGGACAAAGTCCATAGACTAACCCCTTATGGAGAATGTCTTTTTTCTTCTTAAAATCATTCTTTTCTTTCCACAATATCAAAAACGATCTTTTCTAAAAACATTTCTGTGAAAGACACCGATAAGAAACATTTCGATTTTTGGACAAAATCCATGGACTAACCCATTTTTGAAAATTGTTTGGTCTTAAAATAATTGTTTTTTATCCAAAATACCGAAAAACGATCTTTTCTGGCATAGTTTCCGTAAAATACACAAAAAATATCAAGTTCGATTTTTGGACAAAATCTATGGACCAACCATTTTGGAAATTGTCCATTTTTGGCCCTCTTTAAAACTTTAATTTTTTCCTCTTAAAATCATTCTTTTCTTTCCACAATACCAAAAACGATCTTTTCTGAAATAATTTCTCTGAAAAACAACGACCAGAAAAAGTTCGAAGTTTGGACAAAATCCATGAACTACCGACTTTTGAGAATTTCATTTTTTGGCCCTTTTTAAAACTTAAATTTTTTGGTCTAAAAATGATTGTTTTCTATCCAAAATATCGAACAACGATCTTTTCTAACATAATTTCAGTGATAACAGCGATAAAAGACAGTTCGATTTTTGGACAAAATCTATGGATTAACACCTTTCGAAGTGTCCCTTTTTTAGGTCATTATTAAAACTTCAATTTTTTCCTCTTAAACATCTTTATTTTCCTTCCACAATATAGAAAACGGTCTTTTCTAAATTTCTGTAAAAGACACCGATAACCAAAACTTCAATGTTTGGACAAAATTCATGGACTAACCCCTTTGGAAATGTCAATTTTTTTGCCCTTTTTAAAACTTCAATTTTTTGGTCTAAAAATGATTGTTTTCTATCCAAAATATCGACAAACGATCTTTTCTGAAATAATTTCTGTGAAAAACACCGATAACAAAAGTTCGATTTTTGGAAAAATCAATGGACTAACCCCTTTCGAAAATGTCAATTTTTGACTCAATTTCAAACTTCAATTTTCTGCCCTAAAAATCATTCTTTTCTATACAAAATATCCAAAAACGATGTTTTTTAATATAATTTCCGTATCAAACACAGATAAGAATAAGTTCCTTTTTAGGACAAAATGCATGGACTAACCCTTCTGGAAAATGTCCATTTTTTGGCTCTATTTAAAACTTCAATGTTTTGGTCTTTAAATCCTTGTTTTCTATCAGAAATATCGAAAAACGATCTTTTCTGACATAATTTCCGTAAACAACACATACAATATAAGGTTCGATTTTTTCACAACATCCATTGACTAACCACTTTAAAAAATGTCCATTTTTTGGCACTTTTTAAAACTTCATAATTTTCCTTTTAAAATCATTATTTTCCTTCCACAATATGGAAAACGGTCTTTTTAAAATTAATTTCTGTAAAAGACACCGATAACAAAAAGTTCGATTTTTAGACAAAATCCATGGACTAACCCCTTTATAAAATGTCCATTTTTATGGCCCTTTTTTTAAACTTCAATTTTTCGGTCGAAAAAAATTTGTTTTCTATCCAGAATATCGAAAAACGATCATTTCTGACATGATTTCTATGAAAAACAGCCATAAAATAAATTTCCATTTTTGGACAAAATCCATGGACTAACCCCTTTTGAAAATGCCCATTTTTTGGCCCTTTTTAAAACTTCAATTTTTTCCACTTAAAATCATTCTTTTCTTTCCACAATATCAAAAACGATGTTTTCTGATATGATTTCTGTAAAAAAACGCCAATAACAGAAAATTCGATTTTTGGAAAAAATCCATGGACTAGCCCCTTTGGAAATGTCCATTTATTGGCCCTTTTTAAAACTTCAATTTTTTTCACTTAAAATCATTCTTTTCTTTCCACAATATCAAAAACGAGCATTTCTGATATGATTTCTGTAAAAAACGCTCATAACAGGAAGTTCGATTTTTCGACAAAATCCATGCACAAACCCCTTTAAAAAATGTCCATTTTTTGGCCCTTGTTAAAAATTCAACTTTTTGGTCGTAAAATGATTGTTTTCTATCCAGAATATCGAAAACCGATTTTTTCTGACATAATTTCTGTAAAAAACAGCGATAAGAGAAATTCCGATTTTTGGACAAAATCCATGGACTAACCCCTTTGAAAATGTCCACTTTTTGGGCATTTTGAAAACTTCAATTTTTTCCTCTTAAAATCATTCTTTTCTTTCTACAATATCGAATATCAATATCATTTCTGTGAAAAAAGGCCGAAAAAGAAAAAGTTCGATTCTTGGACAAACTCCATGGACTAACCCCTTAGAAAAATGTCAATTTTTTGGCCCTTGTTAAAACTTCAATTTTTGGGTCTAAAAATGATTTTTTTTCCAAAATATCGAAAAACGATTTTTTCGGCCATAATTTCTGTAAAAAAAAGCCATAAGAGAAATTTCGATTTTTGGACAAAATCCAAGGACAAACCCCTTTGGAAAATGTCCATTTTTTGGCCCTCGTTAAAACTTCAATATTTTGGTCTAAAAATGATTCTTTTCTTTCATAAATATCGAAAAATGATCTTTTGGTGACAAAGTTTTTGTGAAAACAGCGATGATTTTTTTCTGACATAATTTCTGTAAAAAACACCCATACGAGAAATTTCGATTTTTGGAAAAAATCCATGGACTAACCCCTTTGGAAAATGTCCATTTTCTGGCCCTTTTTAAAACTTCCATTTTTTTCACTTAAAATCATTCTTTTCTTTCCACATTATCAAAAACGATGTTTTCTGATAGAATTTCCGGGAAAAACGCCGATAAGAAAAAGTTCGATTTTTGAACAAAACGCCATGGACTAATCCCTTTAAAAAATGTCCATTATCTGAACCTTTTTAAAACTTCAATTTTTTCTATTTAAAATCATTCTTTTCTTTCCACAATATCAAAAACGATCTTTTCTGATATGATTTCGGTGAAAAACAGCGATAAGACAAAGTTCGATTTTTGGACAAAATCCATGGACTAACCCCTTCAAAAAAAAGTCCATTTTTTGGCCCTTGTTAAAACTTCAATTTTTTAGTCTACAAATGATTGTTGTCTATTTAAAATATCTAAAAACGATCTTTTCTGACATAATTTCTGTGAAAAACAGCGATAAGACAAAGTTCAATTTTTGGACAAAATCCATGGACTAAACACTTTGGAAAATGTCCTTTTTTTGGCCCTTTTTAAAACTTCATATTTTTCCTCTTAATAACACTCTTTTCTTTCCACAATATAAAAAACGATCTTTTCTGTTACGATTTCTGTAAAAAACCCCGAGAAGAAAAACTTCGATTTTTGGACGAGATCCAAGGACTAACCCCTTTAAAAAGTGTCGATTTTTTGGCGATTGTTAAAACGTCAATTTTTGGGTCTTACAATGTTTGTTTTCTATCCAAAGTATTGAAGAAGGATTTTTTGTGATATAATTTTCTAAAAAACATCCATACGAGAAAGTTCGATTTTTGGACAAAATCCATGGACTAACCCCTTCAAAAAACGTCCATTTTTTGCTTCTTGTTAAAACTTCAATTTTTTTAGTCTACAAATGATTGTTTTCTATTTAAGATATCCAAAAACGATCTTTTCTGACATAATTTCTGTGAAAAACGCCCATAAAAAAAGTTCGATTTTTGGACAAAACGCCATGTTTTAACCCCTTTAAAAAATGTCCATTTTTTGACCCTTTATAATACTTCAATTTTTTCACTCAAAATCTTTCTTTTCTTTCATACATATCGAAAAACGATCTTTGGTGACATAATTTCAGTGAAAAAACAGCGATAATAGAAATTATGAGTTTTGGACAAAGTCATGGACTAACCCCTTAGGAAAATGTCCTTTTCATGGCCCTTTTTTAAACTTGAATTTTTTCCACTTAAAATCATTCTTTTCTTTCCACAATATTAAAAACGATGTTTTCCGATAGAATTACTGTGAAA
Source organism: Porites cylindrica (assembly GCA_964035525.1). Classification (NCBI taxonomy): domain Eukaryota; kingdom Metazoa; phylum Cnidaria; class Anthozoa; order Scleractinia; family Poritidae; genus Porites; species Porites cylindrica. The sequence continues at coordinate 58,203,074 of OZ037775.1, forward strand.
AAAGCAAAAAAAAAGAGTTCGATTTTTGAACAAAATCCATGGACTAGCCCCTTTAAAAAAAAGTCCATTTTTTGGTCCTTGTTAAAACTTCAATTTTTTAGTCTAAAAATGATCGTTTTCTATTTAAAATATCCAAAAACGATCTTTTCTGACATAATTTCTGTAAAAAACAGCAATAAGAGAAAGTTCGATTTTTGGACAAAATCCATGGACTAACCCCTTTGGAAAATGTCCATTTTTTGGCCCTTTTTAAAACTTTATTTTTTTTTTCACTTCAAATCATTCTTTTTTTTCCAGAATATCAAAAACGTTGTTTTCTGATAGAATTTCTGTGAAAAACGCCGATAAGAAAAACTTCGATTTTGGCAAATAATCCATGAACTAATCCCTTTAAAAAATGTCCATTTTTGACCCTTGTTAAAACTTAAATTTTTTGGTCTTAAAATGATTGTTTGCTATTTAAAATATCCAAAAACGATCTCTTCTGACATAACTTCTGTGAAAAAAAGCGAAAAGAGAAGGTTCGATTTTTGGACAAAATCCACGGACTTACCGCTTTGGAAAATGTCAACTTTTTGCCCTTTTTTAAAACTTCAATTTTTTTCTACTTAAAATCATTCTTTTCTTTCTACAATATCAAAAACGATCTTTTCTGATATGATATGTGTGAAAAACGCCGATAAGAAAAAGTTCGATTTTTAGACAAAATCCATGGACTAACCCCTTTAAAAAATGTCAATTCTTTGGCCCTTGTCAAAACCTTAATTTTTTGTTCTTACAATGTTTGTTTTCTATCCAGAATAATTAAAAAAGATTTTTTTCTGACATAATTTCTGTAAAAAACACCCATACGAGAAATTTCGATTTTTGGACAAAATCCATGGACTAACCCCTTTGGAAAATGTCCATTTTTTGGCCCTTTTTAAAACTTTATTTTTTTCACTTAAAATCATTGTTTTTTTTCCAGAATATCAAAAACGTTGTGTTCTGATAGATTTTCTGTGAAAAACGCCGATAAGAAAAACTTCGATTTTGGCACATAATCCATGAACTAACCCCTTTAAAAAATGTCGATTTTTGACCCTTGTTAAAACTTAAATTTTTGGTCTTAAAATGATTGTTTGCTATTTAAAATATCCAAACACGATCTTTTCTCACATAACTTCTGTGAAAAAAACCGATAAGAGAAGGTTCGATTTTTGGACAAAATCCATGGACTTACCCCTTTGGAAAATGTCAACTTTTTGCCCTTTTTTAAAACTTCAATTTTTTTCTACTTAAAATCATTCTTTTCTTTCTACAATATCAAAAACGATCTTTTCTGATATGATATGTGTGAAAAACGCCGATAAGAAAAACTTCGATTTTTAGACAAAATCCATGGACTAACCCCTTTTAAAAATGTCCATTTCTTGACCCTTGTCAAAACTTTAATTTTTTTTTCCTACAATGTTTGTTTTCTATCCAGAATAATTAAAAACGATTTTTTTCTGACATAATTTCTGTAAAAAACACCCATACGAGAAATTTCGATTTTTGGACAAAATCCATGGACTAACCCCTTTGGAAAATGTCCCTTTTTGGCCCTTAATAAAACTTTATTTTTTTGTCACTTAAAATCATTCTCTTTTTTCTAGAATATCAAAAACGTTGTTTTCTGATAGAATTTCTGTGAAAAACGCCGATAAGAAAAACTTCGCTTTTGGCACATAATCCATGAACTAACCCCTTTAAAAAATGTCGATTTTTGACCCTTGTTAAAACTTAAATTTTTTGGTCTTAAAATAATTGTTGGCTCTTTAAAATATCCAAAAACGATCTCTTCTGACAGAACTTTTGTGAAAAAAAAAGCGATAAGAGAAGGTTCGATTTTTCGACAAAATCCATGGACTTACCCCTTTGGAAAATGTCACCTTTTTGCCCTTTTTTAAAACTTCAATTTTTTCCTACTTAAAATCATTCTTTTCTTTCCACAATATCAAAAACGATGTTTTCTGATAGAATATCTGTGAAAAACGCCTATAAAAAAAAGTTTGATTTTTGAACAAAACGCCATGGACTAATCCCTTTAAAAAATGTCCATTATTTGAACCTTTTTGAAACTTCAATTTTTTCTACTTAAAATCATTCTTTTCTTTCCACAATATCAAAAACGATCTGTTTTGAAATGATTTCTGTGAAAAAGGCAAATAAGAGAAAGTTCGATTTTTAGACAAAATCCATGCACTAACCCCTTCAAAAAAAGTCCATTTTTTGGTCCTTGTTAACACTTCAATTTTTTAGTCTACAAATGATTGTTGTCTATTTAAAATATCTAAAAGCGATCTTTTCTGACATAATTTCTGCGAAAAACAGCGATAAGACAAAGTTCGATTTCTGGACAAAATCCATAGACTAAACCCTTTCGAAAATGTCCTTTTTTTGGCCTTTTTTAAAACTTCATATTTTTCCACTTAACATCATTCTTTTCTTTCCACAATATAAAAAAACGATCTTTTCTGATACGATTTCTGTAAAAAACGCCGAGAGGAAAAACTTTGATTTTTGGACCAAATCCACGGACTAACCCCTTTAAAAAGTGTCCATTTTTGACCCTTTCATAAATATGGAAAAACGATCTTTTTCACATAGTTTGAGTCAAAAAACAGCGAAAATAGAAATTATGAGTTTTGGACAAAGTCATGGACTAATCCCTTTGGAAAATGTCCTTTTTATGGCCTTTTTTTCGCCCTTGTTAAAACGTCAATTTTTTGGTCTTACAATGTTTGTTTTCTATCCAGAATATTGAAAAACGATTTTTTTCTGACATAATTTCTGTAAAAAAAAACCCATACGAGAAATTTCGATTTTTGGACAAGATCCATGGACTAACCCTTTTGGAAAGTGTCTATTTTTTGGCCCTTTTTAAAACTTCAATTTTTTCCACTTAAAATCATTCTTTTCTTTCCGAAATATCAAAAACGTTGTTTTCTGATAGAATTTCTGTAAAAGAGGCAAATAAGAATAATTTTTTTTTGATTTTTTGGTCTAAAAATGATTGTTTTCTATTTAAAATATCCAAAAACGATCTTTTCTGACATAATTTCTGTGAAATAAATAATAAATTAATAAATAATAATAAATAATAACTTTATTTGTATAGCGGTATATACAAAAGCTCTATATCGCTTTACAATCAAAAAAAACAAAATAACTAACAATAGAAACACAGCGATAAGACAAAGTTCGATTTTTGGACAAAATCCATGGAATAACCCCTTTGGAAAATGTCCTTTTTTTGGCCCTTTTTACAACCTTCGTTTTTTTCACTTAAAATCATTCTTTTCTTTCCACAATTTCGAAACACGATGTTTTCTGATAAAATTTCTTTGAAAAACGCCGATAAGAAAAAGTTCGATTTTTGGACAAAACGCCAGGGACTAACCCCTTTAAAAAAATGTCCATTTTTTGACCCTTTTAAAAAATTCAATTTTTTGTACTTAAAATCATTCTTTTCTTTTTACAATATCAAAAACGATCTTTTCTGATGTGATTTCTGTGAGAAAGGCAAATAAGAAAAAGTTCGATTTTTCGACACAATCTATGGACTAACCCCTTCAAAAAAAGTCCATTTTTTGGCCCTTGTTAAAACTTCACATTTTCAGTCTACAAATGATTGTTTTCTATTTAAAATATCCAAAAACGATCTTTTCTGACATAATTTCTGTAAAACACAGCAATAAGAGAAAGTTCGATTTTTGGACAAAATCCATGGACTAACCCCTTTAAAAAATGTCCATTTCTTGGCCCTTGTCAAAGCTTTAATTTTTTGTTCTTACAATGTTTCTTTTCTATCCATAATAATTAAAAACGATTTTTTTCTGACATAATTTCTGTAAAAAACACCCATACGAGTAATTTCGATTTTTGGACAAGATCCATGGACTAACCCCTTTGGAAAATGTCCATTTTTTGGCCCTTTTTAAAACTTTGTTTTTTTTTCACTTCAAATCATTCTTTTTTTTCCAGAATATCAAAAACGTTGTTTTCTGGTAGAATTTCTGTGAAAAACGCCGATAAGAAAAACTTCGATTTTGGCACATAATCCATGAACTAACCCCTTTAAAAAATGTCGATTTTTGACCCTTATTAAAACTTAAATTTTTTGGTCTTAAAATGATTGTTTGCTATTTAAAATATCCAAACACGATCTTTTCTGACATAACTTCTGTGAAAAAAACCGATAAGAGAAGGTTCGATATTTGGACAAAATCCATGGACTTACCCCTTTAGAAAATGTCAACTTTTTGCCCTTTTTTAAAACTTCAATTTTTTTCTACTTAAAATCATTCTTTTCTTTCTACAATATCAAAAACGATCTTTTCTGATATGATTTGTGTGAAAAACGCCAAAAAGAAAAAGTTCGATTTTTAGACAAAATCCATGGACTAACCCCTTTAAAAAATGTCCATTTCTTGGCCCTTGTTAAAACTTTAATTTTTTGTTCTTACAATGTTTGTTTTCTATCCAGAATAGTTAAGAACGATTTTTTTCTAACATAATTTCTGTAAAAAACACCCATACGAGTAATTTCGATTTTTGGACAAAATCCATGGACTAACCCCTTTGGAAAATGTCCATTTTTTGGCCCTTTTTAAAACTTTATTTTTTTTTTCACTTAAAATCATTCTTTTTTTTCCAGAATATCAAAAACGTTGTTTTCTGATAGAATTTCGGTGAAAAACGCCGATAAGAAAATGTCCTTTTTTTGGCCTTTTTTAAAACTTCATATTTTTCTACTTAACATCATTCTTTTCTTTCCACAATATAAGAAACGACCTTTTCTGATACGATTTCTGTAAAAAACGCCGAGAGGAAAAACTTTGATTTTTGGACCAAATCCACGGACTAACCCCTTTAAAAAAAGTCCATTTTTTGGTCCTTGTTAAAATTTCAATTTTTTGGTCTAAAAATGATTGTTTTCTATTTAAAATATCAAAAAACGGTGTTTTCTGACATAATTTCTGTAAAAAACAGCGATAAGAGAAAGTTCGATTTTTGGACAAAACGCCATGTTTTAACCCCTTTAAAAAATCTCCATTTTTGACCCTTTTATAAATATCGAAAAACGATCTTTTTTGACATAGTTTGACTCAAAAAACAGCGAAAATAGAAAGTATGAGTTTTGGACAAAGTCATGGACTAACCCCTTTGGAAAATGTCCTTTTTATGGCCTTTTTTTAAACTTGAATTTTTTCCACTTGACATCATTCTTTTCTTTCCACAATATTAAAAACGCTGTTTTCTGATAGAATTTCTGTGAAAAAAGCAAAAAAGAAAAAGTTCGATTTTTGAACAAAATCCATGGACTAACCCCTTTAAAAAAAAGTCCATTTTTTGGTCCTTATTAAAATTTCAATTTTTTGGTCTAAAAATGATTGTTTTCTATTTAAAACATCCAAAAACGGTGTTTTCTGACATAATTTCTGTAAAAAAGAGCGATAAGAGAAAGTTCGATTTTTGGACAAAACGCCACGGACTAACCCCTTTAAAAAATGTCTATTTTTTGACCCTTTTTAAAACTTCAGTTTTTCCTACTTAAAATCATTCTTTTCTTTACACAATATCAAAAAAGATCTTTTCTGGTGTGATTTCTGTGAGAAATGCAAATAAGAAAAGTTCGATTTTTGGACAAAATCCATGGACTAACCCCTTCAAAAAACGTCCATTTTTTGCTTCTTGTTAAACCTTCAATTTTTTAGTCTAGAAATGATTGTTTTCTATTTAAGATATCCAAAAACGATCTTTTCTGAATAATTTCTGTGAAAAACGCCCATAAAGAAAGTTCGATTTTTGGACAAAACGCCACGTTTTAACCCCTTTAAAAAATGTCCATTTTTTGACCCTTTATAATACTTTAATTTTTTCACTCAAAATCTTTCTTTTCTTTCATAAATATCGAAAAACGATCTTTTCTGACATAATTTCTGTAAAAAACAGCAATAAGAGAAAGTTCGATTTTTGGACAAAATCCATGGACTAACCCCTTTGGAAAATGTCCATTTTTGGGCCCTTTTTAAGACTTTATTTTTTTTTTCACTTAAAATCATTCTTTTTTTCCAGAATATCAAAAACGTTGTTTTCTGATAGAATTTCTGTGAAAAAACGCCGATAAGAAAAACTTCGATTTTGGCACATAATCCATGAACTAATCCCTTTAAAAAATGTCCATTTTTGACCCTTGTTAAAACTTAAATTTTTTGGTCTTAAAATGATTGTTTGCTATTTAAAATACCAAAAAACGATCTCTTCTGACATAACTTCTGTGGAAAAAACCGATAAGAGAAGGTTCGATTTTTGGACAAAATCCATGGACTTACCCCTTTGAAAAATGTCAACTTTTTGCCCTTTTTTAAAACTTCAATTTTTTTCTACTTAAAATCATTCTTTTCTTTCCACAATATCAGAAACGATGTTTTCTGATAGAATTTCTGTGAAAAACGCCGATAAGAAAAAGGTCGATTTTTGAACAAAACGCCATGGACTAATACTCTTAAAAAATGGCCATTATTTGAACCTTTTTAAACTTCAATTTTTTCTACTTAAAATCATTCTTTTCTTTCCACAATATCAAAAACGATCTTTTTTGATATGATTTCTGTGAAAAAGGACTAACCCCTTCAAAAAAAGTCCATTTTTTGGCCCTTGTTAAAACTTCAATTTTTTAGTCTACAAATGATTGTTGTTTATTTAAAATATCTAAAAACAATCTTTTCTGACATAATTTCTGTGAAAAACAGCGATAAGACAAAGTTCGATTTTTAGACAAAATCCATAGACTAAACCGTTTCGAAAATGTCCTTTTTTTGGCCTTTTTTAAACTTCATATTTTTCTACTTAACATCATTCTTTTCTTTCCACAATATAAGAAACGACCTTTTCTGATACGATTTCTGTAAAAAACGCCGAGAGGAAAAACTTTGATTTTTGGACCAAATCCACGGACTAACCCCTTAAAAAAAAGTCCATTTTTTGGTCCTTGTTAAAATTTCAATTTTTTGGTCTAAAAATGATCGTTTTCTATTTAAAATATCAAAAAACGGTGTTTCCTGACATAATTTCTGTAAAAAACAGCGATAAGAGAAAGTTCGATTTTTGGACAAAACGCCATGTTTTAACCCCTTTAAAAAATCTCCATTTTTGACCCTTTTATAAATATCGAAAAACGATCTTTTTTGACATAGTTTGACTCAAAAAACAGCGAAAATAGAAATTATGAGTTTTGGACAAAGTCATGGACTAACCCCTTTGGAAAATGTCCTTTTTATGGCCTTTTTTTAAACTTGAATTTTTTCCACTTGACATCATTCTTTTCTTTCCACAATATTAAAAACGCTGTTTTCTGATAGAATTTCTGTGAAAAAAGCAAAAAAGAAAAAGTTCGATTTTTGAACAAAATCCATGGACTAACCCCTTTAAAAAAAGTCCATTTTTTGGTCCTTGTTAAAATTTCAATTTTTTGGTCCAAAATGATTGTTTTCTATTTAAAACATCCAAAAACGGTGTTTTCTGACATAATTTCTGTAAAAACAGCGATAAGAGAAAGTTCGATTTTTGGACAAAATCCATGGACTAACTACACCTTTGGAAAATGTCCTTTTTTTTGGCCCTTTTTAAAAGTTTATTTTTTTTTTCCCTTAAAATCATTCTTTTTTTTTTTCACAATATCAAAAACGTTGTTTTCTGATAGACTTTCTGTGAAAAACGCCGATAAGAAAAACTTGGATTTTGGCACATAATCCATGAACTAACCCCTTTAAAAAATGTCCATTTTTGACCGTTGTTAAGGTGGCTCGACTGGATTTTTTGGGTTGATACCCTCCCAGCTTTGAGCATTAACTACGTCGGCATGAGTAAAGATATGGAAAAAAGGTTACCACAACTGTATTATATAAAGATGAAAATTTCTTATGACCTGGGTTTTATTGCAATCGGAGTCGCCATGGCAACGTAATGACGCCATTACGTTTTTCATTTATCTTTGTGTTTCTCTGTTCCAGGAGTTTTTGATAAAATCGCTTAAGGGAGTATGTACCTGCTATAATTGCCTCCATTATGGCGTAGTTTCAACAAATTCTATGAGAGCGTTTTCGAAATATTTTGAAATGTAGTTTTAAGAATGATAAAAACAGTGAAATAGCATGCTAGCCACAAAATTCGCTAATATTTTAAGAAAATGATAAACTTTTTGGAACGAGGCTTCATCTCATAGTGGATTGACTCCACTGGAAACTGCATCCAAAAAAAGAGGGGAATTGCTCTAGGCGATCGCGAGTAAGAAGAATTTTATTAACTTGCATTCAGCTGCTTTTGATACAGTTTTTGGACGTGATTTGGTCAATGCCTAAGAATTTCGCATTTTTCCAAAAACCGCTCGATAATTTTTTTTATAAATTCGACAATCCGGAGATCAATTGTCAAGAAATATTCCCTGCAAGTTTCAAAAACATTGAAAATAGGGAAGGCTTTTAAATAGGGCCTCAAATATAACCAATTTCCCCCAAGATTTTGTGTTTACAAGTGAGCGTCCTCATTATTCACTGGCATTGTTTTCAAGTTTTATATGCACGTGCACAACCAGCAAAAGATATAAATTTGCATAAAAAAGAACTCTCGATTACTTTCCGAAGAAATATCAGGAATATGCTAATAGTTGGCTTGTCGTCACAGATAGCAGTGAGAGCCGAAACGGTGAACGCCACGGCTCATCGCGTAGGATGGAATACTTAATTATCTTACTCGGGTTATAACATCACAGAAACTATCACAAAGAGTTGCTCTGATGTTATAATGTATCATTAATCTCTTTACCCGGCAATTAGCATATCCCGAAGATTTACCGAGGGTCCTTTCTGATGCAAATTCTGTCTTTTGCTAAATGTGCACGTGTATATGAAACTTGAAAACAATGCCAGTGAATAATGAGGACGCTCACTTGTAAACACAAAATCTAGGGGGAAAATTGGTTATATTTCAGGTCCTATTTAAGAGCCTTCCCTATTTTCAATGTTCTTAAAACTTGCAGGGAATATTTCTTGACAATTGATCTCGGGATTGTCGAATTTATAAAAAAATTTATCGAGCGGTTTTTGGAAAAATGCGAAATTTTTAGGGATGGTCCAAATTACGTCCAAAAACTGTATCAAAAGCAGCTAAATGCAAGTTAATAAAATTCTTCTTACTCGCGATCGCCCGGAGCAATTCCCCTCTTTTTTCGTATGCAGTTTTCAATGGAGTCAAACCGCTATGAGATGAAGCCTCGTTCCCAAAGCTTATCATTTTCTTAAAATATTAGGGAATTGTGTAGGTAGCATGCTATTTCACTGTTTTTATCATTCTTAAAACTACATTTCAAAATATTTCGAAAACGCTCTCATAGAATTTGTTCAAACTTTACCATAATGGAGGCAATTATAGCAGGTACATACTCCCTTAAGCGATTTCATCAAAAAACTCCTGGAACAGAGAAACACAAAGATAAATGAAAAACGTAATTACGTCATTACGTTGCCATGGCGACTCCGATTGCAATAAAACCCAGATCATAAGAAATTTCATCTTTATATAATACAGTTGTGATAACCTTTTTTCCATATCTTTACTCATGCCGACGTAGTTATTGCTCAAAGTTGGAAGGTATCAACCCCAAAAAATCCAGTCGAGCCACCTTAAAACTTAAATTTTTCGGTCTTAAAATGATTGTTTGCTTTTAACATATCCAAAAACGATCTTTTCTGACATAACTTCTGTAAAAAAAAAGCGAAAAGAGAAGGTTCGATTTTTGAACAAAATCCATGGACTTACCCTTTTGGAACTGTCAACTTTTTGCCCTTTTTTAAAACTTCAATTTTTTTCTACTTAAAATCATTCTTTTCTTTCTACAATATCAAAAACTATATTTTCTGATATGATTTGTGTGAAAAACGCCGATAAGAAAAAGTTCGATTTTTAGACAAAATCCATGGACTAACCCCTTTAAAAAATGTCAATTTTTTGGCCCTTGTCAAAACCTTAATTTTTTGTTCTTGCAATGTTTGTTTTCTATCCAGAATAATTAAAACAGATTTTTTTCTGACATAATTTCTGTAAAAAACACCCATACGAGAAATTTCGATTTTTGGACAAAATCCATGGACTAACCCCTTTGGAAAATGTCCATTTTTTGGCCCTTTTTAAAACTTTATTTTTTTCACTTAAAATCATTGTTTTTTTTCCAGAATATCAAAAACGTTGTGTTCTGATAGATTTTCTGTGAAAAACGCCGATAAGAGAAACTTCGATTTTGGCACATAATCCATGAACTAACCCCTTTAAGAAATGTCCATTTCTTGGCCCTCGTCAAAACTTTAATTTTTTGTTCTTACAATGTTTGTTTTCTATCCAGAATAATTAAAAACCATTTTTTCTGACATAATTTCTGTAAAAAACACCCACACAAAAAAATTTGATTTTTGGACAAAATCCATGGACTAACCCCTTTGGAAAATGTCCATTTTTGGTCCTTTTTTGAACTACAGTTTTTTCCAGTGAAAATCTTTCTTTTCTTTCCACAATATAAAAAACGTTGTGTTCTAATAGAATTTCTGTGAAAAGTGCCGATAAGAAACAGTTCGGTTTTTGGAATGAATCCATGGACTAACCCCTTTAAAAAATGTCCATTTTTTGGCCCTTGTGAAAATTTCAATTTTTTGGTCTTAAAATGATTGTTTTCTTTTTGCAATATCCAGAAATGATTTTTTCTGACATAATTGCTGTGAAAAAAAGCGATAAGAAAAAGTTCGATTTTTGGACAAAATCCGTGGACTAACCCCTTTATAAAATGCCCATTTTTTGGTCCTTGTTTTAACTTCAATTTTTTGGTCTTAAAATGATTGTTTTCTTTTTACAATATTTAGAAATGTTTTTTTTCTGACATAATTGTTTTCAAAAATAGCGATAACAAAAAGTTCGATTTTTAGACAAAATCCATGGACTAAGCCCTTTAAAAAGTGTCCACTTTTCGGCCCTTGTTAAAACTTCAATTTTTTGGTCTTAAAATGATTATTTTTCATTTAAAATATCCAAAGACGATCTTTTCTGACATTTTTTCTGAGAAAATTAGCGATAAGAGAAATCTTGATTTTTCGACGAAATCTATGGACTAACCCCTTTCGAAAATGTCTGTTTTTTGGCCCTTTTCAATAGTTCAATTTTTTCCACTTAAAATCATTCTTTTCTTTCCACAATATAAAAAACTATTTTTTCTGATTTGATTTCTGTGAAAAACGCCAAAAAGAAAAAGTTCCATTCTTAAACAAATTCCATGGACTAACCCCTTTAAAAAATGTCCATTTTTTGGCCCTTCTTAAAACGTCAATTTTTTAGTCTTAAAATGTTTGTTTTATATCCAGAATATCGAAAAACGATTTTTTTCTGACATAATTTCCGTAAAAAACACCCATACGAGAAATTTCGATTTTTGGACAAAACACCATGGACTAATCCCTTTAAAAAATCTCCATTATTTGAACCTTTTTAAAACTTCAATTTTTTCAAATTTTGGACAAAATCCATGGACTAACCCCTTTGGAAAATGTCTATTTTTTGGCCTTTTTTAAAACTTCAAATTTTTCCACTTAAAATCATTCTTTTCTTTCGATAATATCAAAAATGATTTTTTCTGATAGAATTTCTGTGAAAAACAGCGATAAGAGAAAGTTCGATTTTTGGACAAAATCCATAGACTAACCCCTTTGGAAAATGTCCTTTTTTGGCCCTTTTTAAAACTTCATATTTTTCCACTTAATGTCATTATTTTCTTTCCACAATATAAAAAACGATCTTTTGTGATACGATTTCTGTAAAAAACGCCGAGAAGAAAAACTTCGATTTTTGGACGAAATCCAAGGACTAACCCCTTTAAAAAGTGTGCATTTTTTGGCCCTTGTTAAAACGTCAATTTTTTGGTCTTACAATGTTTTTTTTTCTATCCAGAAAATTAAAAAACGATTTTTTCTGACATAATTTCTGTAAAAAACACCCATACGAGAAATTTCGATTTTTGGACAAAATCCATGGACTAACCCCTTTGGAAAATGTTTATTTTTTGGCCCTTTTTAAAACTCCATCATAATTTCTGTGAGAAACACCCATACGAGAAATTTCGATTTTTGGACAAAATCCATGGATTAACCCCTTTGGAAAATGTCTATTTTTTGGGCTTTTTTAAAACTTCAATTTTTTGCACTTAAAATCATTCTTTTCTTTCCATAATATCAAAAATGATGTTTTCTGATAGAATTTCTGTGAAAAACGCCGATACGAAAAAGTTCGATTTTTGGACAAAACGCCATGGAGTAACCCCTCTGGAAAATGTCTATTTTTTGGCCCTTTTTAAAACTTCATCATAATTTCCGTAAGAAACACTCATACGAGAAATTTCGATTTTTGGACAAAATCCATGGACTAACCCCTTTGGAATATGTCCATTTTTGACCCTTGTTAAAACTTGAATTTTTTGGTCTTAAAATGATTGTTTGCTATTTAAAATATCCAAAAACGATCTTTTCTGACATAACTTCTCTGAAAAAAACCGATAAGAGAAGGTTCGATTTTTGGACCAAATCCGTGGACTTACCCCTTTGGAAAATGTCAACTTTTTGCCGTTTTTTAAAACTTCAATTTTTTTCTACTTAAAATCATTCTTTTCTTTCTACAATATCAAAACCGATCTTTTCTGATACGATTTGTGTGAAAAACGCCTATAAGAAAAAGTTCGATTTTTAGACAAAATCCATGGACTAACCCCTTTTAAAAATGTCCATTTTTTGGCCCTTGTCTAAACTTCAATTTTTTGTTCTTACAATGTTTGTTTTCTATCCAGAATAATTAAAAACCATTTTTTCTGACATAATTTCTCTGAAAAACACCCATAAATAAAATTTCGATTTTTGGACAAAATCCATGGACTAACCCCTTTGGAAAATGTCCATTTTTTGGCCCTCTTTTTAACTACAGTTTTTTCCACTTAAAATCTTTCTTTTCTTTCCACAATATAAAAAACGTTGTTTTCTAATAGAATTTCTGTGAAAAGTGCCGATAAGAAATGTTCGATTTTTGGACAAACTCCCTGGACTAACCCCTTTAAAAAATGTCCATTTTTTGGCCCTTGTTAAAACTTCAATTTTTTGGTCTTAAAATGATTGTTTTCTTTTTACAATATCCAGAAATGATTTTTTCCTACCTAATTGCTGTGAAAAATAGCGATAACAAAAAGTTCGATTTTTGGACAAAATCCATGGACTAACCCCTTTAAAAAATGTCCACTTTTCAACCCTTGTTGAAACTTCAATTTTTTGGTCTTAAATAGATTATTTTCCTATTAAAATAACCAAAAACCATCTTTTCTGACATATTTTCTGAGAAAAATAGCGATAAGAGAAATCTCGATTTTTTGACTAAATCTATGGACTAACGTCTTTCGAAAATGTCTATTTTTTTGGCCCTTTTTAAAAGTTCAATTTTTTCCACTTAAAATCATTCTTTTCTTTCCACAATGTAAAAAACGATGTTTTCTGATATGATTTCTGTGAATAACGCCAATAAGAAACAGTTGGATTTTTGGACAAAACCCATGGACCAACCCCTTTAAAAAATGTCCATTTTTTGGCCCTTCTTAAAACGTCAATTTTTTGGTCTTACAATGTTTGTTTTCTATCCAGAATATTGAAACACGATTTTTTCTGACATAATTTCTGTAAAAATCACCCATACGAGAAATTTCGATTTTTGGACAAAATCCATGGACTAACCCCTTTGGAGAATGTCTATTTTTTGGCCCTTTTTAAAACTTCAATATTTTGGTCTAAAAATGATTCTTTTCTTTCATAAATATCGAAAAATGATCTTTTGGTGACATAGTTTTTGTAAAAAAACAGCGATAAGACAAAGTTTGATTTTTTAACAAAATCCATGGACTAACCTTTTAAAAAATGTCCACTTTTTTGCCCTTGTTAAAACTTTAATTTTTTGGTATTAAAATGATTGTTTTCTATCTAAATATCCAGAAATGATTTTTTCTGACATAATTGCTGTGAAAAATAGCGATAACAAAAAGTTCGATTTTTGGACAAAATCCATGGACTAACCCCTTTAAAAAATGTCCACTTTTTGGCCCTAGTGAAAAATTCAATTTCTTTTGCTTTTAAAATGATTTCTTCTATTTAAAATATCCAAAAATTATCTTTTCTGACATATTTTCTGACAAAAATAGCAATACGAGAAATCTCGATGTTTCGACGAAATCTATGGACTAACCCCGTTCCAAAATGTCTATTTTTTTGGAACTTTTTAAAAGTTTAATTTTTTCCACTTAAAATCATTCTTTTCTTTCCACAATATAAAAAAAGATCTTGTCTGATACGATTTCTGAGAAAAACGTCGATAAGAAAAACTTCGATTTTTAAACAAAATCCATGGACTAACCCCTTTAAAAAATGTCCATTTTTTTACCCTTTTTAAAACGTCAATTTTTTGCTCTTACAATGTTTTTTTTTCTATCCAGAATATCGAAAAACGATTTTTTTTCTGACATAATTTCTGTAAAAAGCACCCATACGAGAAATTCCGATTTTTGGACAAAATCCATGGACTAACCCCTTTGGAAAATGTCCATTTTTTGGCCCTTTTTAAAACTTCAATTTTTTCCACTTAAAATCATCCTTTTCTTTCCACAATATCAAAAACGTTGTTTTCTGATAGAACCTCTGTGAAAAACGCCGATAAGAAAAGGTTCGATTTTTTGGCAAAACGCCATGGACTAACCCCTTTAAAAAATGTCCATTTTTTGACCCTTTTTAAAACTTCAATTTTTTCTACTTAAAATCATTCTTTTCTTTCCACAATATCAAAAACGATCCTTTCTGATATGATTTCTGTGAAAAAGGCAAATAAGAAAAAGTTCGATTTTTGGACAAAGTCCATGGACTAACCCCTTCAAAAAATATCCACTCTTTGGCCCTTGTTGAAACTTCAATTGTTTGGTCTTAAAATGATTGTTTTCTATTTAAAATATCCAGAAATGATTTTTTTTTTACATAATTGCTGTGAAAAAGAGCGATAAGAAAAAGTTCGATTTTTGGTCAAAATCCATCGACTAACCCCTTTAAAAAATGTCCACTTTTTGGCCCTTGTTAAAACTTCAGTTTATTGATCTGAAAATGAATGTTTTCTATTTAAAATATCGAAAAACGATCTTTCCTGACAAATTTTCTGAGAAAAATAGCAATAAGAGAAATCTCGATTTTTGGACAAAATCCGTGGCCTAACCCCTATGGAAAATGTCAATTTTTTGGTCCTTTTTAAAACATCAAGTTTTTCAACTTAAAATCATTCTTTTTTTCCCACAACATCAAAAACGTTGTTTTCTGATAAAATTTCTGTGAAAAACACCGCTAAGAAAAACTTCGATTTTTGGACAAAATCCATGAACTAACCCCTTTTAAAAATGTCCATTTTTGACCCTTTTTAAAACTTTAATTTTTTTCCATTTAAAATCATTCTTTTCTTTCATAAATATTAAAAAACGATCTTTTGGGACATAATTTCAGTGAAAAAACAGCGATAAGAGAAATTATGAGTTTTGGACAAAGTCATGGACTAACCCCTTTGGAAAATGTCCTTTTTATGGCCCTTTTTAAAACTTGAATTTTTTCCACTTAAAATCATTCTTTTCTTTCCACAATATCAAAAACGTTGTTTTCTGATAGAATTTCTGTGAAAAAGGCAAATAAGAAAAAGTTCGACTTTTGGACAAAATCCATGGACTAACCCCTTTAAAACAGGTCAATTTTTTGGTCCTTGTTAAAACTTCAATTTTTTGGTCTAAAAATGATTGTTTTTATTTAAAATATCCATAAACGATCTTTTCTGACATAATATCTGTGAAAAACAGCGATAAGAGAAAGTTCGATTTTTGGACAAAATCCATGGAAAATATCCATTTTTTGGCCCTTTTTAAAACTTCAATTTTTTCCACTTAAAATCATTCTTTTCTTTTCACAATATCAAAAACGTCGTTTTCTGATCCATGTACTACCCTTTTAAAAAAATCCATGGACTAACCCCTTTAAAACAGGTCAATTTTTTGGTCCTTGTTAAAATTTCAATTTTTTGGTCTCAAAATGATTGTTTTCTATTTAAAAAATCCAAAAGTGATCTTTTCTGACATAATTTCTGTGAAAAACAGCGATAAGAGAAAGTTCGATTTTTGGACAAAATCCATGGACTACCCTTTTAAAAAATGTCCATTGTTTGGCCATTGTTTAAACTTTGTTTTCTGGTCTTTTAATGATTGTTTCCGACTTAGAATATCCAAAAAGGATTTTTTCTGACATAATTTCTGTAAAAAACAGCGATAAGAGAAAATTCAATTTTTGGACAAAATCCATGGACCAACCCCTTTGGAAATGTCCATTTTTTGACCTTTTTTAAAACTTAATTTTTTTCCACTTAAAATCATTCTTTTCTTTCATAAATATTGAAAAACGATCTTTTCTGGCATAATTTCAGTGAAAAACACCGATAATAGAAATTTTGATTTTTGGACAAAATCATGGACTAACCCCTTTGGAAAATGTCCATTTTTTGGCCCTTTTCAAAACTTTAATTTTTGTTCCACTTAAACTCATTCCTTTCTTTCCACAATATCAAAAACGTTTTTTTCTGATATGATTTCTGTGAAAAACGCCGATAAGAAAAAGTTCCATTTTTCGACAAAATCCATGGACTAACCCCTTTAAAAAATGTCCATTTTATGGCCCTTTTTAAAACTTCAACTTTTTTTTCTGATAATCGTTCTTTTCTTTTTACAATATCAAAAACGATCTTTTTTCATATGATTTCTGTTAAAAACGCCGATAAGAAAAAGTTCGATTTTTCGACAAAACCTCTGGACTAACCCCTTTAAAAAATGTCGATTTTTTGGCCCTTGTTAAAACGTCAATTTTTTGGTCTTAAATTGAATGTTTTCTATCCAAAATATCGTTAAAACGATGTTTTTGGGCACAATTTCTCTGAACAACAGCGATAAGAGAAATTGCGATTTTTGGACAAAATCCAGGGACTAACCCCTTTGAAAAATGTTCATTTTTTGGCCCTTTTTAAAAGTTCAATTTTTTCCACTTAAAATCATTCTTTTCTTTCCACATTATCAAAAACGATCTTTTCTGATATGATTACTGAGAAAAACGCCGATTTGAAAACGTTCGATTTTTGGACAAAATCCATGGACTAACCCCTTTAAAAAATGTCAATTTTTTAGCCCCTGTTAAAACTTCAATTTTTTGGTCTTAAAATGATTGTTTTCTATTTACAGTATCTAAAAACGATCTTTTCTGACATAATTTCTGTGAAAAACAGCGATAAGCGATAAGCAATAAGCGATAAGCGATACAGCGATAAGAGAAAGTTCGATTTTTGGACAGAATCTATGCACTAACTCTTTTAAAAAATCATTGTTTTCTTTCCACAATTTTAAAAAACGCTCTTTTCTGAAATAACTTCTGTGAAGAACACAAAAATGGACAAAATCTATGGACTAACCCCTCTGGAAAATGTCTATTTTTTGGCTCGTTTGAAAGCTTCAATTTTATGCCCTAAAAGTCATTCTTTTCTATACAAAATATCAAAAAAAAACTATATTTTTTTATATAATTTCCCTATAAAACACAGATAAGAAATAGTTCGATTGTAGGACAAAATCCATGGACTAACCCGTATGGAAAATGTCCATTTTTTTGGCCCTATTTAAGACTTTAATATTTTGGTATAAAAAGCATTATTTTCGATCCGAAATATCATAAAAAGATCTTTTTTTGAGATAATTTCCGTGAAAAACACATACAATATCAGGTTCGATTTTTGGACAAAATCCATTGGCTAACCCCTTTGGAAAATGTGTGGTTTTTCATCCGTGTTAAAACTTTAGTTTTCTGGTCTAAAAATTGTTCTTTTCGAGATCCAAAATATCAGCATAATTTCTTTGAAAAACACAGATGAGAAAAAGTTCCATTTTGGACAAAATTTATTTACTAACGCCTTTGGAAAACTGTCAATTGTTGTTTTTTTTTTTAACTTCAATTTTCTGGTCTAAAGGTCATTCTTTTCTCTCCAGAATATCAAAAAAAGATCTTTTCTGACAAACAAAAAGACGCTTTTCTGAGACATAAAAACAACATGTTCAAAAAGTCGGACAACTGAGATTTTTACAAAGTTCATGGTTTTGGTCATAAGTTGGCAACTTTTCAATTTTTTTTAATTTTATTTTAGGAAAAAATAGGCCAGGAAAATGTGTTCAACTATATTCTACAAACAAAACAACAAAAACCAAAAACCAAAAAAAATCGCCTTTCTAGGCTATAAAAACAACAAGTTCAAATAGTCAAAAAATTGGGATTTTTCCAAAGGGGTTAGTCCATGGTTTCGGTTAAAAATTTTCTCTTTTTCCTTTTTTTCAATTCCATAGTATAGAAACGCTACTCTTTTTGGCTTATTTAATTTTAAAGAAAAAATAAAGAAGTTTTAACATCTTGCAGTTGATGAAAAGCTTGGACTGACCCCTTTGGTTAAGTACAAATGTTATTTTCGACTGTCTTAAATCGATGTTTTTCAAATCTAGAGAGCCTACTTTTGTATCTACTAGGTCACGAAACGCTTTGGTTTGGCTTATTTTGCTTAAAAAAGTAAAGAAATTTTATTTTTTTATGACTTTTTTAAGTCGATGTTCTTACAGTCTTGAAAGGCTACTTCTCCACCTACAAGGTCACAAAACAGAAACTGAATAAATTCCAAATTTTTGACCAAAACCATGGACTAGCCCCTTTTGAAAAATACACATTTTTCAATAACTTTCTTAAATCGATGTTTTCAAGGTCTAGAAAGGTCATATTTCTATCTACCAGGTCCGAAACCCTTTGTTTTGGCCTATTTTGCTTAAAAAACTAAATAAGAAGAAATTTTATTTATTTTTGACAAAACCTTGGACAAATCCTCTGAGAAAATAAAAACTCGATGTTCTTATAGTTTAGAAACGTTATTTTTCCATGTACAAGTTCAAAAAATACTTTGTTTTGGCCTATTGTTCTTAGAAACAAAAAACTGAAGAAATTTCAAATTTTTGACCAAAACCATAGCCAGAGCCCACGCTCTTATTTGTGAATGAAAGTTGTTTTACGATGCAAAAACTATGTTCAAGCCGACGCTTGAACAGTTGTTGACTTCACAATTCTTTATGTGATTTGGCTCTCATTTCACTGTTGGTGTCACGCGCCGGTTGTTATTATCATCTCGCGTTTCATTGTTGGTTATTAATTTATTAACAATTTGAATTAACAGTAATAATGACAATGTATCTTTTTTCTTACTCTCTCTGGAATTGTTAATAAATTAATAACTAACAATCAAACCCGAGACGATAATAACAACCTGCGTTAACACCAATAGTGAAATGAGAGCCAAATCACATAAAGCATTGTGAAATCAACAACTGTTAAAGCGTCGACTTGAACATAGTTTTCGCATCCTAAAACAACTTCCATTTCACTTCGCACCTCGGCAGATTCAAGAATAGAGATTTTATCTCTTATTTAATTTCTGCAGTTTACAAATAAGAGCGTCGGTTCACTATGATACAAACACATGCTTTAAACAATACATATGTGAAACTAAACGACGAATTAAAGACCGTTTAAACGAACACCGCGCAGACCAGTTGACAACCCTTCTAATATCTCCAAACCCGCCACAGTCTCAGAATATTTTCTTACTAACGATCACTCTGCTAACGACATCACACTTATTCCACTAGCACTCATTAAATCTAATAGAGACGGTGTACGAAAACGTAGAGAAGCATACCTCATCGAGAGAGACAAAACTCTTGAACCCTTGGGTATCAATAAGAAAGATGAAATGTAATACATCCCTTATTTCTTCCATTTTTAGTTATTTGTTTATTCTTTTTTTACTTTTCAATTTTTTTTTCATATCACAACTTCAACAGTTTCTGTTTACACACACTTTCAGCGTTCACTTTCTTCTTATTTCAATTTTCTTGTGTTATTATAGAATCATATTGCAAGCTATTCTTTATTTCAAATTGTAACGTCTTAACTTTTCGTCTTTTTCCTATAAAAAAATTTATTGTTTATTTTTACTTTGATATATTAAAATTCATACTTGGCTGCGAGGCTTAGCAGAATAAAACAAAAGAAATCCACTTGAGGCTCAGGAATGAATAATACATGTCTTGTTTTATTCCCCCAAACCTCGGACCAACTACAAATTTTAATATTTCGAAGTTTGTCAATTTTTTCACTTAATTTAGCAAATTTTATCACTTTTTATAGGTGTTGGCGCAATCAAAACGCTTTTTGTGACTAATTTGAGAAATAAAAAAAGAAAAAGAAAAAAGAAACATGAATTTGAAATGACTAAAAGACAGATGCTGGGTTCAATTTTAACAGAATAAGTTTCCCTCGTAATTGCCAACTTGCAGTTACTAGTTATTTTTCTTCCTAAACATCCTGTTATATATACACAGATTACGACGGTTTATGCGGCTGTATTAAGTAAAATTGAACACATTAAATTAATTCAAAATTACGGACGTAAGAAGTAGCAAACGTCAATAATCGACTAATTGGGGTTATACTAAAGGGTCGTTTTAAAATTTAGTATTCTGATCCTGTGGCTGTAGTAGCATGCATGTAATTGATCGTTGCACTATTAGTATGGAAAGCCCTTTGAAACCATGAAATAAAATTTGCTAGCAATAAAAGACCACTTCCACTGGGCAGCTATTTTATCCATCGCTTTGCATGTATCCTTAACATTTCCAATAAAATCGCACACTGAAATGACAATTATTCGTTAAAAATAAATAAACAAAGAAACAACATTATACCCTACCCTGTTAAACCTCAGATAGCTTTAAATTACTAAAAGAAAATAAAACAAGTGTATGGGGGGAAAGTCGCTTTTTTAAGGTTTTTTGAGCTTAAAAGCTTTAACTTAATGATTTCTCCTAGTTTTAGTTTACCGCCTTTGAAATCTTTGACACTTTAAGACCTTAATTGTACGAAAAATTAATCCTGTTATTTTGAGTCATTTTTCATTTGCTACACTGGAAACTTTTTGTTAATTATTTATTTCTAGTTTTTTGCTCACTCCACGCACTTTGGTAACGTTTTGTTTTGACATGAAAGACAATGATTTCCATTTCGCCTTGCTAGTTTAAATTGTATGAGAGAAATCATTTATCTCTATCGGCAAGAGCGAAAGCTGAGAAATTGTTAAGAGATCATGTTTTTTCAGTATCTATTACTTGTGTACAAAATCTGCTCTTGTCGCTTTTCAGCCGCCAGTCAAGGTTAGTATAGCCCATTATTCCATAATGTTAAATTATCGTAGACTTCTAAACATTACTTTTAATTTTCAGGGCTGCTTGTATTATCCAAAAAATTGTCTTTCAGAACTATTTCCAGCCTTTTGATACACTCGGCTTAGCCTTAGTTCAGTTTCAGCGGTTGAATGCTCCTAGTTGGACGTAGGATTAGGAAACTATCTCAATCTATAATTTATAATAGCAAGTCGTCCCTCCATCTCGTCCTTGGTTTTCCTCGGTTTCTAATGTGTCCATAGGGCGTCCAGAACGCAATGCGGGATTTCAAACGGTTGTGTTCTTCTAGCCATATGACCAGCCCAATTCCACTTGCGTTTGGTTAGCGTTTCCATGATGGGCTCTCTGCATAGTTCTGAGTTTCTTGGGTTTGTTGTTTCGTAAGATTTCAGGTCTCAGATCCGTTGGGAACTGTTGGTAAGATGCACTGATCGTAAACCTAGCGATGAGAACGATCGCAATGTCGGCAAAGGCTGTAACATTTTTTCAATAGTTAACCCTGTGTTGCGCTAAAAATCGTCGTTGCGAATTGTCTGGAGTAACATCACCTTAAAGTTGAAGGAAAATAAAACATACCACTCTTTGGTTGAATCTGAAATTGCCTAGCCTTAGGATATATTACCGTTTAATATTTACATTTTTATTATATTTTTTCGTTTTATTTGTGGAACTGAAGCTGTATCTATAATTATTACCCTTTCCCCATTCCCCTTATTTTTGACTTCTTGTAAAAGGATGGAATCTGTGACTAAGATGACGGCTGCTTATAATGGTGAAATTTTACGTCTTTCAAGTGACCACTTAATTACGAGAACTACTCCACAGTGTACCCACGTTTTAATTAGAAATCCTCATTACCAAATCCTTCATGTTCTATATTCCACCTTTTCAGAACTATGAAAAAATAACGGTTTTGAGAATTAAATTCGGTTTTTATTGCAATGCAGATGGATGTAGCAGACAAGTTCATTTTATATCATCTGTCGAAAATTATGCTCTTAAAGGTCACGTGATAAAAAATCTCTCATTGAAAGTCGGTGGAGGTTGTAAAAGTGAATGCGTCCGGGAGAAAAGATGCGTTTCCATTAACGTTGGACCAATGGTATGTGAACTTAATGAGCATGACCACATCCAGCATCCGCTGGATCTAAAACCACAGGAAGGCTTTACATATCATTCCACCAAGGTGAGGAAGTTGCTACTTTAGTGAGTTAAAGATGTCTACTTGTCCTTCTGATTTCGACTGACAACTGTCTTGAGGGGGAGCAAAACAGGAAACAAAAACGTACGACCTGTTTCTCAACAATGCAGCAAAATGAGTTGAATAGCGTTGTTGCTTGTTTTACTACCCACGAATTACACCTTTGTTGCAACAATCATGTTATTTTAATTGGGTGGTAAAAAGAACAACATAGCTTTTCAACTCCCTTTGTAGCAATGTTGCAAAACAAGTTTAACGGTCTACCTTAGCCTTAAAGTACAGTGCAGTGAATTGAGGGGGCCACTTACATTTGGAAATTTTAATGAACGTTCTCGTTTTTGGTTGGCCAACCAACTGCTAAGGAGAGGGTAGTTGTGGATGTGACCAGTGATTGGCCGATTAATTTCGGGTTGTGGCGATTGATTTTGTTTCAGTGCGGTATCATCTGTTAGCAAAAGGACGATTTCACATCTTAATGACCTAATTAAATTAATGCCAGCAGTTATGTCAAAATGATTTTTACACATTGATTTAAGGTTGAAGGCATCTGAGTTACAGTTTATTATCTTGACACAACGGAAATCTCCTTCTAGCAGTGTAGTACTGTTAAAGTTGCCCTATAATTTCATCTTTAAGAGTTAGGATCGTCTAAAAAGGATTCAACGTAAAGTGTAAAAACAAAAATAACAACAACAACAACATCACCCGCGCACAAGTTAAAAGTTAATAATGTACTATCACAGTAACTTGTCTTTCTTTCTGAGCCTTTTTTGCTTATAAGGTTGAACTGTTATTACCCCACCAGAATGCATGTTCCAGCAACCCCTGCTTCTTCAAAGCAACCTGTTTAAGTGGTTTCACTAACAAAGGTTATCGCTGCCTTTGTCCTCCTGGTAGAGCTGGCGATCAATGTGAAAAAGGTAAAGGCTGAAATAGCAATTACATATAATTTTAACACCTTACAGCCTTGCATTGCCAGATGTTTTGATCTTCCCAAAACTAAGTCGTCAAAATATATAATGTTGAATTATTTATGAATGCTGCTGAGCACACGAACTGAATATGTGTTAATGGTATTATGTTGATGGAAAAGACATTGATGAGTTTTTAAAATTTCTTGTGTTGATTTCCTCTTGATTTTCTTTGACGTAGCGCAGATACCGGTTTCAGAGGCGGAGCCAGGCCTTCAGATAAGGGGAGGGGGAGGGTGGGGCGGTCATCCAGGCCCTGAGATAAGGAGAGCTCTTCGGGCCTCAATTTGGTGTAATAATCAGGGGGGGCCGGGTCCCTCACCTGGATCCGCCACTGGATTTTAACCATAGTCAGGTGTCCTCTCTTTCAGAAAACTGGAAAAAGGTCAATAATGACCCCGTCTGTTTTGGAGCTCGAGGTGATTCATACGGGGCTTTCAATATCATAGAAAGCGGATTAATCTACACGTTTAAACTCGCTCACTTGAACGGCAACATACGCTGTTCAGAAGACGTAGCTGCATCGCATTGGGGATGTACCCACGAATCATATGGGGACAAGCAGTTGGGAACCATCATAACGTTCAAGAACAAGACAGCCCTGCAACTGGCAGAATACCGAGGAGATGGTATTGGTTGTGCATACTATTCATATAAGCTTGACGGTGTCGGTGTTAACGCTCCTATACTCGCATTTAACAACATGTCATCTCCACTGGCCGTGTCTGCGGGACAAGAATTCCGAATATGGTTTGGAGGGGACTTGCACAACTGTGGGGAGAGCAATAACAGCGGGCAGACGTGCGTTGATGTTTTTGCGTGGTATGCGTGAATTGGTGTTTTGCATCGTTAAGTGTTGGTCTCGAAAACACTGCGCAAACAAGCTATATTTCTAAGTCACTTTCTCAACCTTTTTCTATGACGCTACAGTGGAATATATAAACTATCAAATCACACCACATCTTGCCCTATGATATCATGCCATACCGCGGCTTTGCATGGCACAACTTGCCAATTGCAACCGATAGAGTGACAGGCAGGACTGAAACCTTCACAAGTTTGCAATGACCATGCAACGTAAATGTAATATAAAACGATGATTAGCCTCAACAATGACAAATCTTACTGTAAAGTTATTGACTGGTTCCCAAATTATTGTCAACTGGAAGGGGGATGCCACATTAGCAACAAAGCACCTTATTCAAACCCTATTTAACAGGGGCTTTCTTGCCTCCTGCGCTCCCCGTAACCAACACACACACACACTCTCGCCCGTCACCTCTCTGCACGTGTGACGTAAAAACCGCTCATGATAAGGCCACCAAAGTTATTATAGAGCGTTTTCACATGACGTCACGGCGGCCATATTGGTGTTCCAAAACAATGAAACGGCGGCCATGTTGGTGTCCCAGACCAGTCCTGTGGGAGTTGAACTCTTTTCTCGTGCAAACGTTTTCTTTTGTTCCAATAAATTTGCATAGATGCTGGCCACGTGAGTGAAAACGCTTTATACCTGCCATTGTAACAATTACGGCGTAAACTGAAATTAAGTAACGAAAACAAGTGTGTTGATAGACAAAAATAAATAATTAATAAAATGAAATAAAACCAGCAGCTTATCTGAGTCTTTCTTAAAATAGGCAGTTCAGAATAGATAGGTTGTTTAATACATTAGTCTAATACTTTTTAAGACTTTCATTGACACCTTTAAACCTTTTGGTAAAAATTATATTTGTTTTGTAAACCTGTTGTTTTGCTTTGTATGACGTCTGTAAGATACTGCATAAGATAATTAACCAAATAAGGTTCAAATTAACATGGACAAATATATCTTGCTGGGTTTAATCATTCGACAGAATCCTATCTCGCTCTCGACTAGTAAACGCTGAGAGATTTGTCAGAGATGATTTTGTTGTTTCTGTTACTTGTGTACGAAATCTGGACTTATCGCTTTTCAGCTGCCAATCGAGGTCAGTATGGTGTTCCAAAATATTATTTGCCCTTAGTTTTCAAACGTTTCATTCCCTTTGCAAGGGTTTTGGACTTCAAGTAATATTAGTGCAGCTGCTAGATACATTAATTACAATACAAACCCTCGAAGGGAAGAAACAACTGTAAACGGCATATTTTTTTGGTTTACTTTAGATGTTATACTCGTATCGCATTATAAATGATTATGATTATAATTGCGAGTACTACTATGATTATGATTTGAAAGATCTCTTCACCCTGCACAAGTAAGCTGACAAAGTTGTCCTTGACCGTTAAAACTGATGACGTCACAAGTGGTAGATAGGACGTGGATTCCGCAGTTCAAGAGCGATTTGCCGTTCAAACTTCAGTCTCACCAAAGCCACTACTAAAAACCTCCGTTTTCGTGTTAACAAAAATTCATCAAAAGCCAATATAAGCGCCGATTTGCGTCCATTCTAGCATCTCCGTGTCGTCTTTGCCCGTCCATACCAAGATATTAAAAACGAATAACTAGTGAAACGTTTGCGGTATAAGCCAGATTCTGAGAAGTGGGCCCCACGTGTCATAATATTTTGCGTATATGCCCATCCCTTATCGCTTCTAATCATTCTATTTATGAGTAGCTATGACAAGTTGTTGCCGCGTAGGCAATGTTAACAAGATAACTTGATGTTCATTCGGTACTCTACAGATAGATGCAGCCGACAAATTCAGTTTTTATCATCCATCAAAGGGTATGCCCTGAAAGGTCACATGATAAAAAATCTTTCACTGGAAACTGTTGGAGACTGTAAAAGTGAATGCGTTCGGGAGAAAAGATGTGTTTCAATTAATTTTGGATCAATGGTATGTGAACTTAATGAACATGACCACATTCAGCATCCACTGAATCTTACACCATGGGAAAACTTTACGTATTATTACACAGAGGTAAGAAACTTGGTCAAGGACGTTTTGTTTCATTTGATGTAGGCTGACTTTAGTGCGTGGAACAAATTCAGGTTCTCCTTTATGATTGGCTAGTGAGCCACCTAAGTCGGGATATTTTCTTGTATAGAGTTTCAGGTTTATAGTCTATTTAAATTTTTGAGAATGTGGCTAGTGATTGGTCGATTAATGTTGGGTAGCCACGACTGAGATCGTTCACATCGTAGCTCTGCAATATTGCCCATCACTTAAAGTCAATTATACATTACTACTCAGTTGAGCTGCTTTGCTAGAGTATCCAACTAAATCATAGTGTCAGCAGCAGTATTCGGCACGGAAGTAAGGGTAAACGAAGCTTACTAGGTACGTGACAAAACAAAGAAACAAAATATATACAAAACAACAGCAAAACATGAAAAGACACAAAAGAGTCTTTGTTTTGTTTCGTTTGTTTGTACCATGATAATAATAATAATAATAATAATAATTATAATAAGACGGCTTACCTTTTAATAAAGTACGTGACAAAACAAAGAAACAAGATAATAAACAAAACAACAAATCATGCTTACAGTACCTTAAGCCTAACTTTTTCTTGCCAGAATGCATGTTCCAGCAACCCCTGCCTTTACAACGCGACCTGTTTAAGTGGTTTTACTGACAAGGGATATCGTTGTCTCTGTCCTCCTGGTCGAACTGGAGAACAATGCGAAAAAGGTATGAGCTGAATTCGAACTCGAACTGCCTGGTAGTGGTAGTGAATGACGGTTAAATAATTATTGAAAGTGCTCTGAAAATTTTCCAACCTTGTCGAAAGGGTCTTCCCATATAGAGCGTTTTCACTCACGTGGCCAGCAGCTATGCAAATTTATTGGAACAAAAGAAGGCGTTTGCATAAGAAAAGAGCTCAAATCCCACAGGATTGGTTTGGGACACCAACATGGCCGCCGTTTCATTGTTTGGGACACCAATATGGCCGCCGTGACGTCATGTGAAAACACTCTATTCCAATGTACCTTGCCAAATATGAACACGCTGGAGCAACTTTTTTTCTGTCTGTATTGAGGGCTATGTGAAGCCGATTTGCAAGCCCCTGCGAAATGCGTGCGAGGGCGCTATTTTGCAATGTCTGGAATGCCAAGCAACAGGAAACCAGGTAAACCACAGGATACCCAAAATATTTAAGAATTGTGTCTATCAAATATATTCTCACCTCTTCTCTTTTATCTTTCTTACAGAAAAATGGGAAAAACTGAACTCAGTTCCCCTTTGTTACGGAGCACGAGACGATGCATATGGGGAGTTTGCATTTAGTAAAGCAGGCATGATTATGAAGCTTACTCTCACCCATATCAATGGATTCCTGAGTTGTAATCCCATGTTCCCCGCATCTCATTGGGGCTGCGATCACCCCAGTTTAACCCAAGGCAAACTAATGACCCTCGTGACCTTCGAAAATAGAACCCGTCTTCAACCTGCCAGAATATTCGGCACCCCCTGCAATCCTCAGTACAGCATCAACGGTTCGAGTCTTAATTCTACGTCACTCTCCTTCGAACCTTTCGACATTCCGTTAGCCGCTCCAGTGGATGACAATTTCCAGATATGGTTCGGCCAGGACTTTACTAATTGCTCGGAGGAGAACAATGCAGGTGTAATTTGTGTCGACGTGTATGCACTGTATTCTTGAGCTGTCAGCAAGATGTACCAGAGTCCAGTTAGAGAAAAAAAAGAATGTGCATGTTGTTATTGCTGCTGCTACTGCCTCTGATGATGATGATGACAACGACAAAAAAAAAAAAACTAGACACCAGTCAACGCACTTTCATTTTTAAGATGGCATAATTTTGGAACTCCACATATTTGAGATTGACCTCAATCCATTGCCCCCAAGTAAGGGAATCTGGATTCCGGATTCCACGCCCTGGATTCCCGATACCAGTTCCTGGATTCCAGATCTTTGTCAGTGGGACTTGGATTCTGTATTCTGCGTTCCAATCGTTAGCGGGATTCTGGATTCCTCGAGCTGTATTTCGGATTCCAAAGCCCAGGATTCCGGATTCCATAATCCAAATTTTCCCTGATTGCGGATTCCACGACAAAAAACTTTTCGGATTCCGGAATCCGTATTTCCTTAAATGAGGCGAATCCATCTCACAGACATGAAACGAGAGGGAGAGGAGGTCGTTATAATCATAATCGTCCTGTTCGTTGAATTCTTAGCTGATGCCTTGAAACACTTGTAGATGAGAGAAATGAAAAACTTGGGCCGGCGCTTTCCATTTAGTCAAAGTTTCCTGAAATCTCGATTCGGCAGAAAATGGAAAACGTGTCGTCGGTTCGTCCCATTGGAAAATCTGAATAGGTAGGCCCGTTTTCCCGGTTGGAACGTTCTAAACGGAATTTCGTGTTCTCGTTTCTTGTACTTCATACCAGTTGCAATCCATTGTTGCCAACTCGGCAGCCATCCGCCGTACCGGGGTTTACGATCAAATGGAACAATTTTCTACCTATCGGAATACCCATTTTCGTTCTCACCGAATTTTCCGGGAAAGCGCCCTTGATTTCCCTTGAAGAACTGGAAACCCCCAAACGTTTGGCTGCTACTTTAGCCTTAAAAAGGCTTGATTGCAAAGGTTGAGAAGCCCGATTTCCCGCTAAAATCCGATGAATATGTAGCCTGATTTTTGCAAACGCACCTACCACAACATTTAAGCTATTGGACTGAAAAAAGAGGCCAAAAGGAATTTTTTTGCTAGAAAATCACACTAGAAAAAGGAAAAGAAAAAACATATATTAAAGAGCGAGGCAATAGAAAGGTGGAGAATAGAAGAAAAGCAATGCTCTCTTATTTCTTGTATTGGCCGGGTAACGTTTTTAAAAAGATCCAAATAGATCTAGAAGAACCTATTAGGGTGAATTGTACGAATCGATCCTAACATTCATCAGTTAGGATTATATGTTGGGCAGGGGAAACTTGATATTAGAAAGTTAGTCAATGTTAATGTTGAAAAATTAGCAATAACAGATTCTTTTTGTATGTACCGTAACAACAAAAGAAACTGCAAAGGAAGCTAAAATCGTATCTCCCTGAGAGTTGTATTATTTGCTTTTCTCTTTCTTTACATTTGTACTTCCAGAAGGTCATCAAAAATTAATATCACTTGTTTTCATTACACAATGAATTTAGGTAGTCATTTATTAAAGATTCAACCTGCCTAGCCGGATTGTTACTTAGCGCGAGCAAAGTTTTGGCAGAGGACCTGAGAAGCCGTGCGGAGAATGGAGGGGAGAAGCTTGGAAATTTCTTGTGCCTTCGGCGCTCTCTTCGCAAGAATGTCTTCGCCGCCAAAACTCTCACACGCGCAAAAACAATTCCGACAGCTGCGCTGGCTATTAAAGGTTGACTCACATTCATGTCCAAAGCAGCAAGCAGCCTCCAGTTGCTTCAAAGATATATTGTCATAATATGAAAATAAAAACAAAAAATCTATTTTGTTGTTTATTTTCTTAATTTTAATAATTGATCACGTGCGTATCCACTTAAACATTATCCTTTCTAAGTTAATTTCACTGTTGTCAATTTTGACCTTTGGGTGTTTTTCTGCTGGCCTATTTTGCGACCAGTAGCATGGATCTAATGTGTCTCGTTCTGCGGCCACGACGAGGTTATCTGATATTACGTTTTGCAACATTTATAGTCTGGTTTTACACCAAAAAATGGCATGGCTACTCAGTTGGTAGGCTAACATTCTTATTTTCACCTAGTCAAAGCCGCATAACTGGCGGTTTAGTTAAGCTGGAGCGCGGCGAAGAAAACCTTTCAAAAGTTTCTTAATTGCGCTCCACCAAAGAAACTGGCCGGTAAACGACAGGTTTGGCAAAGTTCATTATTTGGCTGACGAAAGAACCAACTGATACGGGGGAACTTTCTGTTTCGTGGAGGGGCGAATTGAACCCGGAGAGAACGCTAGAAAACTTCTTTGAGAGATTGCACGAATTATTTAATTTGTGAAATAATACTGGCCGTACACACGAAAAAGGCAAACTATGTGCGCAACTTGAAAAATTGAGAAATTAAGCCAAAAGCATCACCTTCATGTTAAGACTTTTGGACTACAAACGCGACCCTTGTTGTAACAGTTCTGGCTACCGCTAAAGATCACTGCCACTTCTGATGTAGCCTGCGTGGAAGGCGTTCAACGGGTGAGGGGAAGCGGGAACTTGGGCGCGCGAGAGCACGAGGGGCGCGCTAGGAGGGGGAACATGCAACTTTTGACGTCGTAATGATATGCGCAGTAGGTGATACGCAGTGCAAAACAAGGAAGTTAGCTTAAGGGGTTTCCTTTGAGGGGTTGGAGGGGAACAGGGCATTCTCCCTCTTCCGGTTCGTCGAGAGAGAGATGTGCAAGATGGCACACTGCTGCAAAAATTGCAAAAAAAAGAGGAGGTAGAAGGGGGCCCATCAAAATCTCGCAAACACAATCGCAATTTTTTGCAGCTGCGTGAAAACCTGGACGTAACAGGGCTCGTCAGGTGAATTCTAGAATTTAATTGTCTGCAATAACAGTTTTTGTAACTATTTACTCTACTTCTACTAGGCGTATATTATACTGGATTCAGTGGAGAGATCATGTAAGAAAGAAAATATTATGCCTCTTCAGGATCCATACATGTAAACCTTAGCAGCTTATCATTGTTTGTTTTATTCCCTGAATAGAGGCAATTTCAGTGTTGAAAGACTGTCGAGTGTTGCAGTTCGAGCCTCGAACCCCTGAACGCAGCTTGGCAGGTCATGTGATCAAAAGCTTCTGGGTAAAATCAGGAGAATCGTGTGAAGCCAACTGCTTTGAAGATGACGACTGTATGTCAATCAACTTTGGACCGAAGACTCAAGGAAAGCATTTATGTGAACTGAGCAGCTCTGATCATAATCTACATCCTGAGGATCTGAAGGAACGACCGAAGTTTATCTACAAGTCTGTGTTGGTCAGTGAAAACATATATATACTGTAAAACGTAAAACTTCGGAATATTACAGTCAGCTCTCACTAACGCAACACCGTTGGGGATGGGCGTCTAAAAGAGTAGAGTTTTAAAAAAAAAATCATCTTCGGTGGTGGGGGGAGGGGATGACAGACATATTTTACAACACTTGGAAAGTTAAGGCTTAAATTAATATGTTCAATCAGTCAATCAATCAATCAATCAATCAATTACCATCATCATCATCATCATCATCATGAAAATGATAATGATAATAATAACAGTCACAATAAGAATGACAGTTAACTGTAAAATAATGATTAAGAATTATCACGATTCTATGGAAGAAACAACAACAACTATTCTTTATTGTTTCAACAGAATTATTGCTCAAGCAGGCCATGTCCTCCAGGTTACAGATGTCAAACAGGCTTTACCAACAAACGATATCGATGCATAGGTAACTTTACTATAATTCCAATTCGTTCAGGGTTCATTTATTATTTACTCATTAGTTTACTTCAAATGTGTTTGAACGGGCAAGCAAATGTTTTACTATTACCAAACCATAAAAAAAGTAAATTCCTACAAAGAGCGAAAAAATAATAGTTACAATACAGAAACACTACTTTTAAGCGACTGCAAAATGAAATTAATGAAAAAACGATAAAAAACGAAGCTGCTCACCAAATGCTGAGGAAGACGGGGTTGGTGGTCAGGGCCACCGAGGAAAAAAACCTACTTCGACGAATGTTGTTACACTAATAGATCCGTAAAACTGGTAATAGATAAGGGCGAGATAATAAACTATAACGAAATTTACATACAGCACGTAACAAAGGAGCGTAATTAACAAAATACCGGAGAGCGAAAAGAAAAAGAATACACGATAACAAGTAAGTGAGAAAACGAAAAACAAAAGGAAAGAAATTTGCCCCAACAGTGTTTTTATTTTGGTTTACAATGTACGTTACCTCTTTTTAATCCTCTTAAATGCCTAAAACTGTTATTTTTAGAAATGTGCGGTAAGAACCATGAATAACTTAGAACCTGGTCTTATTCTACCGAAAGATAAGTGTCGGGAAAATCATTATGTCAGCTTGCTCTTTAGTTATGTTAAATTTGAATTACGTTTGGCTGTAATTATAATTACGATTATGATTTTTTTTCTCGCTAGCTCAATTATTCTTTTCTTTCCTTGAAAAAATAGAAAACTGTAGTTGCCTCCTTTCTTTCAGTAAACTGGAAAAAGATCAACAATGAACCCATATGCTTTGGAGCGAGAGGTGACTCATACGGGACTTTCAATATCATAGAAAACGGATCTATCTACACTTTTAAACTCGTCCACTTGCATGGTAGTGTACGCTGTCACGGAAGTGCGCCTGCGTCATATTGGGGATGCACACATCACACGTATGGGGACAAACAGTTAGGGACCATCATAACGTTCGAGAACAAGACTGCTCTGCAACTCGCAGAATATCGAGGAGATGGCAACGGTTGTGGATATTATTCATACAAGCTCGACAAAGTCGGTGTTAACGCTTCTATTCTTCAATTTAACAACCTTCCTTCTCCTCTGGCCGTGTCTACTGGGCAAGAATTCCAAGTATGGTTTGGTGGAGACTTGTACAACTGTGGCGAGAGCACTAACAGCGGCCAGACGTGCATTGACGGTTATGCGTGGTATGCGTGAATTAGAAGTTACCAACATTTAATAAAGACCAGTGTTGCTCTCGAAAACATTTCGTAAACAAGCCCAATGAAGCATATTTTTAAGACCTTTTCTCGAGCTTTTTCGATAACGTTTTAAATAATTATGTAGTTCAATAACATACATGTACGATAACACACCGTATCGTACCATATCGTATAATACCCTGGCGCTTTGTACAACACACCTCACCGATCGATAATGACACAATTGGGGGGGACACATTATATTACGAAAGGTATAAAACCGTACATTACATGAACCATACACAAAGCAGAGAAATATTAGCAATGGAATGGTAACTTACCTTCCAAAGATTGCGTCATACATAGAGTAGCTCGCCGTCTGGTTAGTTCAATCGATGACGTATGAGATTTTTTAGAGCTGTGGGACAAACAACGTGTATTATGGGAGATACGCAAGTGGCGACTAGTGACGTGCCATACTACGTAATTCCAAGAACCAGCACGAATTCATAACTTACTCAATCCTTTCAGAGACTAATTAAGCCATTCGTAGTATCAGTCCCTTCAATGTTTATTCATTTTCACCATACATTGCAAAGAAGAGATCTTCACAGAATTACATTTCAAATCATAAACCTATTCACAAATTTGTTTACAATATCGTACAAAAAATTCCATACTTTTACAGAGAACTGCTAAATTGTACGTGTGTCCGGCGATTCGGAGCGAAGATCTTCGTTTTATGCATTTCTTATCTGTCCACCGTCGGTATTCGACAGCCATTTAGGGACGGACCGTTAGAAAACTTATGGAGGCAGGGGGGGGGGGGGGGAATATTCGTCAAAGGGGAAATAAGACGAAAAAAAATTCAAGCGGCTAGAAAAACTCCCCCCCCCCCCCCCCCCCCCCCCAACCATAGCTATTCTACTGGTCCGTATGAGATGAGATTCTGACAGTTCAAGAATTGTCTTCCACTGTATCATTGGCGTAGGATTATTTTCTGCAACACTTTACCAAAACGGGCACCTGAGGATGAACAAAAATAAAATGAGTAAATGAAAAATAAAACATTTGCGACGCTGAATATATTTATAAAGTAACTATTAATGCAGAAGGAGCAAACAAAATGTTGCAATCCCAAAATATTCAGTTCAGTAAAGCCCTGCCCATACTAAGTAAGTCCGAAAATAAGAACCAGGTGAACCAACTGGGACATCTATCCCCAGTGAAAACACGTTTAAGATGATCCTGAACCTCTATGCACCGGCGCCAAAAAATACACATATGAGTATGATTATCGTAAGTGTCAACATGTTTGCGCTTATGATAAGGATACTATTCAGTCAGTGACAGAGACTTCACTTAAATACTGAGTTCCTGGTTCACGAGTCGAACCTATGACCTTCTCATAACTACAGTGGAGGTCAAAAGTGCTTTTTGACCTCCCCTGTAGTCTAGCTCAACGCTGAGCTGCAGGACATTAAACTAGGTTCATATGACAAACAGCCGCACACTGCTAGAAGTGGAACGTCGATGGTTGGTATGTTAGCAATCATATAAACGTGATGATGTATTAAGTCTGTTGAATATATAAAATTATGTGTTCGCGCTTCTGTCTGTGCTTATGCTTATTATGCATGTGTCACAACGAAAACGAAAATGCTGTTTTTATGGTTCCGACAAGTCTCGTAAGCTGATCTAGCAGACGTGTAATACTCTTTATCTTCCTACCATCCGATGTAGCACTGGCAGAGATTTTCGTGCGAGGTGGCTTGTTTAATCAACAGGTCAACTTGTGTTGTCACATCAAGGTTGTTATGACTGGTGAAGTCGCGACCTAGAAAATAAACAAATAAACAAAGTGCGTGAACACTAAAGAATTGAAGTTTTCTCCACAGAGCCATCCGTTTTCTCTGTTGCTTACCAGGATTGGAGCCCGGACTTGAGGGAATTGATGGGTCTGACACTAAAGCACTTGAACTCGGTGTGAGAGCGTGAACTCATCCTTATCTCGCCCTAGTAGTCCAATTACGGTTTCTTTAATGCACTCCAATAAATCCGGAAGAGTAGTCGAGGACAAATAATAAGCAAACGTGGATAAAATTATCATTTCGGGCTCTTGCGCCCTTCTTACACTGGGCCTAGTCCTCGATGTAGAAAACGGTAACCTCCCCTAGTGACGTAAATAAAACAATGGCTTTACCTGTTAATTTGTCTCTAACACGATTGACAATAGCAACAGCTTTCTTGTTTAGTGCCTCGGGTTTATGGCCACTGTCATCTTCTGCAAGAAAAGAAGAAATAGCACGGTAGAAAATTACCTTGAGTGAGTTAATAGTCTATCTACCTTTATGTTGTAGGCCAGAAATACGAACTGCGACAAAGCTGCTCCTACCAAACCGCTGAAGGATTAGTTCAGACGGTAGAGCGCTTGACCACTGAGTGGCAGGTCACGGGTTCGATTCCCGGGGCCAGACGAATACTCAGGGTCTTGAAATATATCAGAAGTGAAGGTACTCCCTTTGCACATCTGCAAGCGGCTAGATCTTCTTTCGGCTCGGGTGATCACGAGAAACGGCGGTCCCGTCACCAGTTGGAGATGTAAAAAATAGTGTCCCAAATAATTATTTAGTACTTTCCTGCTTAATACTTTGACAATAAAATAGAGTGCACTGACTCTTCCCATCCCAACTTTTCCTACCGCTGTTGTTATCGGAAAGGGGACGACCCTCTGAATCCACTTTTCAGCTGGTCTCCTAATTCCTCTTTATTTTCAGCGTTTTCTCTCAGAAGCCCTTCTCTTTTAAAGAGGGGTACACGAAGGTACACGAAATTGAAGGGGCAATTAACACTATGAAATGACACAAGATGATCAACAAAGGGTAACGGAAAACTAAACCTAAGTGCCTCTTGTTTGTACTTACCAAAAGATGGCATGTGGTGCTCAGATTGTTTCTTGGAAGGTCTTTCAGGGTTGACTTCAACGCCTTCCAATAAATCTGCCAAAAAACAAACAATTAAAAAAATAGAAATATAATAATAAAAAGTGCGGAAAAGTAACTTAGTAAAAAATATCTAAAACTAATAATTGCATTAGAAAAAGTTCGTTAAAGACCGACCTTCTCCTCCATCCGAGATCGTATCTGACCGTCCCTTGGAACGCTTGATTTTTGGAGTCGCTGTGGAAAAAGGATAAAAAGGTGGATGTGGGTTAACTTCAGTGAAAAGTGAGGGCAATACATTCCCGACTGGTTTCGTTAATGGGATACCCGGAAAAGGGGTCTGAGTATTATCTCAACATTCTTTCAACATTTGTTGAAAACTGAGGTGTAGACGGTTTGATACCGTTGAGATGTCGAGAAATTTTTCGAAGAAATATCTAAGAAGTTGCGCAGTGTATCTGCTTTTCTGTGAGAATCAACTTTACAATTTCTTCGAGTTAGTTTTTCGGAAGGGAATGGTGTACCATTTGACTAATTATTGTCACGTCAGCGTACATATTTACTGAGCAATATTTTATACAACTCGCTAGTTCATTAAGGTAGACAATGAACAACAAGGGCCAAAGGAGGGATCCCTGCGGTACTCCATACCAAACGTTACGCTCTTCTGATGACTGCGAGTTAAAACATACAATATACTTCCCTCCCGGGAAATGGTTTTTCAACCACGGAAGCCTTTCACCGCGAAAGCAATATTACTTAAATTCACTGAGCAAAAAAGTATGCTGCAAAAGGAATTGCAAAGGAGAAGATGACGGAACGGGACTTAAGTGAGACTTGAAAAAACCATACAAGCGTATCTAAATCTTACAATCAATCAGTCTCCAGTTCAGCAAAGGATCGTAAACAAAAGCTTCAAGCACGGCCATCACGCTGTCCTTATGGGCACGCAATACACGCATAACGCTTTCACAGGTCATTCGGTAATTACCATCAATGCCAGTCACCTAAAGGAGAAAAAGATTAAAAATACAAAACCCTTACCAATACCTTCTACGACTTAAATATCACGTTTGATTAACTTGGAAATTTACTTTCGATACTACTTAATTCGGACAAGTGTTTTGCTTGATGTTAGTCGTTAAGTGCGGAAGAATACTCTTGATTAAATGTTCAGAAAAAGACGACGGAAGGTTGGAATGTACATTCGAACGAACACTTTCGAACGAGTTCTCGAGAACTCCTACTTACTTTGTGGGTAAACAAACTACATTTACATGCAGATTAAAGAAAGTTGTTACTGGCTGGCTTAAAGAACAATGACATTTTCATTTTAATTGGGTGATATTAATTGAGGCAATTATAGCAGGTACAAACTCCCTTAAGCGATTTCTTAAAAAAAACTCCTGGTACAGAGAAACACAAAGATAAATGTAAAACGTGATGGCCTCGTTACGTTGCCATGGCGACTCCGATTGCAATAAAACCCAAATCATAAGAATTTTTCGTCTTTATGTAATACAGTTGTGGAAACCTTTTTTCTATATCTTTACTCATGGCGACGTAATTAATGCTCAAACAAACCAGTCGAGCCACCTTAACTAAGGGCGCTTGCTGATCAATCCCGACCACGTCAAATCTCTTACCTCCATTGCATTTGTCAGCATTCTTGTGAGTCTAAATGGAATTTTCTCCGGAAACTTTTCCCTTGTCATAGCAACCTAAATTAAAACATTAAAACAAGAGAACAATTGGAAAGAAATTATGGTAAAACAAGCCATATCATCACAAAGACGAGAATTAAACAGAGGCATACCTCAAAACAGTCACCAAAGTCGATATGACAGATCTTTCCACTCAAGCGGTTCAGCATTAAATTCGAGGGATGTCTGAAAAAAAAGGGGGAAAGGTTTAAAAATGAATGATTCAAATGATTACGCTACTTAGGGAAGGACGGAAGACGTTTGTGCTTCTACTTCACGGTAAGAAGTAATATGTTCTCCTATAAGCAGTGGTTTCTCCGTAGAAAGCTACCTTAAGTACAATGATGTATGCCGGTTTCTGCCCTGTTACAGTTCGTCCAGTTCGAGGTTTCGTAAAAGATCGAGGAGAGGTGACAAATTTTGACTTGATTACGTAAAATGCACAACACGTACTATGAGATACCGCTCTAAGAGACAGTCTCACCACTACAACAGCAGCCACGGCAACCTTGGTAGAGGCCTAGTAGAGCCAGCATGTATGCTCTGAAATACTATTAGTTGGAATAAAAAGAACGATAGTGGGGTATATACAAGTAAGCAGCAAATCGTACCTATCTCCCAGACCGAGAACATAGCCCACCATACTCATCACGGCAAGTGATCGAGTGTAGTTTGTTCGACGATCAAACCAAACCTTCATAACGAAGAAAAACAATACATGTCAGCCAACTAAGGCTAGGCCAAACGTTGAGCTTTTCATGACACGAACCAAACTTTAATTTGGGTCGACCTAAATTAAGTTAACTTAGGACGCATCGAACGAATCAAATGAAAAAGACCATAAAGCAATTTTAATAAATTTTCTCCCCAACAACGCTACATATACATTATCATACGAATTTTTAATTTATTAGTTTAGTTCGTCAGATGTGTCCCGGGACGATCTCAAGACGTTCTATCCGTCTGAAGCAGACGAATAGAACGTGTTGGACGAACCAAACAGATTCAGACGAACTTAACAGAGCCAGACGTCGAACTTTTCATGAACTTAACTCACTAAGTTTAGTTCGTCTCATGAAAAGTTCGACGTTTGGCCTCGGCCTTAGATAAACGTTCAGCTTAACCCAAACATGGGACACTGCAATCTTAAAATTGTATTTGTTGCTGTTTATGTTTTTCTTGGTTTGTTCTTCTTTAGGAGGGGAGGACGACAAGAATACTTCTTAGACGCTCACCACCTAAGCACTGACTTTTTATGTCAACAGGAACTGAAAAGATAACTCTTCTATGTATTCAGTAATGATCACGGAAATGCCGGAATGAAACGAACAAAAAAAATGATGTAAAAAGGGAAAAACCTTGGCCGTCCAACACCCTAACAGACAAAAGTTAACACACAAACAGTTTTCGATCTGATGAGTACCTCAGAGCTTGGACTCTTCAGCCATAATAACTTAGCCAGGTCATCCCCGTTAGTGTTCGAGAGCGCATGCTCAAACACCTCAACTTTCTGCATTAGCGTCAAGTGGTCGTAGTCAGGTGCCATCTGATTGGAAGAAACACAAACTACTTTGTTATATAAAGAATGTTTGAGTGAAGACATCATTTCTAACTGTATAATTCAGAGGTTTTCATATGTACGTTAATGGGGAATTCATTCTCCACGTAATGGATACCTGCCCCATCATGTAGCTCTTGATACAATATTTCAGGTTTTTTAGGAGACCCCTATGGCCTGTGACTCCAATTCCAGCCTGGAGGATAAACCGGGCTATCTTAAAGCAAAAAAGTAACGATCTGTATCTCAAGGAAAATGGCTGTTCCGTTCTATATTAAAACTCTAGATATCCGGTTATCTGCAGTGTAGCCTCACCTAACGAAAGCATCAAAAACATGCTCTAGAAATTTCGATACTACGCGATCACAAAGGAAATGAGAGTACAGGACATCAGAGCTCAAAATTTATTTAGTAAAAAGGTTTACCCTGAGCATGATGCGATGTTCAATGTTGAGTAGTATCTTTTTCTTCTCCCTGTAGTCCCTGATAAGCGTGTGCAGTGTGTCACAGTGAGGCACCCAGCCAAGCAAACCTGAGTTCGTTGACAGTGGAATAACTGCATACCGCTGAATTCTAAAACAGTAGACGAGATCGAATATAGTCATAATTACAACAAAGCTAGCATACAGGCACTTGACTTGAGCTCAATCACTGCAGCTTAATCTACAGGAGCATTCCCTTCTTCTAGCGGTTGTAGCTCAGTTATTTCCTCAAACTTTTCCTTACACGCTTTAGCCTTAGGTAAATATATAAACAGGCTTAATTTGAAAACCAGCATAAAAGTTATTCAAGCACAACTGTCAACATCTGATGTCTTAGCCTTAGTAGATGTTGCCTTCGAATTGCTTATAGTAACAGA
Organism: Porites cylindrica; assembly: GCA_964035525.1. Lineage (NCBI taxonomy): Eukaryota > Metazoa > Cnidaria > Anthozoa > Scleractinia > Poritidae > Porites > Porites cylindrica. Next base: position 58,243,353 of record OZ037775.1, read on the forward strand.
GGTTTGTCAGATTCGCTTACAATAAGTACTTCAGAATGGACCGCGCCGCCTAAAATGCATTGGCGCTAATTTTGTTATATACAAAGAAGGTTGGACAAGGCAGACTTTATAAAAACCAAACTGAAGAAAAGACATACCCGAGGTGTCTCTTTGATGTTTCTTGATCTCCCGCAAGCAGGGTGTTCACCAAACCAAACAACTGTACGACTCGCTCATCCTGACGCAAGTCTTCGTGGCCTTTCAGTAAAAACATGAACTCTGCACCATTGCTGCCTGTATGAACGAAAAGCAATTAAAGTAACTCAAAAGTATAAATTGACCGCTTTAGAGAGATTAAGAGTCGCGCCTTCTTAACATCAGCTTGCAGTCTTGTTTCCATATTTTATGGCAAACATATGAGGTTGGCTTCGAAGCTAGGAGGCACCTCATAGAGGGAGAGCGAGTGCAAGTCGTGGATCCCCAACTCCACTCTGCCATTTCGGGAGGGAGCCTCAGGGAGGGGAGGCACGGGATGACGAAAAAGCTTAAACAGGCTTCAATGTCGATAACTTAATGTTATCTCTTACGACAATTAATAGGCAATTTCCGAATTGTCCCATTGTTTCAAAGCGAAGTAAGGTGTAAGTAAATGAAAATAAGACACATCATCTACACAACGAAAATTTTGCACTTATCTGCGTTTTGAAAGTGAGAGTTTTTGGAACTCGGAATTAGTCTATTATATAAGAGATAGTTGATGGCCTGTGTCACTGGTAAACCACCACTGTTACTAAATTCGCTCGCATGACTTGGTGTCAGCAGTAAATAAATTAGCAAACAAAATCTCTCTGCATTCATCAAAGTTACCTGTGATACAGAGTTTTCTCGGTCTCTGTTTGGAAGTGATGACGTTAAGCGAGGAGTGCACATGTCGGATGTGAATGACTGGCTTATGAGGCTCATATGTTCCAGGAACAGCTAGTTCCAAATCACGGCACATCAGCAGTTTAGGGGATACGTACTGAAGCTCCAGGGAGGTCAACTGAAACGAACAAATTTTCACGTGAATAATAGAAGTACTTACCGAACGTTCGAACTGGCCGGTCGAACCAGTCATATTGAAAATGAAATGTTAATCTTTTCTCGAAATTTGCACTAAAACGTATCACTGCCGGTGATACTATTCAGAAAATTTAAATTTATCTGACTGAATTGACCTGATTAATGGTAGACAGGCCAAGACGGGTCAGGTCCGCCAACCGACGGTAGCCGCCGTAAGACACATCAACAACAGCCAATAGGCAAGAGGTTTAATCACTGACTAACCGTATGCAGAGCAAAGTGAAAAAAAAATGTCCTGGAGAAATTACTAATCAACAGATCTCATTTTCGGATTTCATGGGCGAAAACTCACAGTGACATCCACTTTTAAAGTATAACTACTATAGTATAACAGAAAAATGATTGTCTTTTATTTGAATGACCACCCCAAGGTTTACACGCTTTCTACCCTCACTTTACTCTGAGCAAAATGTGGTTAAGGTCTAAGAAACAGGGGAAAATAATCTGTATGGCTGGTGAAAGAAGGTCCAAACGCACGTGATCAGGTCACGTTCTATGCGTTCCTTTCATTCTTCGTGGAAGTACAATCAAATGCTGGCTACATAGTGCCACGCCTGTGTTATAGCAACCTAGAGATTAGGATTGCGGGCCCCTCCGGTCGCTCGCAATAAATAACACGCTGCTATTTAATTTCCCTTCGGGGTTTGGACTCTATGAATTCAAAAGTATATCTTTGGTTACCTGAGGAAGTTGCTTGGATATTCTTCTGAAGACCAAGTAATACAAATCCCAGGCCTGCGTCAGATCCTTCACATTTCCTGATCTCTGATACTTTTTACACCACTCATGGGCATCCATCAGATCACGACCATAAGCCTGTTACAAATTGATTCAAAGAAAACCAAGTAGGTCAAAACAGTGGCTTAAAATAAATATGACTTGCCAAAATACCAGAGTTGCAGTGGCGGATCCAGGGGAGGGGCCCGGGGGTCCCGACCTCCCCCCGCCCCATTTTAAGACCAAACTGAGGTTCCCTTATCCAAGGGTCTAGATGACCGCCCCCCACCCCTTATCTCAAAGTCTGGATCCGGCACTTAGTTGTCAGTGGAGAAGTTTTACTTGCAAACTTCATTTCTTACGTGAAATAAATTGGGCAACGTCAAGTTTTTTTAAAGGTCTCTGTCGGTGTTGAATGTGACATTACATTATTTAGTGGGCAAAAAATAACGTGTAAAGGCCTACATAGGTCAGTGTGGAAGCTCATTTCGTTTGAAGTCACTAAAAGCGCATACGTTCAGTTCCAAACGTTTTAGCTGTTATTTTCTACTTGCTTGATTCATTTGGAAGGTAACTGAAGTAACTTGTTGCTTGTTGTTGTAAAAACTACCTGGCGCGATTAGTTCTCGCCATACGAGGGGTCACCAAAACATGTCTGGATTTAAACATAAAATAAAATGGCCTAAAAGACGAGAAAAGAATTGTTGCCAACTACTCTTAAAAGTAGCTTATGACCTTTGGAAATGTCAGTCGAAGGCTAACAAGTATGTTTATAAAATGCGCCCAATTTAGGGACCGGTCAAAAAGTATAGGGGGGGGGGGGGGGGGGGGCCGGAGCATTTGGAAATGTGGTTGATAAAAAACACATGACCCACCCCCTCCCTTCGGCACAAAAATGACTGACCCACCCCTAAAGCAAGGTTGGAAATTGCATGACCCACCCCCTAGTTAAAACATGGACGTTCGGTTTCCTCTTAATAATCCAATAAAACCTTGTTCTGTACTTGACAAAATTTGTTGATACACTGCTACAACCAACATCAAAATCACAGAAATTATACCTTTCACTGAAAAGACGAATGTCAAAAACCGAACGTTTCTTGTTTCAATGGACGTTATGAGTCTTGACACAAATATACAGCAAAACGAGGGTATATTGAAATTATCGGTCACAAAGCATATGAAAAGTTCAACAAAGACAACCCATTCCTACACATTACTTGCCGGAAATGCTTAGATTAATCCTCAAATCAAATTTCTTCCACTTCAGTGAAAAGCACTACTTACAAGACCATGGAACTGCAATGGGCACAAAGACAGCAGTTTTGATTCCTTTGCCAATATTTTCATGACATATATTGAAACAACAATTCTAAGCAAAACTGTCTTTAGAACAACAGTTTGGAAATGCCACATACACGATATCTTTTCCCTATGGGACATGAGTAAACCAGACATCGAAGCCTTCATTGAACAAGCAAGCTTACATCACCCAACTATTGAATTCACGGCCAAAACATTTGACACTGAGACTGCGTTTTTAGACACGGTTGTATACAAAGGCACAAGATTCAAGGAAAAATCTATCCTTGATGCAAAGACACATTTTAAACAAACGGAAAGCTTCTTGCGCACGCATTTCACCTTGTGTCACGTTTTTTCTGGCTGAAATTTTCGAAAAGGTAAGTTTTGATCCCTATAATTTTCGTATCACTAGACTTTCAGCTAGGAGATCCGAACAGACGAAAAATTTTTTGGGGATAAAAGTACGCCTATATCTACTGTTTAAATACTCAGATACGTTTAACAATGCTATGTTTAAGTGGTTTTGAACTATATTCTCGTTGTGTGCCCCCTATCTTTGATAGAAAACCTACTATCAGGAATAAAAGTCACAAAAGGAAGTCTAAACTCCTAAAACAAAACAACAAGGAGGAAAAAGAAATATTGTCATTCGTGACCCAATACCAGCCCTCAGTGTCTACTATAAAGAAAGCTTGAATGAAAAAATGGAATCTTATACAAAACTAACTATAACTTCAATAAATTTTTAAAGAACCACCAATCATTTCCTTTAAAAAAAGGAAAATTGTTAAAGAACATGCTCGTTAGAGCCGAAAAAAAAGGTTAACAGAGGGTTCCACGCCCGTATAGATGTGCGGCCTGTCAACCCTTATATTTTCTCGCACAGCAGGTTTGTGAGTATTTTAGCAATAATTCCAGCTGGCTGTGTTTTATATAACAAGTGTAGTCAACTGTCTCGTCAGTAGTTAGTAAAAAATAGGGTGACCCACCCCCTAAGAGTAGCTGAAAATTGCTCGACCCACCCCTTGCACAAGGCTCAAAACCTCATGACCCACCCCCTCTCTGCTCCGGCCCACCCCCACCTATACTTTTTGACCAGTCCCTTAGTACCGACGATTATAATTAATGGTGTCAACCTAACCTGGTTAAAGGAAGTCTCTTTGAGCGTCTGCGGACCTCTTTCCATCATCTGATGCAGCGGCTCTAATGCAGTGAACATTCCTTTCACATTTCCTTCACTGAAGTACATCCTGGATGCTTCTTCTAATCCTTCGTGCCATAATTCGTGCCACAAGATGGCGACACGGATGAGCTCTTCGCTGACCTAAAATAATCTCATAATATAACTACATTCTTCAAAAAAAGTAGATTTTTCATTCGATCTCATCGTTAGAGTGAAGACCGTGGAGAGATTCTGTGCCCTTCAAGCCAGCCATTTTACGGCTCACCGTTCCCAACGTACTCAAGAATTCACATCATAAGCGCAAATATTAAGACGCTGATTTACTAATAGATGACGTATCACAGGAAGCCTTTTTAACAGAGCGCGTGCACCGCTCGCGATCCGAGTTGTGAACGTAGATCGATTCACATAATTTTTCGTTCATGTGAATGAAACCATCGTTAGTATAATGGCTAAATGCAACATTGAGCGAATAAACAGGGAAAGGAACCTACCATTACTGCTTGCTGTACCAGCTGATGACTGTGTTCACACATGTTCTTGAGAATCTGATTTGCTGCATTTTTCCGAGCACTGCTCGCTGATTTTGAAGCCACAGTTAATGGGTATATCAAGGCCTGCGCAGAGACAGATATACAATCAATCACTAATATTAACTGTTGTTTATTCCTAGACTCAACTGCTAGCAAGCTCTCCGGGGCGCTCTGGCGACGGAGCCACGGAGAACTTGCTAGCAGGTTAATTTTGATACAAATCAGCAGTTGTACCCCGCTCACGATACAACAGCAGGTGATGGAAGCATAGTGGAAAGTGGCATGGGAGAAGGGGGGAAAATACTGCCAATTTCACTTTCGTGAATAAACATAGCAACACTAACATGGAGCCTTAGCTAGAGAGTAACGATTTTTAACCGGTGGAGGGAAAAGAAGCAGATAAAACAAGGAGAGTACTTGATAAATCATGCATTGAGCGGTTTTGAGAATTAAATTTGTGTTATTATGAAGTTTTCTAAGTACTGACATTGTTTTAGTTCATTTTTCTCTTTGTCTTCCAGAACGCCACTGTTGATTTCGTGACTGTCATTCACAAACAACAACAACAACAACAAGACCAATACCTGTGGATGATGTTTGCCAATGTCTGTAAGCAGCTGATGGATAAGTCGTCCAACTAGTTGACGAGGCGTGTCAATTCTGGCGATCAACTGAGGAATGACTTGCAACCAAGTGTCTATCTGAATAGTCTTGATCCCTTCAACTAAAGCTTCATAAACTTCAGGCCAATGGCCGTAATCAAACCACAGCGTCAACAATCTGACCATAAAGCCATACATACGTAAGTGAGCAAAACAGTTTAGAAATGATGCGCAGAATCACAGATGCACAAGGGCAGGGCACGACAGGACCTCAAAAAGTACTTAAGAAGTCGTTGACAATCCCACTGGGACGGGACTGCTATTTCACCTGGTCATCTAAGCCACGCGAAAGTATAGCCGTTTGAAGGACAAAGGAAGTACCTTCATTCTTTAATTATTATCTTAGAAACCCTGGGCATTGGTCCGGCCCCGGCAAACGAACCTTCGACCTCCGCCCCGTAGTCATGTGCTCTACCGACTGAGCTGACCCTGCCGCGGTTAAAGGTTTTGTAAAAGACACGTTAAAATTGAGGTTTTTCGGCATTTCCCGCCAACCGCGAACGTCAAGAAGTCACGTGACCAGGGCTTTGTCGTCAGGTTTGCGGTTTGAGGTTCACGTTTGTACGGCTAGACCACGTTCCAGAGGTAAGTGATTTACTTTGCACCCTAAAACATCACAAACCTACGTTTGAGAAGTAATATGCCTTTTTAGAACTCTTTTGCGTAATGATTGTAGAATTCTATTTAAAAAAAAACGTAATTTTGAAGACAATTTCTCAGCTAAAACAGAAGTAAGTGGATGAATGAAAACAAACATGTCAGCCGCGAGCTACCACCCGCGAAACTTAAGTTCCAAATAAGGGCAGACGGGTAACATGAAACCGTTAACAGCAAACCGCAGTTTGTCGTTTACAGTAAAATGACCAAACCTCGATCTTAAGGTCTCTAATATATAACAAGTAGGCGTATCATTCTCTTTACCAATCAGAATTTCCAAGACAAGTATCAATTCACCACTCAAGAAACGAGAAGGGCATTCCGTCGAATAAACATTCGCAAAGACTTGTGGGACTGTTACTGGGACAACAGCTGACCGGCGCGTCTACAGTAACGATCCCAGGGGTCTTTGCGAAAGCTAACTCGGCTCAGGCTCCTCGTTTATTTAGTTGCGAATGCATACCTCAGCGTATCCTGGAGCGAATTGCCGCTGGACAAAGCTATAGACTTAAAGAAGCCATTCACTGCCGGCACAGCGTATAAAATAACGGAGTTCACCACCTACAACAAAGATAAGAAATCAAGATTATCATCGGAAAGTTAGCGATCTCGTCTATTCAGCACCTACCTCAAATCTCATAGGAAAGCATTAATCGGAAAAGTTGAACTTTGCCGCGCGTGAAAGTTATTGTTTCACCTTGATCGTTTTTATTAGTTTTTATTAAGACAAGAAACGATAAAAAAAAAAACAAACAAACAATCAAAACAAAACAATAAAAAGACAATACCTAATGATGTCAAATTAAGGTCGTCTTTCTTAATACGCCCTCTATATAATGAACCTTTCTGGATGTTTCTTGGTACTGCGGAAACTACTGCTGGTTAGGTACAGTGGAACCTCGATATAACGAACCTCTATATAACAAAGTCCTCAGTGTAACGAACAATTTTCTTTACCCCAGTAATAGTAAAATATAAGGAAAAGAACCTCTCGATATAACGAAAGCTCGTTATAGCGAACAAATTTTACCAGTCCCCTGGCCCTTCGTTATATCGAGGTTCCACTGCACTGTTCAATGTCTTTCTAATCTTTGCTATTACTTCATTAAGTGATTGCACTCATCTGCAACACCAAGAAGTCACCAATTTTGTTAACTTGACTGTAACGAACGAACCCCTTTCCTTTAGAGGCCTAGAAAACAGTTTTATGAAGAAGAATATTGGAGTTAACTGCCCGCTAATACTAAACAGACACTTCTCACTGCTTCTTATTGAAAAATCCATCCTTGGGACCGAAGACCTACACTTAAACGGCATAAAATGGAGATTAGGAAAGAAACTTGGATCATATGTTCCTCGGAAACTGCCTACCTACCCCTCCCCTCATTAAGTGAGATGTAAGTGTTAATGTTGGCTTAGGGGAGGTGTAGGTGAGCAGTTTCAAAGGAGGGAAAATGATCATGGGTTTGCGGTGAAAGCAGAGAACAGAAGGGAAAACGGTAGAAACGAAATCTAATAGAAAAAAAAAAACCCTTTCGTTAAGTCAGAAACATTGTACCATAAGGTTCTGAACTTCAAGCAATCAATAAATACATATGATACAAATGAGATCTGAACATCACGGCTAGAAAATAGAAACCAGCAAAACGTGAATTCCCGCGAATCCTTTTATCCCAGATAAACAGAAAACAGACAGACAAACAAATCCACAAACAAAGAAAAATGGCCTTGTAAACAAACATGAACTTACAGACGAGGTATTGCTTGGAGGTGTCCTCAAGATACTTTCATTACCATTTCCATCGTTTCCTGACTGCTGGTTCTTATAATACAATACTGCTTCAAAGTTCATGTATGCCCAAGCATGCCACGCCTGATAGAAGAGAACAAATAAACCAGATCGCTACGGTACCTTCTAAAGTGTGCCGCCCTCGTAGACCTGGTCATTTTAGCCTGCAAACGGCAGACGTTTCACCTCGCTCATCGCCGCTGAGGGACGTTTAGCGAGAAGGAACGTCTGCGACTCAGCGACAGAAATATATAAATATATGGTTATTCAAATTTGAACGATTTGGGTACAAAATCTGATTTCACAAGTTTTTCATACAGAGGATGTCATTATCATCATCTACTGCTTATCCTGGTGGACATTGCATCTTTGACCGCACAACGGAAACGACCTTTCTTTCTTTTTCCTTTTGTTTCCGTTGTTATCAGTCTCAGATTGTTGGGAATGGCCGTTTCGGGAAGTAGGGTCCCCGGTCTTTCTTTCCCAGGCGGTATCTTTACAAGATAGGTAGCCCCAGCCAGTGTCCATAGAAGGATCCTATGCCTGGTGCCAGTTATGGGAGCCAGCACTGTAGATTTTGACAGCAGGTGCCTCCTCAACAACACCCATCACCCGCTCCCATGACTTCATGTAACCCTGATCGGGGGGCTGACCGGGTACTACACCCTGCCCACAGGTGACCCGTCGGCTAGCGGAAGGAAAGGAGTCGCCTTACTTCTCCTGTTGGTAGAGGATACCCCTACCCCGCTACCCGCAAGGGGATAATTGAATTGTAAATACCTTATAACAATTTCTGTCATTTTCAGTGGCTGCTGCGTAATACTGGATGATCTGCGGTATAGACGCCTCACTGTAACCTTGGAGATCGGTTTTCCAATCACCCAGCTTGAGGTAACAACTATTAATTCAAAGTAATACATAGACAATGAACCTGAACCTGAACAAATTAATCTCTCCTGTAATTGACAATCACAAAAATGCAAGCAGAGAGGTAAACTGAAATAAGCAAGCAAGCTCTCTATGGTACTGGCTCTGTAAGAGGTAATCACTTTAAACAACCAAAATAGTGATCAGTTGGTACGTCAGTTAGTGAACACGTCAACGGGATTCGAACTCATGGCCTCTGCGTTAGCGCTGCAGTGCTCTAGCCAGTTAGTCGGTCAGTTAGCCAATCAGTTAGTCATCTAATTAGTTGATTATTCAGCTAATCAATGAGCCACTCAGTTAGTCAGTCAGTCAGTTATTCAGTCAGTCAGTCAGTCAGTCAGTTAGTCAGTTAGTGAGTCAGTCAGTTAGTTAACCAGTGAGTCAGTTAGTAAGCCAATCAGTCAGCCAGTCAGTCAGTTAGTCAGCCAGTCTGCCAGTCAGCCAGTCAGTGAGGCAGTCAGTTCGTCAATCAGTCAGTCAGTCAGTTAATCGGTCAGTTAATCACTGAGTTAGTTATTCAGACAATTAATGAGTCAGTTAATTAGTCACTCAGTCAGTCAGTTAATTAGTCACTCAGTCAGTCAGTTAATTAGTGAGTCAGTCAGTCAGTCAGACAGTCAGTCAGTAAGTCAGTCAGTCAGTCTGTTTGTTAATCAGCCCGTCAGTCAGTTAGCCATCCAGTCGGTCAGACTAATTAAGATCGGATGTAGTAATTATGTCTAGAATTCAACGTTATCCCTGGTTTAAATGTTCACTTCCTTTGTTTCCAACTCATTGTAACTATAAATTACCATACCCCAAAACAAATTACAATAGCTTTTAAACGAAGTATAAGATTAAACCCAAGAACGAGTCCATCAAGTTTCTATCATTCTCCACACTTACTTTTAGACATTTAACATTGTTATATAGCTGGAAAATTTTTTGCGGTCTCATTGGTTACTTCGAGGTCACTCGGCATCTAATAATGACACGGTTGCCAACAAAAATCTATGAGCGGGCAATATTACCAAATCTATGACCTCAGTGCACTGTTACCCGCGAATGTTAAACGACGACCGCCGTTACAGCGAGGTTTAATGCAAATTTCCAGCTTCAAAATTTCCAGCTATATAACATCTCGCCAAGGGGACATTGAGGTTCTCGGGAAACAAAATTAACTGTTTCCCTCAGGACCAGTCATTGAGTGTTTATTGCCCTATGACAGATTTCCTTGTCAACCGTACCTAGCAACTAGCTTGAGTAGTTCTTCTCTCTTTTGCCCGTCATCGGTTGGAGAAAGCGACTGTAAAGCTTGCTGGTGAAGCGTGTTTTGTACAAAATGTTGAAGATGCTGGAATGCTTCTTCCTAAAAACACAACGGAAAGGAGAAGGCAAATTGTTGTTGCTCGAAATATCTAAAAGTCGTAGCTGTCCATCAACAGGATGCCTAAAATGTGTGCAATTCCACAATTGGTTTCGGCTCCATTAAATCCTATACTAATTGCAGAACATTTTAGGACGAGCCACCCAGAATAGCGAGCTTTAGATTGTACGACGAGAACGACTACGAGTATGAGATTTTCTCAATGTTAAGTAGTGATCGCGCGTGAGGCAGCGTCATTTTGGCGGGAAAACATGGTTGCCAGGTCGTCATTCCACCACGAGTTTTAGCGAGAATGTCGTAGTGGCAGAAACGAGTTTTCAAACGTTAGAAGTTTTAGTATTTTGTAATCGGGAGAAGTCCTAACCTCTTTCAATAATGATAACTGTGATTACTTTCCTGGTGAAAAAAAGTCCAATGAAAAATTCCGGGGTGTTTATTTTTTAACAATACGCAAAAAAAACTTTAAATCAAACGTCGTACTCGTAGTCGTTCTCGTCCTCGTATCTAAAGGTCTCTATTATGAGTTACTCACGAGGTGCACGAGTAGGTAAACAACCCAAATAAAGTGAAATGCGCTAAATAACGACATACATGCACATGTCAATTAAATAAGTAAATAAAGCGCGCGGATCTTTAAATAGCGCGGGCACACACAACCTAACCTTACTGAAAGGAAAATAAAACGATTAAACGCTGTTGGAACGATTCCTTTTAAGGCTCAAGATTCACAGGCTGCAACAGTAAAGGCGATCTTCCCATACCTTCTTGTTTTCATTCCACATGTGCTTCATGTAAGCAAACGTTACTTGTGGATACGTGGTTGGTAAAGGTTGGTCTGCCTGTTTTGATGGATCTGTTCCCAACAGGGTGACTAGTGTCTTGTGACTAAGCGCGAGTCGACCGCTCTTACGGCAAAGACTAGCGTACTTTAGCCATGATTTCATGTCTTCCTGTGGAGAGAGCACCAGGGAGCGGACTTGCAGGATCTTTTGCCAATCCTCCACAACACGCTGACAACCCTGTGCAAAATTAAACAAGGACACATTGCATTTTCATTGTTTCGTTAAAACAGAAATATGCCAACATTAATACAGTAATCACATCTTCGGTGTACTGTTAGTGCAACCACGCGCAAAGTTCGAACGCAGGGAAGGAGTTGACCTGCGCCACAAACGGAACCAAAACTTCCGGTTAAGTCCGTCTACGAAACAGCGCCGAAATCCTTGTCCTGTCCTGTCTATTTGCCAATTAGGTTGAAAGAAAGTTCGAAACGCTTTCCAGTAGTTCGCTGAGTCCGGTCAGGGCCCGGAACAAGGATACCGGCGCTGCTAGGATTAGGAAGTTGGCTAGAAGCGGGTGCACTTCGGAGGAAAGGGCATTCAAGAATATATCCTGACATAAAATGCTGTGTATCCCATTACTCATTTTCACCTGCTAGGGTCATTGTTGCATACATGCCATATAGCTTTATACAATCCTAGAAAACCTCTTTAGCAGTATATTGACACGGTAGCATTTGTTTTCAAATTTTTTAACTTCAGGATTGGAGAGTTTTCTTGAAAACTAGAAACGACAGCCGGCAATAAACATACGAAGGCATTGTTTGCACTACGGCGGATAAATTCGAAAACGCAACGTTATTCTTAAGGTCAGCCCAATCGTCCACAGTAATCTCAAAAAGGAATATAAGTTAAGCTACTTTGGAAATAAAAAAAAAAATCTCCTAAACAATGCGTAAATCACCACTTCTAGAAGTCCCTAATTTCTAGGTTATTGACACATAACGTAATGTCCCCCCCCCCCCCCCCCCCCCCCCACTCTCACCCTCAAACCAACGTTACAACAAAATTTCCGGTGATGGGAGGGGTAGGGGGGTGGTTTTCTTCATATCGAGACAAACGTCAACAAACTTGACGTTCCTTCTTACCTGAAGTCTGTTCCACCATGTTCTCTTGATGGCTTCCCTGCGCTCTGGGACAAGCTTAAACTGAATGATCTCCTCGAGTTCTGATAACATCTGTACGCTAACCATAGCCTGAAATAAGAACGCAAGACATTTTCGTAAGATATATGCAAACTACTCCTAAACAAAATATCATTCATTTTTAACATTATTACATTTTAATAAACAAATAACCAAAGGTTTTGAATATAAGCATTTTCGTTCTATCAAGACGTCATTCAGTGATATGGCAACAAGTGTGTACCTTCCAATGTACTCCTCCTTACTATACAAAAACGTCAAAAAGTGAAACTAACGCAACAGAAAGCAAGGCAGCCGTGAAAAATTTCCCGACCGGTCTTCCAAAACAAGCAGACATCTTGCTGAACAAGTAAGAAAGCAACTGCCCTAGGAAAGCAAATTGTGAGGGCTGCGTATCCAAACGACAAGCTGGAATTCAAGATTTTTGGACCCCTGCAAGTCATAACTAAAAAAGGATCCTCTGTGGATCGTTACACGTTTCTGGGAAACTGCCCGGCTACCTCTGCCCTAAGCAAACATTAACACTTACTTCTCACTTAGGGCAAAATGTTGACTTAGGGAAGGAGTAGGTGGGCAGATTCCAAGAAACGTGTAAGGATCCTACTTGAATTTTTCATACCCCGTATGCTCGATTGTAACTCTCGCCAGCTCTTGCTGTTAATTCTGTATCCAACACATCACGTGCAGCATCGATACACTACAAAATACAATAATTAAACATCTATTTGTGGATGGTTTATGCATTATAACAGAAGAACGTTCTGATTTACTCTGCTAAAGTACGGGACTTCAAATATGCCTACGTCGGTATCTTAAGAAAGGTGCTCCGCCTGTAGAGTGCTTGCCTTTGGTCAATTTTTCAACGCAATGCCATCTCAACTAACACTCACCGCTTGCGCCTGTTGGAAGTGGTTTTGATGCAAAGCAAGGGCGGCTCGGTAGAAAGCGCCTTCTTGTGTTTCACGTGGGATCATACAAGTGTACTCCTCCATACTGTCCCAGTTACCTATGATGGAAAAGGAATGGAACATGAATTCATCCAAGAACTCACAACACAGAAGGAGCACAGGACGTTTTCCTGGTGCTATGGACACATTAGTCGCATCATGGGTTCGGTGGGTTACAGTAACCTCAGCCTTCTCCGCTTGTTTCATCTGACATCACAGACGTCCAGAGATGTTGGATCCAAGCTGGCGGCCATTTTGATTATTGGCCTATTTTCACGCAATATGGCATCTTCAAGTCATCCTCTATTGAACAACTGGTCTTTCATGTGTCATTATTAACGTCTTTATCTCCTGGAAATTGAAAAGGGACAGACTCTCAGGGTAGAGTTAGTAAAGTTCTTATAAGAAAATTTTACCTAATCCCCAAGCAGCGGCCGCAGCCATTCTGGCCATTCTCTGTCTATTATCATCACTCACTACCGGCCACTTGTCAACAGCAACCTGGTGAAGTTCACCCCTGTTAAAAACAATAAATAAATACCTTTAATAAAATGAGACTTCTCCTTTTAAGATTAACCGTTTCAACTTCAGAAGTTACTAAAGTCACAATTCAACAAAAACTCTCAATTTCGGCTTCATAACGTGCGGGAGGATTAGGAAATTAAGGCACCATGAAACGATACTGCCAAAGTGGTTTCATTTGAAAGTTCACACCGAAGGATATCGTTCACACATTCAAACTCTAGATAGAACCCCCATACAATACTCCTACGTATTATTATGCACCAACCCTTGAATTGAAAGGGCCAAGCCTTCTAAACAGACGTTTAAAAGTATTGAACATGTGTTTTTGGCGGAGAGAAACGTTTCTCAAATTCGACTTGCGACAAATGGCACTCAGGATACGGCACTTTAGATCCTACTTAAGTTAACAACTGACGATGCGTTCCCACTAGCTCAATGAATGTGCTTCCTTTCGTTAGTATACTTTGTAAACACATCTTCAGTAAAAATTGTCACAAAATCCTGCCACAATAGGCGAATCTTTGTTTACATTTTTTCCTCATTAGCATAAGCTTATCATTATCTAATGAAGCTAATAAAATGAAATTTCTGAATATTGTAACAGCATAACAATTTCAGTTATCTTTGAAAATTAGAGGGCGACATACCAAATGGTTGCGGAGAAATTCTCTTTGAAAAACTCCAAAATTTACAAAGAATGTATGAGCTCATTAACGTTTTGCTAACCAATAATTTTATAGTAATCAGTTGCTGTTATCTTCTTTGTTACTGGCTGCAAACTAAAAAGAGCTGAAACTTGCACAAACTGCTTAAATTGACCAGCTCTTTTAATTATTGAACCCAACTGGTATATAAAGCTACATCTTCTACTGGTTAATTCGTATGCTGATGAGCAAAAATGTCACGGTGAATCCGCGTATACAGTAACGTCTATTTTTGTATTGTCCACTTACCATTCTCCTAGAGCCTCAAGGCATCTCATTCGTCCCAGAGAGAGGTTAAGGTCTTCCGGTTTTTGCAGAAGGTTCTTGTTGTAAGCTTCCAGAGCCTGTTCCCAGTCGTGCAGTTTTTCATACCAACGTTCCTTGATTTTCTAAAATTGCGAGAAAAATGGCCAGTCAGGCAGTTGGACTGTCTGTACATTGGAAGGTCGATGTTCGCGGCGTTCGCCATGGCGACGAAAAAAAAAACGATTGAAATGGACACTTTTCCACATATAAGAGGTTTTACTGAAATAAACTCATTAGAAAGGGAACGCCACGATTGTAACGATGGACTCACACGCAATCGACGTGCAAATGTTTACCAAGGAAAGGTAATTTCCCATTGACTGGAGTGTAACGAAATAGGTGGAAAATGTTATTCACAGACACCACTGGGGGCCTGGGTATGGGTCATGTGACAGAAAGGCAGGCAGTTGCTTTGTTGCGTCCGCCAATACTGACCTTCCCACCCACCCACCCTAAGATTTCAGTTTTGTAGGCTGTATAAATGTAATATGCAACTTTGTAATTTTGTTACAGTCCCACCTCTTTAGGGGTATGTTAAGTGTACATTTTTTTAATGAACTTGGAATAATTTAGGTCAGGCTGCGGCGGTGGGCTTGGCATTGCTACCAGTGGTGTGTGAGCGAAAAACTTTTGACCTGTTGGCGTGAATGTTCCTTTCGTTATACAACATACAGGTCATATGATCATCAAAAGATAAACAAATGTCTCACCACATCGGCTCCATGATTTTTCATAGCATATACCAAGACTCCATGAGCTGCCATGGGCTGCTGCAGCTTGTTGTTTATGCTTGAAGAAATGACGAGAAACAATAAGCCCAAGAAAAGAGTTTCTCCGAATGCAGGAAATATGCAGTTATTGGTTCAAAAACAAAACACAACAAAATAAAAACAACAAAAAACAAAACAAACGAAACAAACAATATACCCGATACGGTTACCTGATAAGCGCTTCAAGTGTCTCAGTAGTCGGTCCTCTGTGGAACTCTTCCTCTTTGTAATGCAGTGCTTTGGCGTACGCTCGGCATTTGGAGGCCTGTTCACCCAAAAGGTCATTGTTCAGGGGCAGCGCTCCCTTAAATAAAATACAGATTGAGCGCGTCAAAAAAAGAATGGGAATGCGAATTTGTATGTGGTGCACTATACATTGTATAGAACACCAGCAAAGGCAACCATTGAATTACATAGGTAAGTAGGTTCTACATATACTGGAGACAAGAGAGTTATGCTAAAACGTTGTTCATGTTAGAGAAGAAAAAAAAAGCACAAGACGTGGATCTCTTTGGAAAGGTTACTGAGAAGCCAACGAAGCTGGTAGGATCAGGGTACGCGCGTTCTAGGTGGGGTAGCCGATGGGCAAATCGAGCGGCGAAGCCGCGTGTTATAAAAAGTAGCTTTACTAATACCCCACACGGCACTGTCGCCAAAAAACGGAATCTTGGAGTTGGGCGCAGGCGCACCTAAAGCCGCCTGCTGCAAAGGCTAGCAATTGAGTTTCAATATGTCAAATTTAGTTGAACTAAGACTCAATTTACAAGGGTCCGGACAAATTTTTGAACGGACAAAAATTTGCCCGGTTTCACCTTTCGTTAATTCATTCGTTCACACATTACTCGCGGAACCGAGCAACTTTTTGTACGGTAAGCAGTACTGCAATCTTCAATAGAATTTGCACGGTTCCGTGTAAAGGGGCCTTAAACGCCCATCCTAGTGGCCACAAAAGATAATGGAGTACCTTTTCTGTATGTTCCATGAACTCTGCAAGATTGAGAAGCGTTTGAGTGATCTCTGGGATCTGAGACTCCAAAGCCATTTCCAAATGCTTCACCAACTCATTTTGAAGTTCTTCGTGAAGTTCTGACCAACATGAAACAAAGGCAACATTGAACAGGTCTCTAAAGGATGCAAGATAAGAAGAAGGCATTAGAACATTTAATTAAAATCCAGTAGAATAAGTTCGATTAAAATTTATACTGGCTCCGATACTTGGAGGAATAAAACAAAAAAAAAGTGTATTACTCAAGACGATTACTTTTGTCTTGTCCCTTTACGTTGCCCCGCCAAGTTCGAATTTAAATATATTAAAAATTGGTCTTTTGTTATCCTTTATGCAAGTACAGACCATCCGCCTCAAAGTACACATTTTCTGTAATAAACGCAAGTATTGCTCTGTAAGCTGATGGAGATTGGCCGCTTACAAGGTCTCCAACTGCAATAAGTACGCAAGCACTATCACGTCTTTCGCTACCAAAAGTTCTTAAAATCAAATTTTCCACATTTTATTTTGCAGCAAATAGTACCAACTAAAAGCACCGCTAAAGAGGTTTCATTTGAATGGTCACACCATAAGATCTCATCCACAGACTCAAAAGCTATGCAACAACCTTAAAAGACTCCACCTGGTCGTGAAAAGGGGTAACAGTATACCGTAACGGAAACCAAAGCGTAACTGTAATTATACAGTGGCATATTTCATTTCTTGCTATTGTACAACCTTGCGAGGGGTGGGTACGACTGTGCTGT
The DNA here is from genome assembly GCA_964035525.1 of Porites cylindrica. Lineage (NCBI taxonomy): Eukaryota > Metazoa > Cnidaria > Anthozoa > Scleractinia > Poritidae > Porites > Porites cylindrica. Next base: position 58,260,581 of record OZ037775.1, read on the forward strand.
GGCCCAGCAAGATCTCAAGGCAGGAGATGGTGACTCTTTTAGCAGCTCAACGCTCAGTCTTCGAAGCCATTCCATCCAGTCCTCTTTGGACACACACCTGGCAGCACCCCACGCCTATGACAACGGAAAAAAGACTACCATCAGTTTGGAACTTTTTTTCTTACAAAAAAGAAGTGGCTTTTCGTTATCAAAATGACGTATTCCAAGAAGGCCGCTCAAAGAAGCTTAAGCTGACGTGAGGGAAAAGCCATCATTTCGCAACGTCAGAACAGGTTTCAACAAAAAAATGACGTCTGAAAAGCGGCTGCAGAAATTCATACTGATGACGCGTCGCTACACAGGTCTGGGTAGTGCTTCTGATTGGATGAAGTGGATTTTCAACCTATCAGAAGATCACCCAGATCTGGGTAGTGACACGTCATCAGTATAGAATTTCTGCGTTCGTCATTTCGCGGGGAAACCAGTGGTAGCGTCGCAAAATGTCGGCTGGTTTCTTAGGCTAGAGATACGTTTGGTTTCAGAAAAATATCACACCACAGGAAAAATTCAAAGAGGTTTAAGGACGGAGGCTGAGATGTGGGAACAGGTATTGACGAAGGCACAAAAGGCCGAGATGAGTGATTCTATTTCTTACTCTTTGAAGGCTGTCTGCTTTAAAAGTCAGTTTCTTTATGCTCGCAGCTTCTATCGCAGCATTCGTGGCGGAGTCATCTGCCAAGTTGCCTCGACCAGCTTTTTGGCGTCGAGCTAACACCTCATTCTCCCAATCTAACAAAAATGGGCTCTAGATGGAGGCAAGAAAGGCCAGGTTAATCCTACAGTTTGGCAATACCCCAATTTCGAGTTGCTTTAAGGCTCTGTATTTCTCTGCTAGAAGAGGTCTCCCACGGCAAGAGAAAAATGGAAGGAAGGAGACAGAACTCTGCCGGCCTCCGAAGCGTTCTTTTATTTAGTCGCCGACCATATTTGGGATCGAAACTGACTGGTTTTCATAACCAGTTTCGTCTACTACGTAATGCGCATGCCCCGTTAAGACTTAAGCTGGGTATTTCTGAGCCCAATGTTATTATCGCGCAAACCGGTTCTGTACGTTGTGTCGCACTTGACTGAAATGTTACTGTCTGTTAAGGAAACGCCAGTGCATGCGTAATAGGAAACGCATGGCGGGGCCGGCAGAGGTCTCTTTACTTCCTACCATTTTGCTCTCTGCAGGAGAGAGGCCGGGTGTCAACTGTCCATATGACAATGAGTTAAATTTGCGCGTGTGAATAAAAACGTATTTCCATACTGACTAAAGGAAGACCACCACCTGCTGGGTACCAGAGGTATTTTTCTCGCGTGCGGCGGGATGCTTCGGCCGGCCGAAAGATTTAGCTAAGGCAGCGAGAAAAATGCTTCCCTTTTCACGCTAGTCACTAGAAACCGGACCGAAACCGCACATCAGAAGTCTCTGAAACCCAGGGTAGGGCATCACAACAATTGAAAAAGAGGCAAAGGCCACTTGGAATCCTCTATCTTCAAATGTTAATCTTTCTGTTTTGTTTATAGTCAGTAAATCTGTACAAACCTTGACAATCTTGCAAATTAAAATGTCGTAACGCTGGTGTTGAATACGATGTTTAACTGTCACCTACAAACACATTGAGAAGATTAGTAAAGCACTACTATCAGATTTGAAGTCACAAGGCATATAAAACCCCCACTATGTCATAAAAGCTCATTTCTCTTTCTTTGGTTTGATGGTTTCCGGAAGTTAGCACTCACCGGAAATACGTCTCCGTTCGCATGCAATTTTTAACGGCCATATAGATGGAATATCTTCCCCGAAAGCGCGCACTCTCATTGGCTACTTAGAGGCCACCTGTATTCGACAATACAGCTGTTTCCCGCCAAACGTCTGGGAGGGCTACAAGATGATTTTCTGTCCATGGTTTTCCGCCATGTCTTAAAAATCAACCAACATTTGTTTGTTTTTTTCGTTACCAAAATGAATGTCAAATAAGGAAGGTAAGAATGACATTCTTGTTCTAAAGACATGAAGAACGGGGAAAGAACACGGACAGTTTATCTGGAAGCATACTACCCTTACTCGTGCTTTTATTTTGATTTTACCTTGTTAACTGTAGGGATAAAAGGTGAATACTGTTTTCCCAACTGAAACACTAAAGAGCACAGGGTATCCATTGCTGTAGAGCGAAGCTCAGGGCAAGAGTCCAGGGTTCTGATTATAGGATGAATAATTCTTGATGCAAAGTCAGTCAGATCAAGAGACTCACTGAGGCGATCCAAGGTCTCCAGGGCACATCTGAAAGGAACATTACTTGCATCTAACATTACATAACTAAGCTACACCTCTTTAACTAGTTAAAACTTTAACAGAACACTAGCTACAATCGGCAACAAAATGAGTTGAGACACTTCGCCCAAAAGTGGGCTTTTTAACGTTTTATGAACTTCAAAAGGAGGAAATATAGCTTTCCTCCCCCATCCCCTCCATGCAATGTTGTGCCCTTGTTCTAGCTACCTACAGAAAACAACAAACACCCCAACTTTGAATGGAGGGGACAGGGGAGCGGTGCGGATTCTTTTGTTCTCAGAAGTCATCCTATTTAAGTACAATGTCTCAACAATTTTGTCGATTGTCTGAATCTCAAAAGTGGCCGTACTTCCTTTAGAAAGTTAATTGAATTCATTTTTTTTATGCTGGGATGTAAGACCCCTGGTGGCTTTTTATTTGTTATGTTTGACTTCATCATACCTATTTTAGAACAATTAGAATAAGGCGATTTCGTTATTTTCAGTGCGTGACATTTCATGTCGCGCTTAACAGTGCCTTGACATCGTGCGACGTGGCGCGTCGGGCACGATTTCTTATTCTTTCCTTTATCGAAACGCATCGAAACAAAAAACAAAGTGAAAAGCATAGAAAACTTAATAGATTTCTAGGCATTAAAGTAGTTATAATGGTTAAAATTGCTCTTTAGGAGGAATTTCCACGAGTAACCACGAGTAACCACGATGAGTAAAAAAATTTCATAATCTAATTATCTTTTAAGAACAAAGTTGGTTACTCGTGGTTACTCGTGGCCAGTCTCCTCCTGACCTCATAGTTTCGACTGTTAAGTACATTCTTCGAAGACTCTTATGGGTATATGGGCAACGAATCTGCTGCACAGATTTAGCGATGCTATGCAGCTTTGCTGTGCATTAGAAGTTGGAACATTTTTCCTGAACATTCTCCTGCGCATAGCAATCATGGCTATTTTATCGTCCATCCCACCCTTATCAAATAGCCAAACTTCGAAGAAACACTTCCAACTTACTAGGGATATATTCAAATACAATATATTATCTGCCATCGATTCCTACCGATCACACTTAGTTACCAGAGGAAAATCAATCATTCTGTACGTGGGTATGCTGCGTAATTACTTGAAATCACTACCGAGTACAAAGATTGTCAAAACTAATTTTCCCTCGAAAAACACAGGAAACGGATTATATGGGTATCTTATCTATCTTCTGAAAAACGACCCGGTGAATATAGTAATCTCAACTAGTTACCGTCTCCTAACCGGTGCTAATAGAACAACAGCGCGAAGATTTCCGTTCAGACAATCGGCGACAAAATGAGTTGAGACACTTCGCCCAAAAGTGGGCTTTTTAACGTTTTATGAACTTCAAAAGGAGGAAATATAGCTTTCCTCCCCCATCTCCTCCGTGCAATGTTGTGCCCTTGTTCTAGCTACCTATAGAAAACAACAAACACCCCAACTTTGAATGGAGGGGACAGGGGAGGGGTGCGGATTCTTTTGTTCTCAGAAGTCACCCTATTTAAGTACAATGTCTCAACAATTTTGTCGCCGATTGTAGATTAGAGATTCAAGTTTCAAGTTTAAACAGCCCAGGGCTCGAAGGTTCATTTTTAAAAGGCATGTATTTCATCAGTTTCCAAACAAAAACCGAAAGATGGCTCACAGACTCTGAACTCATTTCCTTAGCTTAGTCAGCGAACAGCAAACGTCGCTTAAATACGCATACGTTTTCCCTGTGAGCAAAGACCGACTGCTAATGGACCACAGCCTGTCTGTCGACCCTTTATTTTCTATTATTACTATTTTTTTTTATTTTATTTTTTTTTTTTAAGAAATCGTCGAGCGCGCAAATGAAAAAAACAACCACATGGAGATTTATTTGCCGCTAGGCGCAAGCTCGCTTCACTTGCGCGCTCATAAAATTCGTCGGGAAAGAAGTAACAAACGACCTCGGAGAGACTGAATGAGACACTCATTCTATCCCGATATTCAAATGCTCATTTTAAGGTTGTGCGACAGACTGGGTCGGTTTGCGTCGAACTGCACTACGGTATTGTTTGGGGGGAGAAGTTTTGACCCAGTTTCTTGTGCAACACTGTAATAGCCAGAAAGCAATACATGCGAGGGTCAACACTGATCATAGTAAACTCTTAGTCTGACCTTCTAACAGTGATTGGGATGTCAGGAGAGTCAAATAGTTTTACAACAGGCGGTACCAGCAGATGAAGGTAATCATCAAGACTCGAGCCGAACATCTGTAGAGCATTCAGCAGCTGAAAAATAACAAAGGAGAGGACATTTATAAAGACGCCCTTTAATCAACCTTTCAACATGTCAAAAGTATTAAACGGGGCAAAGAACTTAAACAGTAGAGAGATTAAGAGGGACGTTTACGGCAAACCGCAAACGTTTAATCTTCATTACTTCTACAAAAAATAAGTATTTTTACGTCTGTTCAATCCATAAGAATTGTTTTGAGCTGTTTTTTGTGTCTATTTTCTACTTTGAGAAATTTTCAACCTGAAACTGATAGACTGATGACTATCTCCTTCCTTCCATGCAAAAAGACCCTTAGATAGAATTGTCTCTATTAATTCATTTGAGGACAAAATCTGTCCAAAATAAAATACCAAAAAAAAAATAAGCAACTAGCTAACAAATAAATACTCGGTGCATATCAGAGCCGGGAAAATATAAAAATTGTGATATTTACCTTTGTTGTTACACTTCTTTGGTCACTGTTGTCGTGCATAAACACTTTGAGAATTTGAGGAATGATCTGAGGAAGGTAAATCTAACAAAAAGGGCAACAACAAATATAAGACACTAGCTGCTGAATCACTCCACTGGAGCAAAACTGTTACAAGCATTATCAGTTAAACAAGGGAGCATTGCGTTTAAAGGGGTAATGTCATGGCAAGTTCCACATTACTTTTGTCAAGTCTGAGAAGAAATTAAAGATTTTCATTCTAATACTTGGAACTATGAAAGGAAGTTGTCAAATGATTCTATCAAGGGAAAACAAAGCAGGGATCGTTTTTTAGTCATTTTTCGACAACACAGGGATTTAACTTGAAAAGGATAGCCCCTTTTGTTCAAGTTGCAGTCTGTTCCCATGCTGGCCATCGAAAGCCAATGACAAGCACTTCAAGTTAACGCAAAAGACAAAGGCAATTTCAAATATAATTAAACCATTAATTCAAGGGGTCAAGAGTATTAAAAGGGGAAAAAGACACTTAAGTAAAGTTCTGTTTCCTAAGAGGTCCGCTAAGATGATTGTCGGCAGCGAAAAACGCAAACGTCAATTGGCTTCTGAGCTTCAGAGTTCGCGTGTTTTTTGAAAAACGCAGTAAACTGGAACTGGAACGTTAAGCGAATTACCTTAAATTCTCCACCAAGTGCAGTCACGATTTGCTCCACCAACAAAATTATCGTTGTCTGCATTGGGCTGTTTAGAATCCAGTAATCCTAAGAAAACAACAAGAGTGAGGAGTATTAACCCCCTTCACTGCCAGAGTACTTGATGGAGTTTTGTAAGGCGACTCTAACTTTTGAGTCTGCTGACGAAATCCTATGATGTGACCATTCAAATGAAAGCTCTCTGCCTATACTTTCACATGACGCTATTTGTTTGCCAAATGTTAGAAAACGAAATTTGCCTTTGGCCACATTTGGCAGTGAAAGGGTTAATACTAGTTTCATCCAGTGGCATTATTATTAACCCTTTCAGTCCTATTGCCGTTCTTTGCGTCGAATTTACAAGGCAATAGGGATGTTTGAGTGTGCTGGACAACAAAGTACAAAGTCTCACCTTAATCAAACCAAAAATTTCGTCCAGATAATTTCTGATGTGCTGCTTTACAATGGAAATCAAAACTCCAAGCTGCTGAAGTACAAACTGAAAAGGAATATGAAAACACAAAAGATGGCTGATTTTTATAAATTACTACAAAATTATATATTCACTTCCACAAATTCCAACCTTCAGGTCTCTGGATGTCATTTGCTAGCAGTGAAACTTCTATGCACGTGAACGCTAAGCAAGCAGCCAAAAACGTGAAGATGACTTGTTACCCGAAACCCCTAATCTGTACCTTGATACAAAAGAATAGGACCGACAATAAAAATAGTGTAACTGCTTCCCTAGAAACACTGTATAAGAGTAGCTATACAACAACTGCGGGCATCTGCAACTATCTAAGCCACCACAACAACAACAACAAAAACCTGTAAAAGTACCACAAACATGAAAGGAGAACATGAAATGTTGACGCACCTCTCTGAATGAGGAATCACAGGTTCTGATGACATTTAGGAACGAAGGCATGATCTAAAAGTTACAAGAACATAAAGAGTTAGCACCTTTCAAGGAACTGCGGGATAAAACAGTTCTTAAGAACAAACGGGTACACGACTGTATGAACGCAGAAATACCTGAGACAGATAAGTAACGCATTTCATTCCTAAACTTTTGAAGATGAATGTTACTGCCTGTAAAGGAGAAAATGACAAAGTAAAAACATGTTATCTTAGGTTAGGTAAACTGGCATCAATTTATACGCATACTGAACAGTGGAGTATATATCCTCACAAATAGTTAACATAACCAAGGCTTCGTTCAGTGCACTACACTTGAACACCAAGTAAAAAAGTCGGAACATTTTTAATATTTTCTAATGTTCACACAGAACTGACGAATCTAGTTGAATTACATTTTTTGGTAAGTGATTTTGCCATCTGCCCATGCGCAGACCGCCCAAAAAACAAATTCAAAACGGTGTATCTCAACTGGATAGCCACAGTACTCTAAGGCTCCGTTCAAACGGGCGCAACGTTGTTTACCAACAACTCCCAACATTGTTGGATGTTACATGTTGCATCCGTTTGCACACCACTACCAACACGGACGCAACAACTCCCAATATTGTTGGCGCAACTATGTTGGGAGTTGTTGCGTCCATTTGCATGCAGCCTACCGAATAAGAAGAAGACTTCATGAAAAGCTTCCGCAGATTTCCTTCGTCCTAATAAGTTAATCCGATCTCTAGAAGCTAGGCCGCATTTCCGGAAACTCGTTTACGGGGCCCTCATAAATGACGAGGTATACACAATGGAAATGTCTGATGACATTCTAAAGGAGGTAGTGACAATTGACCAATTGCCTTACCCCTAGGCAAAACAACGAGATGCGGTTATGCAAACAAGGGCAAACCAGGACTTATGTACCTGTATGACCATAGTGTGATGACTTGAGAGAGACGGATCCCTGACAATTCTCATAAGTGCTGATACCGCAACAGCAGGGTAAAACTCCTCTAACTGAACACTGCCCATAGTAACTAACATCTCGCTTGTGTTCGTGTCAACTGCAAGTGCAAGTATATGTACTTGATGGTAAGATAACTTATTTGCCCTTGCAAGCAATTTTACATCATAATTTGTACTTTGCAACTACAGTACACATGCCCAAAAACAACAAGAACTGATAAACCAATAACGGTGTAACAATTATGTCCTACAGTCGAGCCTCCACTAACGGCCACCTATCCATAACAGTCATTGTTTTTGGTAGACAGTCCACACATTGACTCTTGTTTCAACCTCTCTACAATGGCCACTTTCTTGTGTCACCAAGGTGGCCGTTTGTAGAGAGGTTGTATGGTGCACAGTACTCGTTTTCGCCAATTTCGAGGTCTGAACACGACTACTTTAAGTGGCGTGCCAACGTTTTGTATCCGTTTGCTTGTTTGTTTTGTTCCTTGGGGATCAACGCAGGCAAGATAGAACCCAAACAAAACAAAACAAAATAAACAAAAAAAAATAAATAACCACAATGACAACAATAAGAACGAGGACCCATAACCAAGATTGATGACCTCGAACTTCTTTACGGACTAAGAAAGCGAGGTTATTAGAAGATATGCATTACATTTTGGGTGGTTTGAATAGAGCGCAAAATAACATGTTATCAACTCCTGTTATCAAAAGTAGATTACGGTGGACTTGACAAAGAACATAACGTAATGAACATCACGTGAAAAGGAAAAAAATAGAAATGCAACATTTTAACCTGCATCGTTGTCCGTAATGTCTTTACTAATTGCTGCTGAGTCACCGTCCACGAGCATCCCTCCTGTCTGATTCAGTTTGTGTTTATAAGGATCTAACGCCCCAAGAAGTCCAAGCACTCTAATGGCCTAGGTTATGACAAGTCAGACTTAATTAAAGTCGGCCTACAGTTTCTCTACAGTATGAAGAAACTTCCACTAATGCTGAATAAGGAAAACCCCCGGGGCGGGGGAGTGGGGGGGTACACGTACTTCCTAGCGTAGTTCCTAGTAGTAAGTTAATGGGTATGAGCCACTGGACGGGTTCGCATTTTTACGACTGGATTGACTACAATGGGGTTGCAGTTTTATAAAAGTTACTAATTGGGTCGCACAGTTTCAGGGTCTTAAGGGTCAGAAAATCAGGTATGTACGGACTTAGAAATAGAAAGATGTAAGCCACTTTAAGTTTAACAAATGTGTCAGTTCATTCAGGATAACCAAGTTAAAAGGCTTTATAAGGTAGATGCATAAACAGAAAGCCACTACGGTGGGATTGCGAAGGTTTTCTAATAGCTTAACTACGATTTTCGGAAGTTGTGTTATTCACATTTTAATGCCAAGATAATTATTGCGACTATTGTTAAAAAAAGGTCTCCTAAAACTTTCGGTATAAAGACAAAACGTCCCCTATAATTTTCTAATGAAAGCAAGGCTGCTTCATGTCCTTGAACTTTCGACCAGACACATAAAGGTAGCTAACACTTTCAGATGAAACGAAAAAGCCACCTAAAACTTCCGTGACGAACAACGTTACTCTAAGACATCCGAACAGATAAATAGTTTTTAGGGCAACTCCAAATTAACTAAACAGGATTCTAAAGGATACAGAAAACCATCTTGGCGTATTTGGAAACATTCGGTCGTTGGGTGCCCCTAAGTGAACCACGGAGTCTTGTATAATAGCCGAAGGGTTCTAACTTTTGACTCTGCGGATGAGATCCTATAGTGTGACCATTTAAATGAAACCTCTCAGGCGGGCCATTTGCATAGTACTATTCGTTTTTCGGCACTTTACAAAACGAAATTTGACATTTTTGTCTAACATTATGTAGACTTTAACCACCTTTGAGATTCAAAGGGTTAAGTAAGATTCAGACCCAGTAACTGACGTGATTGGGTTGAAAGGGTCAATTGAAAAAGGTTTCTCACGCAATTAAGGCCTAAAATTAATCGTATTTGGATAACATGCGACTACATCTCTAAAACACCCAAGATACAAAAAGTGACACAAAATCCCCCAGTAATACTTGTGGTTCTAAATCCGGTAGAAGCTTCGAGACCCATGGCTCATAAATCACTGGTCCCGAGAGGTATCCAAATGTCTGGTGTTCTTCATTGATACAATGCATCTTCAGATGTTATGCGATCTGTTTAGTGAGTTGACAGGGATCATTTTAAGTTCCTGGGAAACTGCCAACCTACCCCTTCCCCTAAGCCACCATTAACACTTACTTCTCACTTAAGGCAAAATGTTGGCTTAGGCGATCCCTGTGTATAATGATCCGACAACAGTTACCTCTCTTCTTATTCCTGGTGCTTGTTCCGTCTTCAGAAAATTCAGCAGGACTTCTAAAAGATTTGGGTATTTCCTGTAAGGTTCTACAACGTATCTGTAATAAAATCAATAAAATACGAATGATAAATTTCAAAGTACACCTTATTGTAATTTTTTCGCAATCAAATTATAGTGCGAAAATACCAGAGGAAAATTCGCAAGGCTTAGGTTTTTACGATTAAAGAGAAAAATCGCGATAATCATAAAAGGAACAAATTTTCGCCAAAATTTATTTATTTGGGAAAAACATCCAAATCTTAGATTGAGATTTGAGAAAAATCAACCACATTCGCACAAATATCCGTATCAGGCAAACAAAGAGGTCTTCTTATAACAGGGGCCGCATACAACTTTAATTCGTTTAGTGCGCACTGCGAAATCTTTACAATTAAAACTTACCCAGTGCTTTCAACAAGCTGACCAAGGGTCCAAAGGGCAATCTGGTGGTGAAACAAAAAATCAGATTATATTAAAATTAAGAAGGCACTTAGAAATAGTCAGCAAGCTGATTATCGCATCTTCAAAATGACGCACCAGGGAGCACTCTTCGTCCACGACCCTGGGAGAGGTGGGGGGGGGGGGGGGGTATTCCGTATGATGGCCCATACGGGGAGGCTCCGCCCATTCAGGCTTCAGGTATATGAACGGGTAGGGATTTCACTAGTTAAGTATACAAAAGGGTAGGAAACCTGTCATTTGGGACTGTGAAAGGTCCCAAAAGTTCTAACAGGTGAAATTTATGGCTTTATAAAGTCGAGAAATCGTTCTATTTTTGTGATTGATTGCAGTGCATTTACAGCAGTTGAAAAGGGTGCAAAGTTCTAAACAAGGTATGTATAACGGGGTACCATTTGTCAATAGAAGATATACGAAAGAGGTACACTGTACCTTTTTCTTGAAAAATGGTATATAAAAGGGTAATAGGTTGGTCCTAGCCAGTGTGAGCTTAGCCTCCCCGTATAAACATTTGTTGAGTACCATCCCCCGGGTCCTCGACCCATGCCACAGCCTACAGTACAGGAGTAGTCTGGGGGCGGGTGAAAACGGTTTGCTTTTATAGACAGAGCTTAAGTACAGTTGAGTGGGTCGTAACTACGAGCAGCCCACTTACCTCTCGCTTGGCGATAAGCGATGCATCTTGCAACATATCCAAAATAATAGGACACAGCTCATTTAACCATTTACTCATCTCTGTCCCGCTGACCTGATTGGAAGAGAAATGAACATATGTCATGTTTATGCAATTTTTGTTGTGAGCTTAACTCGTGGAAATCTCAAAGGATGCGTAAAAAAAATTCCATCGATAGTTTCGACCATGCAGAGGATTCGTCGGCTTATAGTGAAAAATTCACCCCATCAACCTCTCAGAAGATTCTCACTTGCACCACTGGGAAGGAAGGCTACTTTGTGATGAGTGTACTAACCTGGGCGTGCTCCCCGATTGCTGCCAACACACTGATAACTACATTGGGATCCTGGTCTCTCAATTTGGGGATCAGTGCCTGGAAAATATAATAATGTTTATCATAGTTATATTAGCAATATACCATGCCTCTTCAGTACACCTGGAGGGCTTCAAAATTCTTCATCTTCTTTATCAAGGTTAGGGCTGTTGATATCCTTACATTAGGCACAGATTTTCTCAAAAAAAAAAATACTAGACTTTGAATCGATGCGGATTCGCCGACAGCGACTGCTACAAAAACGTGACTTAAAAGTGAATTCGCGCTACTTCAAACTTCACCGCGCTTATTCTGACGCGTTCAATTGGTCAAATGTTGGCAAATGCCTTTGGAGTTGAATTGACTGGGACTGGGACTGTATCAAAGTTCAGGAAAAGAAAGTTGTTGTCTTGTGTTCCTCTCCTCGATAAAACGTGAATTTAGGTACTTTCACGTTGTACTCGTGCAGCGACGGCAAAGAAATGTACAAAAAAGCGTGATGCACGTGCAAGTTGTTGTCTTGCTAATCTAAACCCATTGCTTTTTTGCCGTTCTTGTTGCCGTCGCCGTCGTCGTTGCTTAAGCTCCCTAATGAGAGAGATGCCCACTGGAAAGGTGCTTATTTTGTTGTTACAGCCATGGTGTAACTCGTACATATAGTGCTAAAAGGTAAGTTAAAAATTATACAATCCTACAAAGCTAAGAAAGGAAGACTTGCTACGACCAGCTAGTGATCAATGACGCTGCTGGAAAGAGTACCGTAAAATTAGTAAACCCACCATGTTCCAAACTGGTGCGTCTGAAGCGAGCGAAGATATAGCTACGCAAAAAAAATGTAACAATTGACAGACCCTGGAATAAAACAACAGGTTATATAGAGATAAACTGCCATACTATAACTGACCTTAAGGATTGGTTCCATGTAAGGCCTAATCAACCTTGGTGCATTGGACACAAGATGACCCAACATCCGGGCACTTTGCTCTTTGTTACGACCCACTCCACTGTACTCCAGCTCCGTCAGTATCTAACATCAAATATAACACGACAAACAAAATGACAACCCATTAAAGAATGCGCAATTATAAAAGGTGCGTCCTGGAAAAAAATACAAATAAAAAAAGTTTTAAAAAAAATGAACATTAATTGCACTGATCAGTATCATATAGAAAGTGCTCCCGTTCATTGAAAAAAATCCTTTATTGAACAAGCTTGTTAGGTCTAAACTGGTGGAATAAAGAGTTAACTTGCTGAACTGTCCATAACTATACATGATTACATAATAGGACATGTACCTGAATAAGCGTTTTCCTCAGTGATGGCATGATGTATGCTGGATTCAAACCGCTAAGTCTGCCAATAGTACAAATTGCAAGCTCACGAATCTCAAACTCCTGTTGATGGACAACAATACAAAACAGTTATGTTGTTTTTGTGCTTGCGAAAAAACAAAACCTAAATAAAATACCGAAAAATAATCTTCGTGAAAAAATCTTTGATGTAGACAATATTTTCAGTCTACCTCATCATTTAGAGCCACAAACAATGCTGATAAGTTCTCAGCCTGGGCGAGATGAGCATCAAATCTTTCATCAAGTGAAGACAACACACAAAAGCGAATGTCAGAATCTGAAAAACCAGACAAAAACAAATGATGCATTAGTTATGTTTTTTTTTTTAATGCCCATTCAGCGAAACTATGTTCGACACATTTTGTTGTTGTTGTTGTTGCCAGTCATAATTATATTACACTGTAATAGAGTACTAAAGTGTGACATTATAAAAATTAAATTTCTGAAATTATGGGATTTGTCAGGACATTCTGAAAGAACAATGTCCAAGAGACGTAATGAGCATTTCGGGGCAAATTGTCTATGAGATGTTAGCCGGTTACACTCAGACAAACCCTTCTAATATTTTTTGGGTCGACCCAAAAAAACTTTAGAAGGGTTTGTATGGAGTTGGGCTACGATCTCAGAGACAATTTGCAATTTATGACGTCATCACTTTAGTAATCTATTTGTCTTTATTTAGATTTCCTTACACTGTACGTACTATGCAAACCTTCAGATTCAAAGTGATTGTCATTCGCCATTTCATCCGTGGTGTTGGGTCACCATGTATGACTGTGCACGTAGGTACGATTTAGGATTTTGTGGCAGGCGGGCAAATATTTTTCGAACATGTCAGATGTGACCGAATGTTATTTCTCGCTTTGCTTTTCAACAAAAAGTATACCATCAAGCGAGACTAATGTTTCATGAACATAGAGCGTTGACCAAAAGACGTTGGCGATATCCGGTTAAATGACACCAGTTCAGTAATCGCCAGGTAAAGGGAGGGCAGCCGAGAAACCCTGGTGACGGGGTTGCCTTAATTCAGTTGTTTTGGTAGAAAATGGCGTACATTGTAAGAATTCACTAGTTTTGCAACTCAGATACAACTCAGCGGGCGATGACTGCTATTTTAAGAATATAGCTAGACTCAACATCCCTTAACACCCTGAATTTGTCGAGGAACAAACAAGAGAAGACCCCGGGGGAGGGGACTCTACATATGAAAGGGGTGGGGATGCTGGTCGTCTCCCTTAGGGGTGTAAATTTCGGATTTTGGCCTCGCTTAGGGTGTTTTGGGCAAAACGCCATCATATTTAGCCGTGAAGGTCTCGTTTAGGGTTGCACGCGAAAAAATATAAAAATATATATTTGATATGTATCTTTTTTTGGTCTCTTTTAGGGGTCAAAAAAAACTTGGGCCACGCCCAGATCGGTCTCCTTTAGGGGTTTAATTCAAAATTTCCGAAGAGCATCCCCACCCCTTTCATATGCGGAGTCCATCCCCCCGGGGCGAAGACAGCAGACTTCACCTGGATCAGTAATCCCCACCATAATCATTTTGGACAAAACTTCCGACACAACTTGAGTTGAACTGGCACTGATGGAGACATGATGCAGAGTAGCGGTTGGTACTACCATTGGCTGTGTAGAGAATAGTGTCAAAATTTAGCCAAAACCTAAAAAAACCTGAATATCTTGATCCCTCAAAATACTTATTACTGTAATTTGAAACTTGATATAATATATTAAGCATGAGACGCAGTGTTTCATTACCAGATGAAACACCGAGAAGAGAGTTTAAAATACGATGCACAGCGACCTTTTTTTTGACGAACTTCGAGGTGTTTCATCTTGTGATGAAACATTGTGTCGAATGCATTGTAGATAATACTTCTCAAGCAAAAGGATTTTAGTTGGAGAAATTAAGGATTCCAAAATGAGCAGTTTTTCATCTAATTTCCACACACTCATGTAACATTAATTTCTTATGTATTTTCTCTACGAATAATTAATGAGTTTGAGAACGATCATTCCAGTACAGAGTTGTCAGTTTGTGTAACAGCCTAGATAAAGACCTGAAATTAAGTAAGAATCATGGGGATATTAAAAAAAAATCTAACGCAAATGTTATTATAGAAATTTCTTGACCCCTGCGAACGTTTTGTAGGTTTTAACATTTTATTGTACCATAGGAATTTTAAACGGAAACTTAGGGGGTTTTTTACCCTTTTTAGGTAGATATATATTTCTGAAAAACCTTTATAATGCATTGTACCTTTGTCTTGTATCGCTGAAAAACCCCGCAAGGGGGAGTGTACAATAAACTTTTTAGTTTCTTTTTACTTTTTTTTATTGCCTGAGAAAACAGCTGGCATTTCGCCATCCCACCTCTAGTTTCCTATCACAACCCAGCTCTAAGTACCAAGATCTGGAGAGTGGTAGACCACGAGTAGTCCCCCAGTTTTCCTCAGGGATAGTAAAGCGAACGAAACGCGAGCGCGCGTGAAAAATCACCCCACGCGTATCGCCTTTCTCGCGAGGGGTGATTTTCACGCGCGCTCGCGTTTCGCTCGCTCTACTATCCCTGAGAAAACATGGGGGGCTACTCGTAGCCTAGGAGAGAGGCAAATCATCAGTATGAAATTTCTATGGTCGTTCCTTAGATATTTTTTCGCTGGGAAAAGAGTCGAGTAGGGTCGCAAAATGTCGGCGGTCTTCACAGGCTACAATGAGGGACAAAGTGTTGAGACACTTCTGTAAAATGGCCCCTTTTTCAACAGTGGACATAGCTACCCCCTCCCCCAGAGTAACCCACCCCCTCCCCCCAAAAACCAATATCGTGTTTTTCACCCTCAAGCCGTCCTTTTACTACAAGCAACATTGATTAGGGGGTGGGGGATTGTTTTGGCGTTTAGAAGAATAAAATAATAAATGACTGAAATTGTCGATAAAAGCACCCGTTATAGACAAGTGTGTCAACTACTTTTAACCCTAAACTTATTAATTAACAACCTTTCTTCTATTTTTTTTTACTGTATTTCATCTCGTTTTATGTTTTAACCATTGCAAAGAAATTCACAAACATTAACGCCCCCAATCCAATAGGAAAATACAGTCAGCCAACAATTTTAAAACGAACACTCCTTTACTTGACCTCTGTTTATCTATCCAATGCAACTTACATGAAGTGACGGTGACAGAAGCCTGGAGCAGGTTCGCACAGCTTCCATGCGAATTTCCTTGTGTTCACTTGCCAAGAAAGTGTCAGCACAGTGCCGAACAAGGTTTCCATGAGCCAGCAGATGACCTGTCAAGAAAAAAAGGCCGAACAAATTAATGACAAATGGCGCCACAAATTGGAGCAGACCGTTGTAAAATCTACAGAGCACTGGAAAAGGTTGTAAGAGCTTGGAGATAAAAGAAAACCCCAATGTTGCCTTTACAAAATGTTAACAAATTTGTGTTGATGCAAAAAACGCCAGTGTGATTTGTGAGTGCATTGGTCGCTTACAGCGATTTTCGTATGGCCTTGAAAAATGGTTTCGGTAAGTGTTCGTTATTTGATTTATCAGCCAATGGATGAAAAGAACCAAACATAGACTCTTCGTTTTCCCGCCAAAGAAAACCCTAATATGGAGAAGGCATTGTTCGATTGGCCAATCCTGTTGCAGTATGACGTCAAAGCGATTTCTAAAAAGTTCGCTTAACCAACCAAAAGCCAGGTGCGTTTGTATCCGTTCGATAAACCAATCAAATTGCTGTATTTCCGTTCGTTTGTTGTTTCTCTTTTGTTCGCGCGTTTTCATTTCAAGGTCATACGAAAATCTCTGAGTTGTTCTATTCATATACATAATTATGTATAAGAGCGTGAGGTTTTTCACTTCCTCAAGGGTCATCATCTAACAGAGGTTTGTATTCACTTTGTTCTCACCTTCAAAATCAAATGTTCCCAGAGTCCTTAAAGCCAACACAGTACTGGTGACATCCAAGGTATCAGAAAGTAAATGAGATGAAGCTGACAACAAGAAGAATGGTAAATGTTCATTGTAATCATTAACAAACTACATGTATTAGTAACTCAGTCACTGAATGATAAAATAATTAACTAACTCGGTTGCTGCAAAATACCGTGATTTGTCAGTGTATTGCAGATCTTTTATTTTCCAAGGCCAAATATTGATCTGCTTGCCACTGACAAATCACAGTATTTTGCTCAACCTCGTTCAATAACTGTTAATTATTATAATTAAAAAATAGACTACAAACAATCCCACACTTTTTGTTTGAGTCACAATAGATTAAGACCACACGTGAGTAGTCAGCAGCAAAGTAGCAAGTAACAAGGGCAGAAACCTGAGTCAGTGACCGTCCTTTTTCCCTCTATATTCCCAAATTTTTCCTCTTTTTTTTCCATAAATTTGAGTAATTTTACTTTTTTGCTTGCATGCTGCACATGACTCTGAGGAAAGAGGGACAATCACTCGTGAGCTAATGAAATAACCAAAGTTTTATTGGCTGCCCAAAGGAATACAGCCCAAACTAACACAGCTTTTGTTCACTTTCCTAGAATGGCAAACAGCAAATCAGTTTATAAATCCACTACTGAATCAGTCTTCCATAAAAATGTCTCAAAAATCACAATGTCCATAGTTAAAGAACAATATAGATAGTTATAGTTTATTCTCTCTACAGTTGTAACTGTCTTATTTTAGTTGTAAGGAGAATATTGAGATAAGAAATTACCATACCAGATGGGGTGAGTGTGGGCGCAGCACTTCTTGGTGCCCCAGGATGACGTGCTGGCTTTTGCATTAAGATCATGGACAGCATTCTCAGGAGACCATCTGTAAAATCATGGAAAAGAAGTTACAGTACCTGTACTGTATTGGGTAATATTATTTTATGTTTAATTCGGTAAGATTTATGCAAGTACACAAAAAGTTCAGAATACATTCAAGCCCTAAAACTTAACTGGAACCTGAGCTTTGACATTACCCGTATAACAGGATATACGACCTTCACAAAGAGGCTGAGTAATAATAATGCATGCATTAAATTTTACCTTCAATATTCTTCTTAAGTTGAGGCACTTGGCAAGCCAAATCATGTAAACAAGCTGTAAGGGCTGGACTGCAAAAACAAAAGATAAAGAAATATAATCATTATAATTATTTCATGTGCAAGGCCACTTTCTGTGTACTTCTGTGTACTGGTTTTTTAATCAGAATGGATAAAAATACAGATTGCATGAATGACTCACCTTAAACCAACTGACAGCATTGGTTCGAGCAAATCTTTTACCTCCTTGGAGATCTTTGGTCCAATGGCACGTGACATCATAGCGACACATGCAAACACCATTGGATCAACTGTAACTGCCTTTTGCCGCCTAGCACATAATGCATAATAATATATCATCAAAAGTAATAAAGGAAAATTAATGAAACCAACAATAATGTGGCAACATAAAAGCTGCAATCAAAGTTTATATCACACACTTTTCATTATAGGTCAATTCACTGTAAAACAATGGCAAAAAACTGCCGCATTCAGGGGTACATGCAGGATAAATCTTCGAAAATGAAAATATCAATTTACACTTGAAAGCTTGCCGAAACCCGACAATTCAAACAGTTACAGAACACCGCACTGCAAGCACAGATCGATGGTGCGAATATCTGAATGGCTACGTGACTGTACAACATTGTTCAGCTTCTTGGATCCTCGATCCTCGATCATCGAAACTCAAGACTCGATCCTCGCGTCTTGAGACTCAATCCTCGCATCTCGAAACTCGAAGCGTTCGAGCCTTGAGACGCAAGGATCAAGTTACGAGTTTCGAGGTTCAAGTGTCAATTTACTTTTGAGCGGTACTGTAAGTATAATTCTGTATATACCTGATTGAAAAAACATTGTCGTTTAAGAAGTATACACCATAGACAATGAGGATTTATGGGTATATATGCTCACTGGCAAAGCAAATTCTTTCATCACAAGTTTACATTGTCATGAGCTGCTCGTGTGGATGCAAATCCCTGGAGTGCTTTGTTTAAGGCATACCATTGTGTTTTTATGCAGTCTGCCAAGAAAGCTTTTAGGTCCTATCTTATGTTTTCAAGTGTGTGTTAGTGATATAGCTATACCGTAGAGATCTCTGATGTTCCCTGCACAGGTGAAGTTGTGAGCTTATCCCCAAGAAAACTGGAAACTGTTTGTACTTTTTTGGAATGCATCATCGCAAAAAGCTTTGATAATTAAACTTTTCTGGAAAGAACTTTAAATTTGTAAAGCTACATGTAAATGTAACTTCTACCCGTAAATCCATTAGGTCCCATTTTTCATGGTTTAAACTTTTCAAGTGACAATGTTTTTTTTTTCAATCACAGCATTTGTTACAGCCATGTTGACAAGGTTTACATGTATTACAATACTTTTCCCAAATTTTGCATAAACAATGAAATTGTGTCCTTACTTGTGCCCAAGGTCCTTCATGGGGAACAAAGCTTTCACTTGTTCAAACACAGGTCCCCTGTACCTCTCTATGTCATGACGTACGGCAAGAGCTATCAACCCAGTGGCTTTGAATGCTGAAGATCTTTCTCTTTCCTGACAGCAAAATCATTCACTAGTTAGTTATGGTTATTTATAGGACAAAATGAGTTATTGAAAGCTCTGCAAGGTTAGGAAGTCTGACATAACTATGTAAGGACGAGCATCAATTTTGATGTCAGTTATAACGATCGTGTCAGGAATGTATAACATTTAATTTAATTTGAATGTATGACATTTAATTCAATTTGAAAAAGTTTTTGAGTTCAAAACTCGACAATTTTCCTTTATTTACTCATTCCTCTGTCGCCTGAAACTTGGAAAATCGTTACAAAGAAGGTATGTCATTTTTTTTTGTTTAAGCTGACAGTTTAAGCAAGAAAAATCTGTATTTTGAAAAGTATCTTTTTGCAATACAAGAACTGATTACGCGTGCAAGACTTTATGTACAAGACTCTGCAACTGGTAAGAATTTCTCTTTTAATCAGTGCCATAACAAAGAGTTTTGCGTTTTTTCTTGGGAAAGTTATTTATTGATTTTTATAAAAGCAATAGAAAACTTTTTTCCTGTGTTTGCATAGCCTTATTATATAAACACTCGAGGGGTTGGGAGAATTCTCAACAGTTACAATGTATGCAAACCCTCGACTTCGTCCCGGGTTTGCATGACTGTCTCGAATTCTCCCTCAACCCCTCTTGTGTTTATATCAGGCTATGCAAACACAGAAAACGTTTTCTATTGCTTAAATATAAACACATGTAATACCAGAAAGTAAATGAACAAGTGCCTGCTGGGCAGTACTATTAAAATAATAATTTATGGCATTAGTTGGTACTCACCCTTTTTAGGGCAGAAGAGAGGTATTCCATGGTGTCTTTTAGATATCTAAAGTAAAATAAAAAAGGTAATTATGGTAAAGTCCTCTCTCTGTCTCAAAGTGTTCTCCAGGACAGACAATTAAAAGTTCATGTATAGTTTTACACCAACAAAAAATGTAAATTAAATACTCATTGGACTAACTTTTTGACAAATCTGACAGACTGGAATGCAGCAAGTCTAGGCAAAATAGTAAGTAACATCTGCTGAATAGAGCTGTTTCTTGTTGTTCTGTATCTCAAAACTAGTTTGCACACCTAAAACAAAAAAAATGAGCAGAAGAATAAAAGTAATAATAATGCTTTACCCTCTAGTCATCAGGTCATCTTGGACACTGTAGTTTTTCTTGCTAGGGGTGTACCCACAACTTTCTTTATGTACAATACCGCTCAAAGGTATTAAGGGGAGCAAGGGTGGCGCATTGGTGAGAGTACTCACCTCCCACCAATGTGGCCCAGGTTCGAATCCTGGCGTCAATGCCATATGTGGGTTGAGTATGTTGCTGGTTCTCTCCCTTGCTCAGAGAGGTTGTTCTCCCAGTACTCTGGTTTTCCCCCTCTCCTTAAAAACCAACACTTTCAAATTCCAATTCGATCTGGCACGCACGGACACGTTTCAACAAGTTCTTATGAACTCCTTAGTGCTCCATGGGTAAACAAATTACAATTACAATTGCAAGAGAGGTAAGTTTTAGACAATCTTGACTAGATCCTCCAAACTTGATTCTCTAGCCAAAACACACTAACATGCAAGACACAGTCTTGAGTCTCTGGGGTCGAGACAAAAGTGTCTGTCAAGTTACATTTGAGCTGTACTGCAAGTATTGTTGTCGTTGTTCACATTGTTTTTAACTAGCTGACACGCAAAACACTTGCTTGACATTCATGCCATGAGCATAATGGAACTACATGTCAAGGCTTCTGATAGGTCGCGATTTGCAGGAATTTCACAGGAATTTTCGGGGCACACTTGACCGCAAAGCAATCAGTAAAAAAACGGCGGAATTTCATTAGAAAATTTCACTAGAAATTGATCAGTTTTGCACTGATCAAACCAGCATTTTTAATGTTTTTCTAACAGAGGTCATCATTTTACTCTTTCAACAACAATACGCTCCAGAAATGAACCAATGGCAAAGCCTTTAACATCATGGCTAGTGCCCAGTTTTCCACAACATAATCTACGCCTGGTAGTTTTGGAACGTTGTTTGCATGTTTCAGTGATGAAGTTTTGACATAAATTTGCGACTTTACGGCAAGTAAATACCCCCAGTAGCTGAGACAAGTTTCAAAATTGCTGTACAGACATGTATTTGATAAGATTTCTACCGAATTTTGTGGTATTTCGCGGCTCCGCAACCGCACAAAATATCAGAAGCCCTGAAATGTAATGTCATTAATGTGTGTGCTTTTTCCAGTTATTCATCAGCATAAGCTCTGTTTGTTAAAGAGACAAAAAAACTTCAGTGAAAATTTAACTACAATAATATTATTTCCCGTCACCTCTTCAAAATGATCATCCATATATTCCCTGCAGACCTTGCTGTGGCACATAGTTTCCCCCATCCCTCCCCCGGCAAGTAATGCAAGTGACCTCTGATGCTGGTAGCCAGTTTGTAGAGCAAATTTACTCTTGGGGGAGGTGATACCCAAATCATCTAGGCTGACTTGGCTTTGTGTTTGATCACAGTAAATTTCCTCTAATTCTTGCTTGGCTCGCTGCAAATCATTCAGAAGTGTTGTGAATGTGGGTTACTCAGAATTAAATACAATAGTATTACTACTTATTAATTCATTTGCAAGCCTGTTTATACTACTACATGAGAAATTTCTGCAAATTCATTGGCTTAGAGCAGTGGTATTTCAGCTTAATTTGAAACACCTAAATCTGAAAATTACAAAACCTTTGCAGGTAGTAGTATAAACAAATAATAGCATGATTTGTAAGTGATATTTGGTATAAATATCACTTGTGATATTTCCAAATTGTCTCAAATTTCACTTGCCTAACTGCTCGTGAACTTACGTATAATGATTTCAAAATATCACTCGTGGTATTTCTGCCAAATATCACTACAAATCATACTATTACCTATACAAATACATTATGTATCACTATTAATTTTGCCAGCTGTAAAAGTTACAGGTTGACATAACAAAAACTATTAAAACATTCATATTTTGATTGGTTCACGAGATGGAATTAATTTTAAGTCTGTTACCTTAAACATCAAAATAAAAATAAAAAACCTCTGTTCATGCAGATTTTTGCCTTAGCTAATAATATTATACTGTAATATTTTAAAGTATTATTTACAGTGTATTCTGTTGAAATATTGACATAAGTACTAGTGATTAATAAGTATTCTATTCATCTACCAGTGTTTTTCTATTATATTATTATATTATCCTCCTCTGGGCTCAAAAAAAAAAGTCGCGTCTGGGTAGACCAGGACAAGTAGATTTTTCTTGCCCGGCAAGTAACCTTTAAAGCTCACTTGCCCAATGGACAAGGTCTAAGCAATTCAACTTCTACCAAAATCATTACCTTAGACAAGCAAGAAGTGGCCCTGGCAAGCAAAATGCAAGAGCTGCTTGCCTAAAGAACAAGTTGGCATTCAAGTTTTTTTCCAGCACTGCCTCCTCCTCCTCCTCAACCTCAACCTCATCATCATCATCATCATCATTCTAATTATTATTATCATTATTATTATCAGGGTTTGAGCTAGGATTTGATCACTAGGGGACAATTTGTCCCCTTGGCTAAAATTTTGGGGGACATTTTCATTTTTAGGGGACAGAAATTTGTACACCCTTCCTTCTTAGCAGGGCTTCTCATAGGTCTCGGACGAAAAAGTCAAATTTCGCAGGATTTTTAAGGACAAATTCGCGGAAAAATCGGCCGATTTCGCGGGACTTTTCGGGGCAAACTTCGCCGATTTTGTGGTTATTTTTCAAGGCAAATTTCGCCAGAAATTGATCGGTTTTGGGCTGATCAGACCAGCCTTTTTAACGTTTTCCTAACAGAGGTCACATCATTTGCTCTTTCAACAACAATACGCTCCAGAAATGAACCAATGGCAAAGCCTTTAACATGATGGCTAGTGCCCAGTTTTTCGCAACATAATCTGTTTGCACGTTTCAGTGACGAAGTTCCAAGATAAATTTGCAAGTTTACGGCAAGTAAATAGCCCCTATAGCTGAAATAAGTTTCAAATATGTTGTACAGACATGCATTTGATAAGATTTCTACCGCATTTCGCGGTATTTTTTGTGTTTTTGTGAATTTCGCGGCTCCTCGACCGCACAAAAAATCAGAAGCCCTGTCTTAGATTTCCGACAAAAATAGCAGTAGAGCGTGACTGAAACGTAACTTTGGAATGAACTTTAAAGGTGCGATAAAATATACTTTCCACGTTCTGTTTCAGCTTGCAACTTCAGTACCGAAATAAATCTCTTCGTGTGTGCTTCCTTTTGAGTTTTTTCCCTAAATTTTGAAGGGGACAAATTGTCCCCTTGGCCGTTTTTTAAAGGGACAATTCCAATTGCGGTGCGGGATTGGCGCAATGGCGTGGCCTGGCTCAAACCCTGATTATTATCATATTTATTATTATTATTAAATGTTACATAGCTACATGTACATGTAAGGACCAGTCTGCATTTGTGTGAACTGATCTAAGCAACAATATTACATGTATACCTCTCCTTCAAAGCTTGCACTCCTAATCAGCTCATTCATAATCAGTAGAGAACCATGTGCTTTGTCATCCTTGGTTAAAACAACTCCCTTCTCTTTTGTGTTGAGTGCATCTTCAAAACCCTTCTTTGCCTCTTCGTAAATTTGCTACCAAGAAAACAAAACAAACCAAATTAACCCAGGTTCCCACACGTATAGCACGATATATGACTTTCTCTTTCAGGTATAATGTTGTACATATGTACCTCTGAGTTTCCGTTAAAAACGCCTTCGCAGGCTAGGTTTCTACCAGCTTTTTTGCTTGCAAAGCATTTAAGGCTACTCTTATATTGGCAAATACACAGATGTGTGCATACAAAGGGCGCATCCTAAATTATTATTATTCTGAATATCACAAAAACTTCATCCAATATTGTTACATGTAAACAAGGGCCCTAGTGCTAAACGTTTAATGAGCTGGATCTTGAATACTTCATCTAATGCTTCAACTTACATTATACCAAATTGGTCTTTTTTGCATTTCCTTTGTCTCCCGCTGAGCCAGAATAACAAGGCAGGCTCGTAATGCTTCCACTGCTCCTTCACGGATAGCTTGCTGCAATGATTAAGTATCCATATTACACTGTACATGTAAGTCCCAGTTACTTTGTAATATAGTAGCTAGGAAGGCAAGCAGTGCGTAATGTTATGAATGATACACATAGTGAACATGTATTGTATAAAATTTGGCATCTACTGTATAAATTGCTGAGGGATCTGTACAACATAATATGTAAAATGGTAGCCTACATGTAAAACTGTAGTCAATTATTTTGTTTACCCATGCCAATTTTCCATTTAAACCTATCGCTAATCTATGGGTGTGAGAAGGGTGTCTGAGTAACCTGAAGGAGCCACAAGCAAGCATGAAGGTAACCATGACAACCATGAGAGCAGCAGCCACCAGGCACCATCACACTGAGAACTCCAGCAGAAAATTTTCAGATACTTACATGTACCAAGACCCACTCTGAGGGAGGGAAGGGCTGGGAGCAAAACGGCTTTGACACAAGCACAAGCAAAGAAAACATGAGCAGGAGTGCTGTAAAAATACTGTGGCCCTGAAAAGGCCCTAAGCCCACCCCACATACGATTAGCAATGGAGATCCTTGGCCAGCTTTGTCTCATCTTTAACCTTGCCTACACTGTAAATTACATTTGGCCAAATTTAAAACATTAGTGGAGAAAAAAATAAATTAATTCTAAGTCAAAATGTCACAGCTTGTTGATAAACCAAAACAACAGAGGAAAAGTAAAAAAATGGTAAGAAAAGTGCACGAAGATTTGCACTCAGTTCTCTCTGAATAGGAACTTCTATAATGACAGGCATCTCTCTAAAATGGGCATCTACATGCAAAGATGGTCCCTGCTACCTTTCGGTCTTGTTGCTTCATGTTCTTTAATTACCGGTAAGGCTCACTGCTCTCTTTGACGGAGACTCCTTGTTGGTCCCAGGAGGGTATGCTGGTTACATGTCACATGTAGTTACATTGTAATTAGAGAAGGCAAAAGTACTGTGTTTGCATGAAAGGAGAATTAAAGTAAAAATTATTTTTTACTAACCTTCGGGTCGCGCACTGCATTGGAAATGTTCTCGAAGAAGGGTTGAATTTGTTGAAAGAAAAAGGTTGGTGCATTCAAGGCCAACTCTTTCAGCACCAACACCTACAAGATGTAAAAAGCTTCTTTCAGTCGGATACGATTGGCCACTGACAACTTCATTGGCTCTCCCACAGGCAGCCCAATAATTAACCTCATGGCTTTCAAAAGGCCAGTGTTATGGTTAGTAAACTACACATCAAGTTAAACTCAGATTGTTCATGTATATGACTTGGATACCTACACTGTAGCTAGTAGTGCCCGGTCATTACAAGAAAATAATGCCCACTTAGCAGCCAATCCAGCTGCACATACTATTGTAGCCACACACTGTATAACAAATGCATGTAATCAAGGGAAAAGTTAATTCATTAAGTAATCATCTGGGTAAGGTAGAAAGGATTTACTTTTTTTATGCACCAAGCGCTTTCCCCACATAGGAATGTTCTCATTTTTACATAGAGAATGCATAAACCTACAGAAAGGCCATTTGTAAACATGATAAAATGATGTATTTAAACCCCATCTTGAAAGGGTACATGTATTTTTTTGTGTTAAAAGATTTTGACCAATCATAAGAGTTGCAAACAATAGCCAACAGTGTTCTCACCAGGCCGCGGCCTTGCGGGATTCCCGCAAGAAAAAACTGAAATGGCGCATTAAAACCAAGAAGATGCGCCCGTTAGGGCGCAGGGGCAAGCTACGAGTCAAACGGACTTAAGTAGTTTTAATGGTCACCCTAACACTAAAGCATTCTGTTTGTTTGAATAAATAAAAAAACATGATATCAAATGAGTCAAAGTCTTTAATTTTGTTGCCTTTACTTTCATTGGTCCCACGCACGTCCCACTACATCGTAAACTCCTCCTCCGAATCGTAAACACCTCTTCCGCCATATTGGATCAGGTAGGTACTTCATGTAACAGACAATTTGGAGTGCGGGCTCAGGTTCTTCGTACCGCGTGTTTTTTGTAACTTTGTCCCCCCAATGTTCTTACAGGGCCCCTATTTCTCAGAAGAGGGGGCCCTGGGACTCCCCAAGGCAAAATCCTGGTGAGAACACTGAGCCAAGAAAAGTAAAGTTTACAATTTTACATGTTCCCCACATAGGATTTCTATGTTATTCAGATTGAGATGAGATTTTGTTATATGGAAGTTGTTTGAAAGAGTAAGATGAATTATATGTACAGCTTTATGAAGTTTTCTTAACTTTTGCTATTTAAGCCAATCACAAGTGTAGTACAGACAATAGTAAAGTTAGCACCTTTTTCATTCCAACACGTTCAAAGCCGTTGTTGCTTTCCTTTTTATCTGAACCATCACTTAAGGAAATGCATGGAGATCAGTCTAGAGAATTTTGGTGCTTAAAGGATGAATGTGGAGCTGAAACATGTGTATGTTACAGGTCAAATTTGATTGATTTTCAACCTACGTTAAAAAATTTAACCTGAAATCAAATTTGACCTGCAACAAAATCAACACATCAAATTATGCAGTGTACAAGTTATTGAAAAATCATGTAATAAGTTCAAGTTCGTGCTTATTCACTTACAGCAGCATGTCGGCGACCCTCATTTCGATCACCACCCAGCCATTCCAGGGCTCTTTTGACTTCAAATTCAACATAATCAGCAGTAAATGTCCCCCCGGTGTGTGCCAATCTTCCCATTGCTTTAGAAGCCATTTGCATCACAACTTGGTCATTTGATGGAAGCAAATTCCTCAAATAATTGGCAAACCTGCTCATTTTGGTGGTGTTTCCACCATCAATTCCAATAAGGGCAACTAAACAAGAGACAAGTAAGAATAATTCAACATTTGGACCCCAATCAAGGTTTACTGAAAGCTTACTTTTGACGAAAAGCCCAAGGCTAGGCATTCTTGTTTTACCATTTTTATCTCCATCATTCCAGATGTTAAATAACCCTCCACTTCATAATGTTTTTTTTTCATTCTACATGTATAAAGGGTTTTGATATTATCTGTAACATTTCAGTTCAGCATAATACAGTGTAGCTGCATAAATAAAAATTAATGCATACAGATGAAGGGAAAACAATACCATAAAAATTAATAATATTGTTATTCATACTTGTACTGTTACATGTATATATAACCGTACTAAGTAAAAGTGGTAAACACAATAAATTATGGACAATTACCCCATTATAGAAGCAAAAGAGGACACCAATGAATTTTATTTTATTTCACTTTATCTTATTTATTTTTATTCTTAACATTTTCTTTTTAACCTATTTACTTGCTCTTTTATTTATTTATCTATTTATTTACTTATTTATTTATTCATTTATTTTTCTATTTTTTTTTATTTATTCATTCATTCATTCATTCCATATTTTCAAGATAAGCGACTGTGCATCATGATCAAGCACAATTACGGAATCGGTTTTGGTTAGGTTAACCTTAACCACAGAACTTAACCAGCACCGCATTATCTAGAAGAGTCGAAAATGGCCAAAATATATACATATTTGCCGATTAAAAAAATGATGATATAACTTGGCACTAATTCTTTCATACTCACCAATCGCCATAATTCCCCCTTTCTTTTCGTTGGCGTCCGAACTCGAAACCATCTCGAAAATATGATGGTTTAACTCGTCCATAAAACTCGTGTACTGTTCGGCTGAAGCTTCCCGGAGCTCAGTTGAGACATAATGCTGCAGATCTTTAGCAGCTTGCAGTCTGGACTCATCGCTACGGCTTTTCAAGCCGTTTAACCGTTGCTGCATTGTGTTGTGGAGGTTATTGATCGTAAGATCAAAGAAACTTTGATCGTCAGACCACAGACACCGCCATGTTTCGGTTTGGATGATCGGAAGCAAATTCTGAGCCCGCAGTTGGACAGGTGATGTACGCCGAATGTACTACGTCATATAGTAAATCGGGGAGTGTAGTGGTGTCGTCTTTTGACTACCACAACTTTTATTTTATCAGAAATATAATCTAGTGGATGAATTTTCGTTTTAATTAGGCAGTGAATTCCAGCCAGAAGTAAAAAAAAAAATGCAAAAAGGTTGCTTTAAAAACTCGGCCTCACTCTATTACATGGTAAAGTACTTGTTTCGCGTCACTGGCATGTTACATGTGTAGCGCGCTTCATAGACCATGGTTTAAAAGACCATGCTGTTTTCCTTTCTTTTCTTTGTTGTTCTTGTTGTTGTTGCTATTAATAATCCTTAACATTTTTCAGATACACACGTCAGTCACGCACGTCAGAAGAAGATGATGATGATGATGATGATGATGATTCAATGAATAAGTAGTCTAAAGGTCTGCAGTGTACACTTAATCTCCGTTCTCGAGGGAAACAGTTAGAACATTAGGACTCGAGGGAAAACAAAACTGACTGGTTTCCCGGGGAACCCGACGTTAAGTTTTTTGTTATATTTCTAGACTTTCTCTTCAACAGCGACAAAAGAATAACTGGAGCGAATCAAAAACAGTCTACTCGGTTGTTATAAGAACACATATTTAATTCTCCATATATTATCTGCATCTTTTTCCTCCACTAGCTGCTGTTTCTCTTCAGGGATAACTTTGAAAACTGTTGCTTTTTAGCTTGAGACCAGTTAAGTCTTCATGTTTGCGTTGTGGACTCTTGTTGTAATCATCCCCAAATCCCGGAGGTGTTTTACTGGCAGTGTTTTTCTCGCCTTCTGTCGATCATCTCACGCCACTTAACTCCACCATGCTTTGATCACGTGCTGTAATGTATCCCGAGCAGGGTACAATGGCACAAATGTATCACGATCGACGATCGGGATACATTTGATTTTAGTCCAGGCCATGTGACCAAGAATCAACCAATGGCAGTCCCTGTTTAGTCGAGTGAAAGTGCCGGCAATTATTAATCACCCTTTGATGATACTAAATTTTGTTTTTCGTCTTTATGTTTTCTATATTCATCTATGGTTTCAAAATTTCAAGAAAAGCGAACACTCATAATCGCCCTTAAACATCTCAGGATTTTCTTAAGTTACTTAAAATTTTTAGAAAAAAACGATCATGAAAATAATCATTTATAGCGCAACAACAAAACTAAAAGTTAAAAGTTTGGAAGAAACAACATCTGGAGAGCATTAAAATATTGGATGATTTATTATTACATCAAGAAACACGAACAAAGCAATTACCTTGGAGAATGTTGTTTTGTTGAAGCCACGGTAGATCAATAAATATCAACAAAACCATAAAAGAAGCTTGTTATTTCTTTTGAAATTCGACATTCCCGACAAGGTCTCCACCTGTTTTCTTTAAAGTGCCTTCTTTTTATGCAATATAGAGATGACAAACAGGACAATTTTTTGGGTTTCACTTATATATAATGCATCAGCTCACCAAGAAAGTCACTAAGCATTGATGTGATGACTACTGAGTCTTACTCTCAGTCTTACTATTGAAGTCTTGCCAAGGCTCTTTTTTTCTTAATGACACATAAGAAAATATGAGAAGTCTTTGAAGCATTTATCCTCGAGGAAGTCAAAGAATGTTATTGCTTCGTTTCAGCGTTGGAGCATTTCTGGTTTGGTTCTCAAACGAAAGATTTCAAAGTTTGGCTGGTAGGTTGTTACATGTTTATTCTTTAATAATTTTTTTGTGATAACATAAAAGACATAGACAGGTATAGAAATTAGTGGCCCGTTCTCCTTTAACAAACACTCGCACGAGAGATTCATGAGAAATCTTCCATCCTTAGACAAGAAATACTAAAATGTTGTTGAAATCCAGAACCGTAATTGCACTTTGAAATTGATTGGCTTCAAAGGCAATCTGATCAAGTTCATAAATCAGTCCAGCATATGAATCCGTTTTTGAAGGGTGTGAATGCTCACCGGTACCTAACATGCTCAGCTCGCAGACGCTGAGTTTATTCGGCTCTTGTAATTTGCTGTCACTGCGTTGTTGTTGTTTTATCAGTTTCTTCTTTCGTCTTCTACAGTCTTAGTTCTTGTTGTTGTTCTTCTTCTTCTTCTTATTCTTATTCTTCTTCTTCTTCTTCTTCTTCTTCTTCTTCTTCTTCTTCTTCTTCTTCTTCTTCTTCTTCTTCTTCTTCTTCTTCTTCTTCTTCTTCTTCTTCTTCTTCTTCTTCTCCTTCTTCTTCTTCTTCTTCTTTTTTTTCTTCTTCTATTAAGTTCTTCTTGTTGTTCTTCTTCTTCTTTTTCGTCAACTACAGTTTTAGTTTTTCTTCTTGTTCTTGCTGTTCTTCCTCGTCTCTGATCTACAGTTTTTTCTTGTTGTTGTTCTTTCTCTTCTTCTCGGCTACAGTTTTAGTTCTTGTTTTTGATTTCGCTGTTGTTGTTTTTGTTCTTTTTCTTCTTCTACAGCTTTAGCTCTTGTTGTTGTTGTGGTTGTTTTTTGTTGTTCTTCTTTTTCGTCTTCTTCTTCTTGCTTCTCTTTTTTTTTTCCTAGTTCTAGTTGTTGAAGTTGTGGTTGTGTTTTGGAGTTGTTGTTAAATTTTCCTTCTTCTTCTTCTTCTTCATCTTCTTATTCTTCTTCTTCTACAATTTAGTTCTTGCTGTTGTTGTCGTTCTCATTGTTGTTGCTCTTCTTCTTCTAGTTCTTGTTTGCTGTTGTTTTTCTTGCCATTCTTCTTCTTTCTCTTCTTCTGTCAACGATATCGTTTACTGTAGACGTAATTCATTTATCATGCATCATTTATTAACAAAGTCTACTTGTCTCTCTAACATGTAATAGAAGCAAAAGCATCATTGGATGATTGTAGAATAATGCAATTCCAGCCTCCGACATCACAAAGCAGACTTGTTGGTCACGTGACTAAGACCTTATTGGTACAATCAGAAACAGTATGCGAAGCCTGCTGTTTTGATGACGATGACTGCATGTCAGTCAACTTCGGACCACAACGAAAAGGGGGGCAGCACATATGTGAACTGAGTCTTTCAGATCACAATATACATCCTAAAGATCTTACGCAACAACAGGGGTTCATCTATAAGTCTGTGTGGGTAAGTAACAGTATCCGCATTTATTAAAAACTGAATCATTGGATAATGCAATCCTAGAGCTTTCATTGGCTTAGCCATCATGGTATCCATTATACCATGCTCTCCAAATATGGTAACTGTACGCGTCTGCTCAAAATTAAAAACAATTAAAACAATTAAAAAGCATAGAGACATTTATCTGTAGAATGCGTTTTCAAGAACTTCAATTATTATCATTGTTATTATTATTATTATTATTATTATTATCATTATTATTTATTATATTATTATCATTATTTATTACATTATTATTATTCTTTTTCAACAGAATTATTGCTCGAGCAGGCCATGCCCTTCAGGCTATAGATGTCAAACAGGCTTTACCAATAAAAGATATCGATGCATAGGTAACGTAATTGTTAGAAGAATGCCTGTATAATTCTTCATGATCTATAGGAAAGCCGAAGGAAACCATTGTTTTCATATTAATTCAAAATATTTCCAACTTTAAAGCTTGCTTACCTCTATTCGACTCCATTGCAATGTTTATACAAACATTTTGGAGGGTAAACAAGGTGTGCTAGGGGCGATGTAAGAAAATGGTGAATTACCTAACTGAATATATATATCTGATTCAATTTTAGAGAACTGGAAAAAGATCAGTGAAGACCCAGTTTGCTTTGGAGTAGACGATGACAGTTTCGGAGCTTTCAGTATTAGAGAAAACGGCCTCATTTATACATTTAAACTCGTCCATTGGAATGGTTCTGTGACATGTCATCCTGATTATAAAATGAACAACTGGGGCTGTGCCCATCCTTGGTTCAAGGAAAATCAGTTGTTGACTGTTATAACGTATCCCAACAGATCTGCCCTGTTGATTGCTAATTATTTAAGAAGCGACGCATTTTGTGGTTACAAGTATTACGCGTATCAGCTGGAGGGGACCGATGTTGACTCTCCAGAGTTGGTTTTCAATCCCCTTTTGCATCCACTGTCCGTTACAGTCGGCCAAAAGTTTCAAATTTGGTACGGGGAAGATTTGACAGATTGTACTGGCAATAATAACAAAGGAAAGACATGCGTGGATGTATATGGGTGGTATCTTTAACAAGGTCATTAATTTTGGTGATTCGTCATTTACACTGCACCTCTCCCAATTTACATCTTGTTTGTCCCCCAAAATTTCGCATAACCTTTGTCTTTAATTTCTCCCGGGTATAACTTACAGTCGTCTCAAGAGAAGCTTAAGACACTGCTTATGCAAAATTCTGGAGGCAAAGAAGGTGTAATATGCAATGTACAAATGGCGAATGGAAAAGTAGAGGTATAATGAATGAACTAATCTGCAGTTGTATGCTAAGCAATCTATAGCTAGCCTTTGAGTGGAAAAGAGGCTGACATTAGAGAGATTAAGAGTCACGATTACGTCAAAAGGCAATTTCTACCAAGTGACCAAGTGACCAAGTTTTCCCCTAAATTGTCTTTTACTGTTTATTACTTCTACTAAAAAAAATAGTTTCACGCCAGTTTTCTCCATAAGAATTGTTATGAAAAAATCTTAACTTGATTCTGACCTTTTGGGCCGTTTGTCGTAAACGTGACTCTTAATCTCTCTCTTCAGAGTCACGTTTATCGGAAACGGCAAACGTGAGATTCAAGTTGAGAAATTCTCAAAATTAGGAAAAAAAACAGCAGCTAAAAAAACAGCTAAAGACAATTCTTATGGAGAAAACTGGCGTGAATCTACCGATTTTCGTGTAGTCATAATGACAATAAATGAAAAACAAAAGGGAAAATTTGGTCACGTGGTACAAACTAACATTTGCCGTTTGCCGTAATCGCGACTCTAAATCTCGTAGTTGTGAAAGAAACTGGCCTCAGAGCCATTGACATTTTCATAAGAGCATGATTTACCTTAGAGTTGTGATTAAAATGGGGTCTATTGGATCAAATGTAAACCTGTGACCTTTTACTGTAGCAAATGTTTTGCACGAAATGCTTCTGCCTCACTTTCAGCATTTTTCAGTTTATTAGTAAATTTGTTTATTATTTTAATTGTCATGGGTGTACACGGAATATGATTCTGCAGATGAGTTAAATCCTGAATAAAATCACGGCTTGTTTACAGTGGCAAACGTTACGACAAGTTTTGGTAAAATCCTATTCAGAAACAATTTGAGTTGTGTATCATCACTTGATTTTGTTGGACTCTGTTTATTGACGTTATTCAGGGACACTCAACGACGGTTTCTCCTACATACATTGAAAACACTTTTTAGGCTATCTAGAGTACTTTTAGATCTCTAGGAATGTATTCTAAGCGGCGCCATAAAATTTATATCTGTTCGGTCATCCTAGAGGAACTTGGATTCCTCCTCTCCATCACATTTTTGAATCCAAAAATTTCAGGTTTCCTTTTTACTTCGAAAAATAGCCTAACGTGGGGAGTGAAATCTGGAAAATTAAACTTCAGAAAATCGTAGGGAATTTCCCAAGGTGAGATTCGAAAATTGTACATGAATGACAAGGTCACCTAGAAATTTTTAGCTGTCCTAAAGTAATAAAAAAATTCTAGGCAATATTTAATTTGCCTCTCTCTTCGAACAGATATTTTACAGAAAAGAGTCGTTGGGTGTCCCTGGTTATTGGTCAACTACGTTATTGCTAAACTGTTGTGTAACTTAAGCCTAGAATTTGCCAGGGTTGTTAATTTTGCTCGAGTTCGTCACTACGTCGTTTGTAAGTTGCCAGTAACTACTGACTTCGATTCAGCGCCTCTCCGTCAGCTAACTTCGTCGTAATTATTACATGACTCCTAGGTTCAATTACTTACTACGCTTTATTTATTTGCTACGTTTGTATTTGTACTAAGCAGGCTGTAGAACGCAGGAACTATGAACATCTTTGCATTAAAGTAAACGTACTCTACTACTTACACAAGAATGAGTTTGCAGCTTGGACCTTCACACCTACCCGTGAGAACATTCCATTCTGTAATAGCACATATCGTCAATGCAAACCGAGTTTTCCCAATAGAACTTTCAATTAATTTTTGACCTTGAGGTAGCCAGTCCGGGTGCCCTGCAACGGGACTCGTGGACTGAGCTGAGCCCGCTAATTGACTACCTAGGTCCATGTGACAAACATCCTGCAACTTGCTAATGGAACGTTGAAATAAATGAAATTAAATAAGTGGTATCATGGTGAATTAATGACCCTGAGTTTTTTTTCGATCGCTAGTCGCCTCATGGGTCACTGCCTAAACAACATCATTTCTCATTATGATGGTATACTGGTTACTATGATTTTCAGTTAAGTTCAGTAAGACATGAAAGGTGTAAGCGATGCTTTAAATCCAACCATTTTAGGTAACTGAGTTTTAACTTTCCATGTAAATTGTATAACCTTTTTGAAATAAATTGTATGATATTATAAAACTGTATAATTTACAAGAACTCGTTTTTAATATATTAGATCAAAACATTGGATGCGTACAGACGGTCCATCAGTTAACGACTTACAATTAAGTACTGTTTTTTTGTGACTAATCACTAAGTGTTGTTATTCATTTGTAAAAGTAATAAGTAAGCTTGTTCATTTGAGCGTGAGCCAATAAACAAAAAGAATTAACCAACAAAATGAATGTTTCACGGATTAGAAAACTAAATGGGGTATAGTTATAAACTACCATTTTGCCAGTCGATTGACAAGACAAGTGTTTATTATGATAGATTTTCTTTCCTTCTTCATGCAATTAAGTCCTTATTTACTTCAAACACATTTCTTTATCTGTATACGTGCAAATTATGGTTCAGGATAAATTACCCGTCTTAACTGGTACACCGGCTAGCTTAAAGAGAATTTCATTTAATTCTCGCGTTAAAAAGGAGAGAAATCCCTTGATTGTAAGATTCTGACACTGTACTCTTTCATGCTCTCACTAACCCTTGGGAATTAAATGCTTACTCAGTCATTCCGCCTCGTTTCTCCGGATTCTGTTTTGACAGGTAGATAGAAAGTAAATACATAAATGAGTAAATAAATAAACAAGTTAATTAATTAATCAATCTGTTTATTAATTTGAGCTTAGGGTCACAGTCTATCCACATTCGTCTACCACATTCCACATTCATTCCTCATTCTACCACATTCTGGATCCCGTGGGGGAGGAAGTACTCCCTATAAATTTGGGACAGGTTTGTACCGCTCACCTAGGGTCCTAGACCTTGGCCCTATGTAAGGATGAGACAAACCCAACTGAAATGTAGATTGTTGTTTTTTTGAGGAGAGGGGAAAACCGGAGTACCCGTAAAAAAATTCCGTCGGAAGACGAAAAAGAACTAACAATGTTTCAGTTCTTTGTACCAAAAATTTTAAGAAAACCCAAATTAAAGAAGTGATCGCCTTGGTAAATAAAACATTTTTCTTCCGCAGTTTGAGGGTAATAGTAGCCATAGTAACAAAAAAGTATCCAGAAAATTCACAAACTTTGTAACCTGAACACAGGCAGGAGTCTGACACCAGGATATTTTAAAATACACTTGGTTTACAATTAAGAACTTGCCTTCCTCTAGGGGAGCCTTTAACCAACTGTATACAGAACATCACAACACAGCCTGTAGGCCAACAACGAAACAAATACATATCACGTACAAGGAAAGCTTGATAACAACTGCATTGTTTTCAGTTAATCTATAAAAGCGTGTCTCACAGCAGTGAAATCTGCTATGTATACAGCGAAAGCCAAGGGGTTCAATTAATAATTGATCATGTGTCTGTTTCGAAATGTTAAAAAATAGTTTCAATCTGTTTTTCGTTTAGTTAAATTCAGTTTTGGTAAGTGGGTGTTTCTTCTCTCGCATAAATGTTTTTTTTTCTAGAGGGCAATATGAGGATTTCTTTCCGTTTGCCGTCTCAACGAGTTCATTTAAGTTTAAGAGTACAATTTGTAGCAGTTATTCTAGTCTGGTTCCTGGCCGAGAAATGTCTTCAAGGTGAAGTTGGTAAGTTATTATCTTCTTGCTCAATTCGACATGTAGCTAGTTAGGAAGACTGGTACTGAAAAAAGAGTGTATGGGTCATTTAAAGATAATGTAAGATTACAACTTTAATTTTTTTGGTTAGAGGCAATTGGGTCGTCATTCCAAGAACAGAATAGCCGCTCATTCAGTATATACCTTGTTTGAATGGGCAAGGTTTCATCAACTCCACATTGCTATGCTTGTCAGAAATACAGAGGCGGCATATATTATTTGCCTGAGATCCCTGTTTTACGTGAAACTGCTCTGGAAGAGGCCTAGGCATGCCCGATATATTCTTGCTTCTTCAAAAATTCAAAGTAACACTATTTTGATTTATTAACAATTTAATATATTATTTTTAACAATTTAAGCTATAATTACATGCAGTGCACATCTTAGAAGCGTCCTCCATCATATCAGCATAAAATTGCTCAGGATCGACCTTATTTCAATTAAGTCTACATATATTTTTAATTAAGTCTAAGAAAAACATTATCTCTTCAGATGAGTTTCCTAATTAGAATGAGGTAATTATTTCTCTTCATTGGCGAAAATCAATTTGAATTCTTTAAAAATTCATTCAATATTGAATAGTGGCCCATTGTTGCGATAGGAACTTCCTGTGATCTATGTTTAGCATACCTCCACAATAAACAAAAAACATGCAACATTGTCTTTTTTTCGTGGGGAGCCCTTAACGAGTTTTTTTGTTTTGTTTTGTTTTGGTGTTTTTTTTGCGTCTTCAGTGCATTGTCTGCTACGCTATATTTTCAAAGAAGAATTCACAGCAAAATTTCTAGTTTTGCAAAGTATAAGTAATCTATTTTGCGCCTTCCCTTGATTAACAAAGCGCGGGGGGCCCACAAGCGCCGTTGGGGTGGAGGTGTGCCGCCGAGGCCTTCAAACTCTGACCCTGTTTGAGACAGAAATGATCCATTTCGCTTCGGCAATCCCTGTGTAAGACAAGAGACCTAATTTTTTAGGCCCTGTTTCGTTTCACTCTGCATAAAAATTATAATGAGTAATTTTTCAAAGTAACGTCGTGGACTTAAACTTTTTGGAAAAACAAAAATTGTTGGCACCAAATGTAGACGTCTCATCGCCAAACTTTCACACTCTCTTAAAGGATTCCGCCTCACAAGACACCCTACCCAAGACGCTAATCATAAGTGAAATCGTATACCCTGTTTAGAGCGGTTTTCATTTGAGTGTCGAAAGGTAATTGGTTTTGCGTTTACTACGCTACGTGATTGGCTTAAAAGATTCGCGCCACTTTTTTATCCAATCAGAAGGAAAACCAAAACCAATTGTGTCACGCTAGCATGCATTTTCCCGCGCTTTGCGTCAGCTACATGTAATTACTTCGAGTTTTAATTGGTTCACTGTTTTGTCTGTGTCCTTTGTGATTGGCTAGAGTAATTACTTTGGTTTTGGTTTTACGATACTCAAATGAAAACCGCTCTAAGACTTAAGGGCTCTGAAATCATACCCTGTTCAGCGGCATTTACACGTATGGACCAAATAAGGAAGTGCCTCCCCCGCTCCGTCGGGGGGGGGGGGGGGTAAAAATAGGAAAATAGGAGCATCTCTAAGTAGCGGTCGAAACAACTGTAACTTTTAGAAAATAAAGTTATTAATATCAAATAATAATAAATACCTTCTTTCAGTTGCAGAAGCAAAATCATTTTTAGAAGACTGCCGGGTAATTCAGTTTAAGCCTGCAACTCACAATCGCAGCCTTATGGGTCACGTGATAAAAGGGATATGGGTGACATCAGAAGAAGGGTGTGAGGCCAACTGTTTCGCTGAAGACGACTGCATGTCAATAAACTTCGGACCAAAGAGTCAAGAGAAGCATTTATGTGAACTGAGCAGTTCAGATTATAATCTACATCCTGAAGATCTAAAGGAACGATCGAGTTTCACCTATACATCTATGTGGGACAGTGTTATTGCTGGTTTTCACTCTCACACCATACAAAATAAAAATTTAATTAAATAAAAATTAAAGGCAGCATACAAAAACAACACGACACTTGGATATTATAAAAGAGTGAATGGTGGTGTGTGTGGTGGTGTGTTGGTGGTCAACACAATAGAATTTTTTCTCGAAGAATTTGCATGAAAATTGGGTTTAGTTCCCAGAGAGAGAAATGCTTTTTTCTTAAACCTAACACACCACCAACATGGCCGCCGTGATGTCACGTGCAAACCAGCAATTGATAAGGACGGCCATTTTTTTACTTACATCACCTCTCAGGAAACAGCCCTGCTTGGCAAAAAAGCGTGAGAATCTTTTGCTTTCGTAAAACGTTGTGATGATACAATCTTCTTTCAAGTACCCCGATTCTGGTAGTCGCTCTGTAAGTATTTTTGGCTTGTGGCTTATTTTAGGGGAAGTTAGATTCTGCCAATAGATTCAACAAAATGACGTCAAATTAAGTCACTGGGTCAATCACGTTACGCCTAGATGCTAGAAATGATAAGTACATTATTCTGTGTAAGTGGTTTGGAAGTTATAGATAAGGGTCTCCGAGGCCTTCCCCGGTCACAGGAAGAAAAAAGAGCATGGTTTGAATGGATTAAGCCACTCCATGAAATAATGAAGCCACGTTTACCCCAGCTGAGATATGTTTGTAATCATTCTTACTGTTGAGGGCTGTATTTGATCATTTCATCTTACCTATCAACTTAGCCATTTACTTTTAATGTTAATGGGACAAAAAAAGCACCAAGTGGTAAGTCACTGACTTCTTAACTAAATATTTATAGTTTGCTCTATGGAATTCCCTCTCGTGAGATTGAGAAACTTCAGAGATTGCAGAATGCCGCGGCAAGATTAACTGTGTGCGTGAAGAAGACTGATCACGTTACTCCTGTTTTAAAAAAGTTGCACCGGCTTCCAGTTACTGTTGATTACGTACAAATCTCTTAATGGCCTCGTTACATCATTACACTCCCTGTCGTTCTCTTCGAATTCGTTCTAGTGATTCCAACCTCTTGGTTATCCCCAAGACTACTACAGTTACTTACGGAGATCATAGATGATTTACGGCAATTGCTCCGAAGTTTTGGAATCAGCTACCGCTTGCCATCAGACAAAGTAACTCTGTCGATAGTTTTAAAACGGCTTTGAAAACGTACCTGTTTCGTGAGAGCTCTTTCTTTTAGTTGTAAAAAGCACCGAGAAATTTTTTTATATGTAGAATGCGTTTTTAGGAACTTTTATTATTATTATATTTCTTTTTCAACAGATCGAGCAGGCCATGCCCTTTAGGCTATAGATGTCAAACAGGCTTTACCAATAAAAGGTATCGATGCATAGGTAACGTAATTGTTAGAAGAATGCCTGTATAATTCTTCATGATCTATACGAAACCCTAAGGAAACCATTTTTTTGATATTCATTCAAAATATTTCCAAGTTTAAAACTTACTTACCTCTATTCGACTTCATTGCAATGTTTATACAAAAATTTTAGAGGCTAAACAAGGTGTTTTAGGGGCAATGTAAGAAAATGGTGAATTACCTAACTGAATATATCTGATTTACTTTTAGAGAACTGGAAAAAGATCAGTGAAGACCCAGTTTGCTTTGGAGTTCACGATGACAGTTTCGGAGGTTTCAGTATTAGAGAAAGCGGTCTCATTTATACATTTAAACTTGTCCATCGGAATGGTTCTGTGACATGTAATCCTCGTTATAAACTCAACAACTGGGGTTGCACCCATCCTCTTTTCGGGGAAAATCAGTTGTTGACTGTTATAACGTATCCCAACAGATCTGCCCTGTTGATTGCTAGTAACGCAGGGTGTGATTACAAGTATTACGCGTATTAGCTGGAGGGGACCGATGTTGACTCTCCAGAGTTCGTTTTCAATTGCCTTTTACATCCACTGTCCGTTTCAGTTGGCCAAAAGTTTCAAATTTGGTACGGGGAAGATTTGACTGATTGCGAAAGCAATAATAACATGGAAATGACATGCGCTGATATATATAGGTGGTATGTTTAACAAGATCATTCCGTGATTCGCCATTTACACTATACCTCTTCCAAAATACACCTTGTGGCGAGTCCCCAAAAATTTCGCATAACCTTTGTCTTTAATTTCTCCAGGGTATAACAGTCGTATCCAAAGAAACTTAAGACAAAGCTTATGAAAAATTTTGGAGACAAAGAAGAAAGATGTGCAAATGGCGAATGAAAAGTAGAGTTCGAAAGAATGAACTAATCTACAAAATGAATGAACTAATCCACAGGCTAGGATAAGAGACTCCAGTTAAATATACGTTTACGGCAAACGGCAAACGCCAAATTCAAGTTAAGAAATTTTCAAAATAGGAAATGAGCAGCTAAAAACAGCTCTTGAAAAACAATTTTTTATGGACAGGACTGGCGTGAATCTACCGATTTTCGTGTGGTCATAGTGACAATAAACGACAAGCAAAAGGAAAAACTTGGTCACGTGGCACCAACTAACATTTGCCGTTTGCGGTAAACGCGACTCTAAATCTCTCTATAAACTTAGTTGTGATAGAAACCTCAGTGCCATGGACATTTTCATCAGAGCATGATTTACATTAGAGTTGTAATTAAAATAGTCTATTGGGATCAAATTTTAACCTGTGACCTTTTACTGAAACAAAATTTTTGGCACGAAATGCTTCTGCCTCATTTTCAGCATTTTTTTAAGTTTATTAATTTGCTTGTTCTATTCAAGTGTCATTGGTGTAGACGAAATATGATTATCCAGATGAGTTAAATCCTGAATAAAATCATAGCTTGCTTACAGTGGCAAACGTCACGACAAGTTTTGGTAATTCAGAGACAATTTGAGTTGTGTATCATCATTTGATTTTGTTGGACTCTGTTTATTGACGTTATTCAGGGACACTCAACGACGGTTTTCTCCTACATGGAATGAAAACACTTTTTAGGCTATCTAGAATACTTTTATATCTCTAGGAATGCATTCTAAGCGACGCCATAAAATTTATATCTGTTCGGTACTTGGGTCTGTTCGAAATTACTGACAACTGGGCTTCAGTATTATTTTCCAGGAAATTTTAGACGAAGTTAAAGGGAACCTCCACTTCAACAAAAAGATAACTTTAAATCACAGGAAATAACTGTTACAGTCAAGTCAATCTAAAATATTTTTAAAGAAAGCGTCTGTATCCGAAAGAAATAACTTTTAGATTCGCCTATTTTTGTTTTCAAACTTTGCGGGCGTCGCCATCTTGAATAATTGTGAAGTGTTACGGTTGCCCTATTGTTATTAAACAAAAGTTCTTTGTGTCAGAACAATAGAGCAACGTAACACGTCACAATTATTCAAGATGGCGGCGCCCGCGAAATTTGAAAGTGAAAATAAGCGATTTTAAAATTCACTTTTCCTGATATAAACACTTTTTTTAAGGAC
Organism: Porites cylindrica; assembly: GCA_964035525.1. Lineage (NCBI taxonomy): Eukaryota > Metazoa > Cnidaria > Anthozoa > Scleractinia > Poritidae > Porites > Porites cylindrica. Next base: position 58,302,516 of record OZ037775.1, read on the forward strand.
AAATTTCGAACAAATTTGTTTATCAACATAATTTTCTTCGATTTAAACTTATTCTGTAGTAAGAGTGGAGGTTCCCTTTAACGTATTACGAATGGGAGAACTTCTGTGATTCCTCTCTTCATCACATTTTTGAGTCAAAAAATTTCAAGTTTCCTTTTTACTTAGAAAAATAGCCTAATGTGGGAAGTGAAATGTGAAAAATTAGACTTCAGAAAATCGTAGTGAATTTCCCAAGACGAGCTTCGAAAATTGTACATGAATGAAATGGTCATCTAGACATTTTTAGCTGTCTTCAAAAAATAAAATAAAATAAAATTCTAGGCAATCTATATTTTGCCTCTCTCTCCAAACAGATATTTTACATAAAACAATCCTTGTCCCTGGTTATTGGTCAACTACGCTATTGCTAGTCTGTTGTGTAACTTAAATCAAGCCTAGGATTTGCCAGGGTTGTTAATTTTGCTTGAGTTCGTCACTAAGTCGTTTGTTATTTACCAGTAACTACTGACTTCGATTCAGCGCCTCTCCGTTAGCTAACTTCCTCCTAATTATTACATGACTCTTCCTTGGTAACAACTGCATTGTTTTCAGTTAATCTATAAAAGCGTGTTAAGCCTATCAACTCACAGCAGTGAAATCTAATACGTATACAGCGAAAGCCAAGGGGTTCAATTAATAACTGATCATGTGTCTGTTTCGAAATGTTAAAAAATAGTCTCAAACTGTTTTTCGTTAGTTAAATTCAGTTTTGGTAAGTGGGTGTTTCTTCTCTCGCTTAAATTTTTTTTTTCTAGAGGGCAATATGAGGATTTCTTTCCGTTTGCCGTCTCAACGAGTTCATTTAAGTTTAAGAGTACAATTTGTAGCAGCTACCCTAGTCTGGTTCCTGGCCGAGAAATGTCTTCAAGGTGAAGTTGGTAAGTTATTATCTTCTTGCTCAATCCGACATGTAGCTAGTTAGGAAGACTGGTACTGAAAAAAGAGTGTATGGGTCATTTAAAGATAATGTAAGATTACAACTTTTATTTTTGTGGTTAGAGGCAATTGGGTCGTCATTGCAAGAACAGAATAGCCGCTCATTCAGTATATAACTTGTTTGAATGGGCAAGGTTTCATCAACTCCACATTGCTATGCTTGTCAGAAATACAGAGGCGGCATATATTATTTGCCTGAGATCCCTGTTTTACGTGAAACTGCTCTGGAAGAGGCCTAGGCATGCCCGATATATTCTTGCTTCTTCAAAAATTCAAAGTAACACTATTTTGATTTATTAATAATTTAATATATTATTTTTAACAATTTAAGCTATAATTACATGCAGTGCACATCTTAGACGCGTCCTCCATCATATCAGCATAAAATTGCTCAGGATCGACCTAATTTCAATTAAGTCTACATATATTTTTAATTAAGTCTAAGAAAAACATTATCTCTTCAGATGAGTTTCCTAATTAGAATGAGGTTATTATTTCTCTTCATTGGCGAAAATCAATTTGAATTCTTTAAAAATTCATTCAATATTGAATAGTGGCCCATTGTTGCGATAGGAACTTCCTGTGATCTATGTTTAGCATACCTCCACAATAAACAAAAAACATGCAACATTGTCTTTTTTTCGTGGGGAGCCCTTAACGAGTTTTTTTGTTTTGTTTTGTTTTGGTGTTTTTTTTTTTGCGTCTTCAGTGCATTGTCTGCTACGCTATATTTTCAAACAAGAATTCACAGCAAAATTTCTAGTTTTGCAAAGTATAAGTAATCTATTTTGCGCCTTCCCTTGATTAACAAAGCCCGGGGGGCCCACAAGCGCCGTTGGGGTGGAGGTGTGCCGCCGAGGCCTTCAAACTCTGACCCTGTTTGAGACAGAAATGATCCATTTCGATTGGGCAATCCCTGTGTAAGACAAGAGACCTAATTTTTTAGGCCCTGTTTCGTTTCACTCTGCATAAAAATTATAATGAGTAATTTTTCAAAGTAACGCCATGGACTTAAACTTTTTGGAAAAACAAAAATTGTTGGCACCAAATGTAGACGTCTCATCGCCAAACTTTCACACTCTCTTAAGGTGGCTGAACACAGTTTTGCGGGCGGTCAGCGGTAACTCGCGTGACCGCGCGTGTTTTTAATTAGACAAACAAACATGGCGGCGAAAAAGCAATGGTACACAGGAGACAATTTCTCAAAATCTACTAATTAAAATTTTGTGATGTTTGGCAGAATTTTTACTTTTATCGTATTTTAGATAATGAAAACTTTAAAATGGAAGTCGAACAGACGAATTTCGTGACACATTTAGTAATTACAATACAATTATATTATTGATTATCTAAAAGTCCGTCTATTAAAATTTGATCAAATAAGTTTCAAATGGTAATGATTAGTTACAGTAAGCTGAGTGCAAGTTTATAGGAAAATCTAATGAGCGAATTTTATGTAAACTGAACAAAAGTGAAATTTTAAGGTTGTATTCAAGCGTTCATGTTGCCATGGAAACTACGAAAACGTCAAATTTTACTTGTCAGTCAAAATCTTTCATCAGTATATTTTTCACCTGCCAAGTTTCAGCTTGTGAGCTGCAACCTTTCTCTTGCCATGATTTGGCAAATGACATACGCTCACAAACTGCAAAAACTATGTTCAGCCACCTTAAAGGATTCCGCCTGACAAGACACCCTACCCAAGACGCTAATCATAAGTGAAATCGTATACCCTGTTTAAGACTTAAGGGCTCTGAAACCATACCCTGTTCAGCGGCATTTACACGTATGGACCAAATAAGGAAGTGCCTCCCCCGCTCCGTCGGGGAGGGGGGGGGGGGGGGGTAAAAATAGGAAAATAGGAGCATCTCTAAGTAGCGGTCGAAACAACTGTAACTTTTAGAAAATAAAGTTATTAATATCAAATAATAATAAATACCTTCTTTCAGTTGCAGAAGCAAAATCATCTTTAGAAGACTGCCGGGTAATTCAGTTTAAGCCTGCAACTCACAATCGCAGCCTTATGGGTCACGTGATAAAAGGGATATGGGTGACATCAGAAGAAGGGTGTGAAGCCAACTGTTTCGCTGAAGACGACTGCATGTCAATAAACTTCAGACCAAAGAGTCAAGAGAAGCATTTATGTGAACTGAGCAGTTCCGATCATAATCTACATCCTGAAGATCTAAAGGAACGATCGAGTTTCACCTATACATCTATGTGGGTCAGTGTTATTTCTGGTTTTCACTCTCACACCATAAAAAATAAAAATTAAATTAAATAAAAATTAAAGGCAGCGTACAAAAACAACACGACACTTGGATATTATAGAAGAGTGAGATGTATTAGGATCGCGATACGGGTTTTCATACCTGAAATTTTCTTAGAGGGGCAGCGACCCAGTTACGCTAGTTTCTAAATTAACGAATAGGGATTCAAAGAAGTTTACTAAAGAATTAAAGGCAGGGGCTACCTCTTGGCATCCGTTCTAGATATGGTGACTTTGTTTGGAGTAATATTTTTTATTTTTTTAAATATTTTTTTATATTTTTTATATTTTTTATACTTCTGCATTCTTGGCTTACAATCAAGTGACAAGGCGGCCATATTGGTGGTGTGTTGGTGGTCAACACAATAGAATTTTTTCTCGAAGAATTTGTATGAAAATTGGGTTTAGTTCCCAGAGAGAGAAATGCTTTTTTCTTAAACCTAACACACCACCAACATGGCCGCCGTGATGTCACGTGCAAACCAGCAATTGATAAGACGGCCATTTTTTTACTTACATGACCTCTCAGGAAACAGCCCTGCTTGGCAAAAAAGCGTGAGAATCTTTTGCTTTCGTAAAACGTTGTAATAATACAATCTTCTTTCAAGTTCCCCGATTCTAGTAGTCGCACTGTAAGTATTTTTGGCTTGTGGCTTCTTTTAGGGGAAGTTAGATTCTGCCAATAGATTCAACAAAATGACGTCAAATTACGTCATTGGGTCAATCACGTTACGCCTAGATGCTGGAAATGATAAGTACATTATTCTGTGTGAGTGGTTTGGAAGTAATAGATAAGGGTCTCCGAGGCCTTCCCCGGTCACAGGAAGAAAAAAGAGCATGGTTTGAATGGATTAAGCCACTCCATGAAATTATGAAGCCACGTTTACCCCAGCTGAGATATGCTTGTAATCATTCTTACTGTTGAGGGTTGTATTTGATCATTTCATCTTACCTATCAACTTAGCCATTTACTCTTTTCATTTCGAATAATGTTCATGGGACAAAAAAAGCAACAAGTGGTAAGTCACTGACTTCTTAACTAAATATTTATAGTTTGCTCTTTGGAATTCCTTCTCGTGAGATTGAGAAACTTGAGATATTGCAGAATGCCGCGGCAAGATTAACTGTGTGCATGAAGAAAACTGATCACATTACTCCTGTTTTAAAAAAGTTGCACTGGCTTCCAGTTACCGTTGATTACCTACAAATCTCTTAATGGCCTCGTTACATCATTACACTCCCTGTCGTCCTCTTCGAATTCGTTCTAGTGATTCCAACCTCTTAGTTATCCGCAAGACTACTACAGTTACTTACGGAGATCATAGATCTTTTGCGGCAATTGCTCCGAAGTTTTGGAATCAGTTACCGCTTGCCATTATACAAAGTAACTCTGTCGATAGTTTTTAAAGGGCTTTGAAAACGTACCTGTTTCGTGAGAGCTCTTTCTTTTAGTTGTAAAAAGCACCGAGAAATTTTTTTATATGTAGAATGCGTTTTTAAGAACTTTTATTATTATTATATTTCTTTTTCAACAGAATTATTGCTCGAGCAGGCCATGCCCTCCAGGCTATAGATGTCAAACAGGCTTTACCAATAAAAGATATCGATGCATAGGTAACGTAATTGTTAGAAGAATGCCTGTATAATTCTTCATGATCTATAGGAAAGCCTAAGGAAACCATTGTTTTGATATTCATTCAAAATATTTCCAAGTTTAAAACTTACTTACCTCTATTCGACTCTGCATTGCAATGTTTATACAAAAATTTTGGAGGGTAAACAAGGTGTTTTAGGGGCAATGTAAGAAAATGGTGAATTACCTAACCGAATATATCTGATTCACTTTTAGAGAACTGGAAAAAGATCAGTGAAGACCCAGTTTGCTTTGGAGTTCACGATGACAGTTTCGGCCTCATTTATACATTCAAACTCGTCCATCGGAATGGTTCTGTGACATGTGATACTGGTTATAAACTCAACAACTGGGGTTGCACCCATCCTCTTTTCGGGAAAAATCAGTTGTTGACTGTTATAACGTATCCCAACAGATCTGCCCTGTTGATTGCTAATTACTTAAGAAGTAAGGCAGGGTGTGATTACAAGTATTACGCGTATCAGCTGGAGGGGACCGATGTTGACTCTTCAGAGTTGGTTTTCAATCGCCTTTTACATCCACTGTCCGTTTCAGTCGGCCAAAAGTTTCAAATTTGGTACGGGGAAGATTTGACTGATTGCGAAGGCAATAATAACATGGGAATGACATGCGCGGATATATATGGGTGGTATGTTTAACAAGGTCATTCCGTGATTCGCCATTTACACTATACCTCTCCCAAAATACACCTTGTGGCGAGTCCCCAAAAATTTCGCATAACCTTTGTCTTTAATTTCTCCAGGGTATAACAGTCGTATCCAAAGAAACTTAAGACAAAGCTTATGAAAAATTTTGGAGGCAAAGAAGAAAGATGTGCAAACGGCGAATGAAAAGTAGAGGTTGAAAGAACGAACTAATCTACAAAATAAATGAACTAATCTACAGGGTGGGATAAGAGAGCCAGTTAAACTTACGTTTACGGCAAACGGCAAACGCCAGATTCAAGATAAGAAACTTTCAAAATAGGAAATGAGCAGCTAAAAACAGCTCTTGAAAAACAATTTTTATGGATAGGACTAGCCTGAATCTACCGATTTTTGTGTGGTCATAATGACAGTAAACGACAAGAAAAAGGGAAAATTTGGTCACGTGGCACAAACTAATTATAACAGTTGCCGTTTGCCGTAAACGCGACTCTAAATCTCTCTATTAACTAATTTAGTTGTGATAGAAACCTCAGTGCCATGGAAATTTTCATCAGAGCATGATTTACATTTTCATGTTTTTCGATCGCTAGTCGCCTCATGGGTCACTGCCTAAACAGCATCATTTCTCATTATGATGGTATACTGGTTACTATAATTTGCAGTTAAGTTAAGAAATGAAAGGTGTAAGCGAGGCTTTAAATCCAACCATTTTAGGTAACTGATTTTTAACTTTCCATGTAAATTGTATAACCTTTTTGAAATAAATTGTAATATCATAAAACTGTATAATTGACAAGAACTCGTTTTTAATATATTAGACTGAAACATTGGAGGCATACAGACGGTCCTTCAGTTAACGACTAACAATTAAGTACAGTTTTTGTGTGACTAATCACTCCAGTAAGCGTTATTATTCATTTGTAAAAGTAATAAGTAAGCTTGTTTATTTGAGAGTGAGCCAATAAACAAAAAGAATTAACCAACAAAATGAATGTTTCACGGGTTAGAAAAGTAAATGGGGTATAGTTATAAACTACCATTTTGCCAGTCGGTTTGACAAGACAAGTGTTTATTATAATAGATTTTCTGTTATTGTTCATGCAATTAAGTCTTTATTTACTTCAAAAACATTTTTTTCTACATACCTGCAAATTATGGTTCAGGATAAATTACCCGTCTTAACTGCTACACCGGCCAGCTTAAAGAGAATTTCATTTAATTTTCGCGTTAAAAAGGAGATTGATTGTACTAACCCTTGGGAATTAAATGCTTACTCGGTCATTTCGCTCCTAGGTAGATAAATTTAACGCATAAATGAGTAAATAAATAAATAAGTTAATTAATTTATTTATTTATTAATTTGAGTTCAGAGTAACAGCCTATCCACGAAGTGGCTCTAAGTCCACTCCCCATAAATTTTGGATAGGTGTGTGCCCCCCAGGGTCCTAAATCCTGGCCCTATTTAGGGATGAGACAAACCGATCCGAAATGTAGAACTGTTGTTTTTTGAGGACAGGGGAAAACCGGAGTACCCGTAAAAAAATTCTCTCCAAAGACGAAACAGAAATAACAATGTTTCAGTTCTTTATACCAAAACTTTTAAGAAATCCCAAATTAAAGAAGCGATCGCCTTGGTAAATAAAATATTTTTCTTCCGCAGTTTGAGGGTAATAAGAGTAGTCATAGTAACAAAAACGTATCCAGCAAATTCTCAAACTTTGTAACCTGAACACAGGCAGGAGTCTGACACCAGGATATTTTAAAATACACTGGGATTACAATTAAGAACTTGCTTTCCTCTAGGGGAGCCTTTAACCGACTGTATACAGAACATCACAACAATTAAGACAGTCTAGGCCAAAAACGCAACAAATTCATATCACGTACAAGGAAAGCTTGATAACAACTGCATTGTTTTCAGTTAATCTATAAAAGCGTGTCTCACAGCAGTGAAATCTGCTATGTATACAGCGAAAGCCAAGGGGTTCAATTAATAATTGATCATGTGTCTGTTTCGAAATGTTAAAAAATAGTTTCAATCTGTTTTTCGTTTAGTTAAATTCAGTTTCGGTAAGTGGGTGTTTCTTCTCTCGCTTAATTTTTTTTTTCTAGGGGGCAATATGAGGATTTCTTCCCGTTTGCCGTCTGAACGAGTTCATTTAAGTTTAAGAGTACAATTTGTAGCAGTTACCCTAGTCTGTTTCCTAACCGAGAAATGTCTTCAAGGTGAAGTTGGTAAGTTATTATCTTCTTGCTCAATTCGACATGTAGCTAGTTAGGAAGACTGGTACTGAAAAAAGAGTGTATAGGTCATTTAAAGATAATGTAAGATTACACCTTTAATTTTTTTGGTTAGAGGCAATTGGGTCGTCATTGCAAGAACTGAATAGTCGCTCATTCAGTATACAACTTGTTTGGATGGGCAAGGTTTCATGAACTCCACATTGCTATGCTTGTCAGAAATACAGAGGCAGTATATATTATTTGCCTGAGATCCCTGTTTTCCGTGAAACTGCTCTGGAAGAGGCCTAGGCATGCCCGATGTATTCTCGCTTCTTCGAAAGTCACACTATTTTGATTTATTAATAATTTAATATATTATTTTTAACAATTTAAGCTATAATTACATGCAGTGCACATCTTAGACGCGTCCTCCATCTTATCAGCATAAAATTGGTCAGGATCGACCTAATTTCAATTAAGTCTACTTATATTTTTAATTAAGTCTAAGGAAAACATGTTCTTTTCAGGTGGGTTTCCTAATTAGGGTGAGGTAATTACTTCCCTTCACTGGCGAAAATCAATTTGGTGTATTGCCCTTGATTTCAATTCTTTAAAATTCATTCAATATTGAATAGTGGCCCATTGTTGCGATAGGAACTTCCTGTGATCTATGTTTAGCATACCTCCACAATAAACAAAAAACATGCAACATTGTCTTTTTTTCGTGGGGAGCCCTTGACGAGTTTTTTTGTTTTGTTTTGTTTTGGTTTTTTTTTTGCGTCGTCAGTGCATTGTCTGCTACGCTATATTTTCAAACAAGAATTCACAGCAAAATTGCTAGTTTTCCAAAGTATAATTAATCTATTTTGCGTCTTCTCTTGATTAACAAAGCGCGCGGGGGACCCTCAAGGGCCGTTGGGGTGGAGGTGTACCGCCGAGTCCTTCAAACTCTGACCCTGTTTGAGACAGAAATGATCCATTTCGCTTGGGCAATCCCTGTGTAAGACAAGAGACCTAATCTTTTAGACCCTATTTCGTTTCAATCTGCATAAAAATTATATTGAGTAATTTTTCAAAGTAACGTCATGGACTTAAACTTTGTGGAAAAACAAAAATTGTTGGTACCAAATGTAGACGTCTCATTGCCAAACTTTCACACTCTCTTAAAGGATTCCGCCTGACAAGACACCCTACCCATGACGCTAATCATAAGTGAAATCGTATACCCTGTTTAAGACTTAAGGGCTCTGAAACCATACCCTGTTCAGCGGCATTTACACGTATGGACCAAATAAGGAAGTGCCTCCCCCGCTCCGTCGGGGGGGGGGGGGGGAATAGGAAAATAGGAGCATCTCTAAGTAGCGGTCGAAACAACTGTAACTTTTAGAAAATAAAGTTATTAATATCAAATAATAATAAATACCTTCTTTCAGTTGCAGAAGCAAAATCATCTTTAGAAGACTGCCGGGTAATTCAGTTTAAGCCTGCAACTCACAATCGCAGCCTTATGGGTCACGTGATAAAAGGGATATGGGTGACATCAGAAGAAGTGTGTGAGGCCAACTGTTTCGCTGAAGACGACTGCATGTCAATAAACTTCGGACCAAAGAGTCAAGAGAAGCATTTATGTGAACTGAGCAGTTCAGATCATAATCTACATCCTGAAGATCTAAAGGAACGATTGAGTTTCATCTATAAATCTACGTGGGTCAGTGTTATTGCTGGTTTTCACTCTCACACCATAAAAAATAAAAATAAAATAAAAATTAAAGGCAGTGTACAAAAACAACACGAAACTTGAATATTATAGAAGCGTGAGATGTATTACGATCGCGATAATATTCAGGTCCGTACGGGTTTTCATACCTGAAATTTTCTTGGAGGGTCACTAACATGATGGCCGGAAACTTAAAGGGACAATTTTATCACTGAATTTTGCATCGAAACAGTCGGAGACAACTCGAGAAAACGTAAACACCAAATTAAACTACTTTCGACTCTCAACAGAGAAGGAGAGCATAATGGCCCACTTAGTTTATATTTCAAATTTATTCCTTCTCTATTAAAGCTTGGTTATCTTTTCGTCACCAGAATCATTGCCCAAGAAGCCCATGTAATCCAGGCTACAGATGTCAAGTAGGATTTACTAGCAAAGGATATCGATGCATTGGTAACGATACTGTTAACCAGCCCTTTCAGCTAAGATTGATGTTCCTCTTAGACTTCTTTAAATTATAAAATATGAATAAAAATTAATTAATTATATAAATATAACTATCTATCGATAGTGAATAACTGTCTTGTAGAAGCCATCTACAGGGCACTTCTTTGTCTACTGTTTCGGGGTCGAATTAAAATTTGGAGGCGTTGGTTTTTGAGGATAGGGAAAACCGGAGTGCCCGGAGAGCAAGGGAGAGAACCAACAATGCCGGTACTTAAACCGGGCCACATCGGTGGAAAGTGAGTACTTTCACTACTGCACCACCTTGGTTTTCTTTAACTACTATTATTTAAGGCGGGCTTTTGCAAAAATTAGCGCTTCTATTAAACTTTGACACTGTATGCCTCTTAAGACGGTGAAAATTCGTTTTTCCATCATCATCATCATCATATTCTTCTTTTCTTGATATCAATAAACACAGCAGGGATGCAAAATTATACCATATAAGCCAATAGAGAATCTCTCTTGTATAAGTTCTGTGAGCTTTCTTAGAGAAAGTCAACAAGATCTACCTTCTTTAAACACTGACTGCTTCTTCTTCTCCTTCTTTATTATTATGGCAGTACAAACGTCTGGATATCCAGAGTAAAAAATAAAAGCTTTGGCTAGGCGGCAAACCGTAACCAGCTGCAGCATCGACTAAAATTTGTAGTAACAACTACACAATAATTTGCGCAAAAAAAAAAAATGGGTAAAAATGATTTGATAAAAGTGTCATAAAAAGAATAAAACAAAAAAAATATCCTATAAGCTTTATGGACGTCTTAATCATAAAATAAAAATGTTCATACGTTAAAAGTCATCGTTCAAATAGCTGTCCATTAAATAATGAGAACGTCTAAGGTATGTCAATAAAATTTCGATAATGTGCAAGATTAAGTATCTGTTAAAATAGGTGTCCAAAATTCCTATAGATATCTAACCGCTCAGCTTGAAAATTCTAGCAATGTGTGATGAACTAGAGAGGATTGCCTTTTGCATTTGGCGCATAATTGACTCACACTTGTCTCCTACGAGCTCTTTAATATTTTTCTCAACCTCTTTCGAACAGCCTCCAAGGACATCTATGATGATGTTATACTGATTGACCTTGCACTCAGGATATCGGTTCGTCTGCTTTAGTCTCAGTTGACTGTACTTCGTTGTCTTCTCGAAATCTTTAGATTCTCTATTTTCCAGCCATGGACAGCTCATTTCGATCACTCTGACTTGCTTGCTGGTCTTGTCAATGACCGTGGCGTCGATTCTATTAGCTTTTACTTGAGTTGTGTCAGCGTATAATGGGACGTCCCAGAAGGCGGTCGCATGCTCATTCTCATGCAGCGGCTTGGGTATGACTTGTGAGAACCACGGTTCAACTTTAGCAATGAGATGTAAAGATCTGACGACTTCAAATAATGAGATATTGAAAGCACTGTTGTCTCTGTAGGCACTTAGTCTGTGCCAGTGCACTACAGCCAGATAGAATGTGCTGCACATTCTCCAGGGAATCCCCGCATAGGTGGCATTGTTCATCAGTGACTTGTGATTTTGTTTTTCTGTTGTAGTAAACCTTGGTAGGTAACAACTGTTGGTAAAGCTCTTATACTCCAGCGATGGTATGCGTTGGGGCATTCTTCCATGAAGAAAGCCACGTAAAGCACTCCTCCAGTCTTGATAAGCTTTCCTTGCCATCTGTCCTCAGATACCGTTGATTGTATCTCCTGCCGGCGGGCTTTGTAGATTGCCTGCTTTACCTTCTTAGCTTCGACTTCTTTACTATCGGCGACAACAGCTGGGTTAGGGAAGTTTAACCACAACTGTAGATCCAGCTCCTCTGCATACTTCTTAGCATCTTTAATTAATGATGGAGTGGCGTCCATTTTGTACGACTAGCTCTTCAAACGATCTTACGGCTGCCATCGTAGGGTCAGCGTTGCAATAAAGCTTTACTGCAGCTTTGATCTTAGTGTTCTTATATTTATTCTCCACGGACTTCAGTTCAGACCTCTTCCACCGAACTTCCTTGACATGTAGAGTATCGCTGTCGATCCCTTAGGGTGACTTCCTCCATTCTCCACGATGATCTCTCTTCCCTCTCGGTCAAGCTATTGGATGTTTGCTATCGGCCAAGTTTGTGTCCACATTAAGTATGTAAGTTCTGGTAAAGCGTATGATGCATGATCTGACAATGGGCTGGACCAGATGATTGATAGCCTCTCTAAGTATGTCTTTGCTGCGGCTTCCAGTACTTGCTTATCCTCTTGCTTGGTGTTTTCGAAGACACCTAGGAATTTATAGCTGTTATGTTGGTCCAGGCTCTTGATAGGTTTAAGATCAGATATGTTCATATCTCCACTCTCTTGTCCCCTCTTCACGGCCTGTATCACTGCACACTTCCTCTCATTCCACTTCAAACCGGTGCTTTATTACTATTATTATTATTATTATTATTATTATTATTATTATTATTATTATTTACTATTTTGAGGACATGGACATCAATTTCCTATATCACAGACACTGTTAGTTTTTTTACGCTATATTCTATAAACGAGATTCACAGAATTTCTACCTGGGTAGGTTTTGTTTCTAGTGTCAAAGTTAACAAGTTTTTAACTGTTTGTTTCGGTTTGTTTTAACTATTACGTAGACATTAATGAGTGCATAGAGGGAGGTCATGAATGTCATGTTAATGCAATTTGTACAAACATCGTTGGATCTTACAACTGCAGTTGCAAAGAGGGCTATTTTAAGGATGGACAGCTGTGTAAAGGTATTATTCATCCTATTCAATAATAATTCTCTTTCTCATTAGATGCAAATTTATGTCCCTCTTCATTGGTGGAAAGCCCACAAAGTGACCCGCAAAATAACTGCCTACAAATAATGCTCTACTCATGTGCAATGTCGTCCAACTGTGTTTGGCTGCATATAATATTCTGCTCATGCATGCGTACATGAAACCACGCATTTCTCCTTCTTGCGATCGCTCTTGCGTGAAAATGGCAGATCGCTTCCAATCCGTGAGTTTATTCATTAAAAAAAAACTCGGTGATCGAATGATAAAGCGGTTATTGATTTCGGTTATCGCAAAATATCGTGATTTGTCAGTGGCCGAATTTATACTAGAGACGAATTATCCGTCCAGACGGATTATTCGTCTCAAATCGATAATTCGTTTCTAGTATAAATTTGGTGCTAAGACGAATTATGAAGCAAAATTCGTCGGAGGCTGATTCATCTGTTAGCACGTCTTCAAGACGTGCTAACAGACGGATAATTCGTCTTAGACGGATTATCCGTCTCTAGATTTATACCTTGACGGAACGTAGACGGTTTTTTGACGAAGTTTCCACATCGGAGGGACTGGTTTCTATATTTTCGCAATCTTTTCTGGGACAAATAAATATATATCTAGACAAATTATTCGTCGAAATTCGTCTTCGGATTTATACTTAGACGAATTATCCGTCTGACGGATAATCCGTCTAGATGGATAACTCGTCTCTAGTATAAATTCAGCCAGTGTCTCACAGATTAATTATTTGCCTCAATTGACCTGCTCCCCACTGACAAATGACGATATTTTGCTCAACCTTGTCCAATAATTGTTAAATAATAGCTCTAAATATCAAGTATTTAGGCTTTTTATTGTAAACAGCTTTATTACGTAATTTAGGCTTCATATTGTAAACAAGTTTTTTGTTTTCCCTTTTAAGCCCCGTGCAAGTGGATGTAACATTGTTGGCCAACAACTCCCAAAATTGCTGGATGTTACATGTTGCGTCCGTTTGCACATCCTGTTGTACGTTGTTAGGAGTTGTTGCGCAAAGTTTGAAACCGGTGAAACTTTTAGCCAAGTGCGACAACTCTCAACAATGTTGCACGGGGCTATTTCGTTTATTTGTTTTTCCATGAGTGAAACAAAAAATTCGAGATTGAATTAGTTTCTACCCGTTTTCTTTGCTTTTTCCTTTCCTGGTATTCAGCAACCATATAAAAGAAGAAAATTTGCAGTAAGCGATTTCTCTTGAAATTTAGTTGAAATGACGAAACAATACATTCCTGTGGTTTGTTGGAAACTAGGATAAAATTTGCCTGGAAAGGAGGCTAGTAAAATATGAAAAGAATGGGTCGTCTATGACACGTTTGATTGTGAAGAAGAGCTTTAAGTGGTGTAATTTTTTTCCGCTGACTTCGTCGTTTAACATTAGAGACAACATAAAGACTGAAAATTAAGGTTCAGCGGGAACAGTTTTTCAAAGCCAATTTTTCACAGAACAACTAATTTATTTTCAGAGAACTGGAAAAAGATCAATAAAATCCCAGTTTGCTTTCAAGGTTTCGATGACAATTACGGGACATTTAGGATCAACGCAAGCGGCCTCATCTACACGTTCAAACTGGTTTATCAGAGTGGGTCAATGAAATGTCATGGAACTCAACAGATACCAAGAAAGTGGGGATGCACGCATAAAGATTTCGGGAAAAATCAATTGCTTACTGTTGTAACGCATCCTAACAGATCGGTCCTGTTTCCTGTTGATTATCTAAGAGATAACAATAACTGCTACAAGTATTATGCATATCATCTGGAAGGAATTGACGTTAACTCTCGAGAATTGGTATTTAATCGGCTTATCCCTCCGATGTCTGTTACTGAAGGCCAAGAGTTTCAGGTTTGGCACGGAGAAGACCTGAGTAACTGTGGAGAGAAAGACAACACCGGCCAAATATGTCTCGATGTTCACGGCTGGTACACTTAAATTCATTCACACAACGCACATATTTGTACCCAGTGGTTATTCAGGGGATGTTTACATAATACCAGGGTGAGTTCACCCCGGTTTCCTCTCGTGGCTCTGTATTCGTTTACATGATACTACCAGAAACTGTCATACCGGCGCGAGTTCATCCCGGTTGCTGTGCCGTACGTAGAATTTCATCCCGGTGCGAGATCTTGCAAACGATATCAGTAAACGAAGAACGACCTTTCGTTTCCGTACCAAATCGGCCTCCTGCTGGACTGGAGAGGGTAATGCACCGGACTCAAACCAAGATAACGTCGTCACATGGACATGTGATGAGGAGAAAACTTGTAAACGTATAAACGCAATAATAAATCAATAACTCACCCCGGCATGGAACTCGCGTTGGTGTGCGTTTTCTCATGTAAACACCCAAAGGCCACCTCCTTTCATTTTTGACATGAGTAGAATCGTGCAGAGAGTTAAGACAAAGAAAGCGAGAAAAAAATAACGACAGGCGCATTTCGGTCCAATCGGATGACTCATTAACGAGGCTCTGTTTTCTCACCTGTAAAAAGTACAGAAGGGTACGGGCGAAGGAATTTTCAACCGCACATCCGTGTAAATCATCTTTTAAAGTCATTTCAGTGAGGTCTCCACTATTGTGGATCAATTTATGTGATGAATTAACAAATCATAAACACTGCCTTAATTCAAAAGAATTGAATTGAAATGTGTTGAGTATGAAATCGGCCTTCAACAGATTAAACCAATGCACCGCAAGTCAAGCGGATGTTACTTTACATATGTACAATTTTAGAACAATTCATATTTCACCTTCCAGCCATACCAACAGAGATTAAAAGAATTGGCTTTCCAAGTTATGTTTCAAGCGAACTCCGCACCATATTGCCAAACAACACAAACAATGGAGGACATTATAAGTGATACCTCATAAGTTAACAGCGGCGTCCCACAAGGCTCCGTTTGGGGTCCCGTATTGTTTGATATCTTTATTAATGACTTACTTTACTTCATCAAAGAGGCGAAGCGGTCTACAATCAGCTGAATTTTCCTGATACTGGTCCAGCTGTTGTCGAACGTGTTCTCAACAAGGAACTTGTGGTGGTGTGTGAATGGTTTCGTGAAAACAAGATGATCTTTAATCCTGAAAGATGCAAGGCGCTTGTTCTCTCCCTGTCACTATTTGCTGAAGTGTTGCCTTGCCACTTAATTGTTAAGACTAACTTTAGGGGGCGGAAGAGCCACAAACTGAATTTTATGAGCGGCCGTCGCGCATAACGCGTAAAATAAACCCTGAAGCGCCTAATTTCACCCATCGATCATAGTACAAGACAAACGAGCACGGACCGAAGGGCTATCATATTGCCCTGAAGCAAACTCATTGTTTAACAGTGACTTTACTTCGACTGCCTTATCTAAATAATCTGAGTTTGAAAAATCATCGTGAAAAATGTCATTAGGGCTATTTGAAACAATAATAGAATTGACCACAACTTTAAACTGCTCTGGATCGCCGGCGGCTAGTAAATGACCGGTGGATAACTTTGCAGTATTAGGACAATGTGCCCTCCAATGTCCAGGTTTGTTGCCCACAAAACAGGAAACCGGTTTAGTTTGTGCCACTCTGGTCTGAATTATGGGAATAGGTCTCCCACTACACTAGCTGAGAGGAGCGGCTGCAACCGGCGTTAACTCAGAGGGCTCTCTTCTGCTCTTTGTTGGCCTTTACTTTAATCGCTCTCTCTGTTTAACTTGGGTAAGCGCTCTGGCTTATGCTCTGATAAATCTTTGTCTCGTCATCGGAGTGATCCGCAAGATCTTTTCGCTTGTATTCTCAAATCAATGACCACCCAAAGTTGGACTTTTCGGCCAAAAGAATGTGTTTCTGCCTCTTCAACAATAACTTCCCTTTTTCCCCTCTTCAATGGCGTCACTGACTTAAGGTTAAATCTGCTTCGACCTTCGTTACCTTTATCTTTGAAGTGATGCGGCTCGTCAAACTTCCTTTGAGGTGAGAATCTGCAGTGTCCCCTTGTGAACGCTTGAGCTCGTTTAAGGAGTCGTCGAGCATCGACTTCACAGACGCTAGAAGGTTCTCGTTTTTCTTTTCACTAGACGACCCGACAATTCTGACAACTTCAGCCTCGTTCATGATTGAAAGTGAGTACCTAGAATACTTTCCCACGTGATAAACATCCCTTTCATAGCACTCCATTCTACCCATACTGCACTTCAACAGAAACCGCCCCAGTCCCCACTGCTCCCGTGCCGCAGAAATATTTCATTTCCGGCTAACTCGTATCCACTCGAACGCCGGAAATTCCATTCCATTGTATATAAAGTGACATCTATTATCAAACTAGCACAATTTTTTATCGTACTGATTACAGCCTTGCGGATTTACGTATTCAGAACATGTTAATTACTGTGCACCGAAACCTAATACGACTCGTTATAGCAAGAACTCAGTAAAATACTAGGAGGATATAACTTGGAACAAGATTTCTGATACCTTAAGATCCCTAAGCAGATTGTCAGCTTTTACAAAAGCAGTCCGCCTGCTAAGGTTCTAGCTAATTCTCAATAATAGCTATATCTATCATGTAAATAGGCTTTTTATTGTAAATAGCTATATCGCGTAATTTAGGCTTTACATCAGTTGTGAATATTTGGAATTCCGTTTGAATTCTCTATTGTTTTTTGTATTTGTTTTATCTATGTAATTATTGCTAGAGCTCTACAGATCAAAGAAATAAAGATCCGCTATTCACATCAAAGTTTTCACTTTAAAATAACTGAAAATAGCATAACTTGAGAAAACAGACGTCATTTCGACACACCACCACTTGTTTCCCTGCGAGATGACGTCTGAGAAACGGGCGCGGAAATTCCATACTGATGACGCGTCACTACCCAGATCTGGGTAGTGCTTCTGAATGGTTGAAGTAAATTTCAAGAGCGGCACGACCAATCAAAAGCACTACCCAGATTTGGGTAGTGACGCGTCATCAGTAAGGAATTTCTGCGCTCGTTTCACAGACGTCATTTCGCCAGGAAACCGCACAGTTCCTTTAAAATTAAGCACTGCACGGTTCTAAGCGTGGTTGCAAAGATCTACATATGAACCACATAAAATTTGCCAGCCGCCATTTTTTCTCTGCCCAAACCCATGTCTCCCAACGAACAGAGGCAAAAGTTCCTCAGTTTAAGACCGAGTTCGGATCGTCTCGCTCGAAAATAATTTGTTACCGCTCCCATAATGCCTTTTAAGATTGATGTGGCAATAGCATTCGGCCGTCATTTTCAAAGCCAGCCAATGAAAAATGTCGCTGCACAACAGTGACAAGCAATTTCATGGGAAAATGATTATTAGATGGCATTCAATGAGATCACGTGTAGTGTATCAACACCACAAGTTTGGGATTTAATAAAGGCTTTTTCTGTGACAAAGTGATTCATTTCTTTCACTGAATTGAGTTGATTAAGGTATTTTGTTCATGTAATTTATTTTGAAAGTTAGCGGATGATTTTAAAAAATATATATATTTCGTTAGGAATACTTATTGAAGATGTATTAGATATGGGGAAAAACGAGGCGTCCCTGTTTTTTTTATGTTTTTGCGTCTTTTAAAATCTTTTTTGGTGTTTTGATTCCTCGTGAAATACTCTTTAGAGTGTTCTTTGTAGGCAAAAAGGTTAAATCCAATTCACCATGGCAATGGTGTGTTCCTTTTTTTGTTGTTGTCATGATCGTTGCTTCCGCTTGAGAAATAGTGCTTTTAAAATACTGAAAACTTACTAGCTAAATCGTATGGAAATTACATATGGATTTTGGGAGTCGCTACAGCACTTTGTTAACCTTTAAGCCCCAAAGGCCACATACAAATTCTCCAGACTACCCGTATTGTTTGAATTGATTTTGTTGCCAAGGTTATTTCTGACGTAAAGCAGACTGGGTGTCGGTCGTTCCTACCCACTTCCCCGCCTTTCTCCTCCTTCCTGAGGCCTCACAGTAGGCTAAACATACCTATATTCTTCCACAATTAATTGCTTCTTTGTCACCAAGGCAGTAGGCAAGCTATAAAATTAATGCCACTGACGAATATGGATAGTAACAGTGTGAAGCTTTATTCCCAGGCCCTCTATTACGTTATCTTCCATATGAATGACATTTAAAGTGGTTCATTCAGTCCACATTGCGAGTTTGCATTTTCTGTTTACGACTTACTGTCGTTTGTTACCAGTAGCTGCTAGTAATTAGTGAACAAACGTTTTCGCACAGAAGTGCATACTACAAAATTTCCATACTCAGACTTCCCTGTGAGTGATGCGGCCTTTAAACGAAGTTTATCATCAAAATCTTTCTAAGGACAGTACAGTCAACGAGACAAAGAACCAGAAAATTTAAAATACTTTCAGGTAGACACCCATTCTATACTTGTCATTATTTGTTAAAAGTGGTTTGTACACTACTTCAAAAAATGTTGTTTTGGATATATAATAGTCGCAGAAAAGAACAGGAATTGAGATTGCTACTGAATACGGAATGTAAAGACAACAAAAAAGTTTGTTAGTTTTTTTTGTTTTGTTTTTGTTTTGTTTTTTCGAGGAAAGATAGTTACAAATTGTGGGGTTGAAGCCTTGGATTTTTAGTAACCAAGTAACAGGTAGCCCAGAGAAACAAATGAGACCGTCAGGGAGTATCGGAGAGAGGAACTTGAACCGATGAGGGCTGTTGAAAAACGCAAAAGAAAAAGAGAATCAAACGAAAATGGTAAATATCATCACAACACACGTTCGTTGTCGACGTGATCACATTTGATTTTGAATTACTGTACACCTATGGGTAAATAACACGAACACAAGAGTTGTTGTCGAGCGGGTGAACACCCCTTCCGTAATATACCCACTGGAATCTATATCTTCACGGGTTTCTCGGAGAAAACGCGAAAACTTTAATTAGTTGTATATCTCCCCTAAAAGCTAAAAGGGGTGGCAGGCCAGTTACATCTTTACCGTTATGAAACCTTATAATTATTGCTCTAATGAGACTAAGATCTAGAAGATTTACACTTTTTATGCGAGATCGATTGCCTCTACCCTCCGATTTTTTGTCAATGGAAATAATGTTTGATATTTTTTGCTTCTTTTCAGTAAACAAATATGAGTAACGAAATACATTGGTTTTCTAGAAGACACAATAGAAAGTGACCAGGGAAGCAAAATATTAGCCGGGTCGGAGAAACAAACTATTCGCCAGGTACTGGGGAGGCTACACTATTACTGGGTAGACTGAGTTAAACCACTGGGTAGGGTTTCACTGGGTCTGTTACAGAGGGGTGTGCTAGTTATGATGATATTTATTTTTTCAGAAGATTTGTTTGATAATAAATGAAATGATATGTGTGGAGAGAAGAACACAGGAAAAAAAAACTAAATTGGTGATATGTTTGATTTCTGCGTTTTTCTTTTTTCGTTTTAACTATATGTTTTCTTTTGTGCTTTCTACTAACTCGTCTGATACCCCGAAAAAAGTACCAGATCCATAATAATTGAATGTGTACTCGATCCACTCAACCAAAATGTGCAAAGCTGAATGGAATGTAATTTAAAAATGCTGCTATCCATTCTCATGTAATCCCCTCGAAAGACAAATCCTGCGTACATATTTACAGTGGCAAAAATAGATCGCGCTCCGTATTTGTATAGGTAATAGCATGATTTGAAGTGATATTTGCCATAAATACCACGAGTGATATTTCGAAATTGTTATACGTAATTTCACGAACCGTTAGGACAGTGAAATTTGAGACAATTTTGAAATATCACGATTGGTATTTATGCCAAATATCACGTACAAATAATGCTATTATTTGTTTATACTACTACCCACAAAAGGTTTGTACTTTTCCCATGTAAATATTTCAAATTAAGCTGAAATACCACTGCTCTAAGCCAATCAAACTGCAGAAATTTCTCATGTAAAAGTATAATGCTGTTGTTAATGCTGCGGCAAGTTTACCTTCTGGGAAACAGAGACTAGAGAAGGAATCTTTTGTATATCCAGACAAACAGGAGCAATGCCCATGAGAACAGTAGGAATTCTCACCGCAATCTACGAGACACGTTTCTGAAAGAAAGAAAAATCATAATTATCATTGCCAATAAAAAGCCTCTCAGGCTGTAAAACGTGTAGGGATTCACGTCACAAGGGTGCATAACTATGCCATGTCGTATTTCTGTACTTTGGCTTAATTAGTGGTTACTGGCATAATAATTTTAGTTGGCTGTTCCACCGTAGCGATGGTTGTCACTCCATAATTTTCTCAGGTTTACTGACAGGTAGTCAAACTATAGGGACAACATCATCCAAAGCACGCTCCAGCGAGAAATAATACATTTCGACAAACGAAGCAAGTGTGATACAAGCACCTATGACACGGACAGCGAGCTACGCCCAGGGAAAAAGAAAATTGGTAACTTTATTGACTATCTTGTATTTATATTAGACAGAATGTATTTCATTCATGTACTAACCTTTGCAAGAACCGTCCTCTGTTTTTTTGTATCCCTCTTTACAAACACAATTATACCCGCCAACAGTATTTTCACAATACGCTCCTTTATCGCATCCATTATCTTTCGAACATTCATCGACATCTAGAAAATAATGCGTAGGGTATTTAACACTTAAAATTTTCATCAACGCTAATTCAAAAACGTTACGTTTTCAAATTTACAAGTTACAGCGAATTCAGCTTGAAATAATTGTCATGGCGATGCTCCTAGTTAATCCCGATGGCCAATTAATCTTTGACTCCCTCGCCAACTCCCTCTGACTGCAGCTAATTTTTGCAATGTTTAATTTTGGGGCTCACAGATTTAACGGTAAATCTGCGAGCCCCAAAATTAAACATTGCCAATTTTACAACACAGGATTATAGTCATATCCTGCACGTATATATTTTGGGTGTTTTTTGCTGTTCACACCCTTGTCGCCCTTGTCTGAATCATTAGGTATAAAAATTGGTTCCTTAGCTCTATATATCTTATTATACTCCCTGATAAAATCTGTATGATAAGACGAAACCAGTTGGAGAAATAAAACAAGTTAACAAGATACTTGCATTGCTTTGTGGTGCTCACTAGTGTTCATTTAAAAAAAAATAAAATTTAACGATTTAACAATTTAAAAAAATAATAATAAAATAATCATTTGGTCGATATCCTTCCAAGCATGGGTAGTTTTCTAACAATGTCGTACTATGAGGTGCTTTTTAGCTTTTTAATACCTTCACAGATGCCCTCCTTATTTTCCTGAAATCCTTCTTGACATGGGCATTCATATGACGCCGCTGTATTGATGCATGCCTCGTTTAGTCCACATGGTGATATCAGGTTAGCGCACTCGTCATAATCTTTAAAGAAAATAGATAAAATGTAAACTTTGAATCACCTTTAAGTAATGAGTACGCAAGCCTATGCAATGGGACGTATAGTGTTATGAAGCCAACAGTTTTTATCAGCAACAGACAAAGCACCATTTCAGCTCAGTTTCTGCAGAAAAAGGAATTTAGGTTCTCATTCCATTACAAATGCATTGCACCGGTCAGTGGTCGTCAGACCGGCGCCTACTGATGGACAGAAACATTATTCGAGGTGAGGTTTTTAAAGTCTTTTCTTTGATTTTAATTTTCTTGGCTAAATATTTCACCAAGGGCTCGTGTTGATCAAACTTGGTAACAAAATAAACTCAATTGCCACATCACGCAGTTGAGCTGTTGACATCAAAGGACTCAAAGGTTAAACCAGACCATGTTCACCAGTAATTTTATCATCCTGTTTTAGACACTTTTTCAAGCTTAGCCCTGATCATGTTGCACGTGCAGGTTATTTATCTTACCCATACACGCCTTGCTTTATTCATTAAAAACAAATCCCTTGGGACATTCACAGAAGTAGCCACCTTCTTCGTTTTTGCATGTCGCTAATTCTCTGCACAACTGAACAAAGTCATTTTGCTTGTTTCCTATAGCTTTCTTATGGTCCACCAGGTCCTTTTTGCAGTCATCAATATATGTAATGAGGTACAGTTAAAACGGTTTTGGCTACAAGACGACTATGCTCACAGGATCAACTCGCATATTCGTTTGAGGGAAACCAGTGCTAAAATAGGATATTCTATCGTTATTATACCACGGATGACTATTTTATGAGTCAAGTGTATACCTCTGCAGTTTCTGCCACCATGAGACGTACTTTCAAAGCCAGACTTACAGGAGCACTCGTACGAACCTTCATTGTTGAAACACATAGAATTTGCACCACAGCTATGTTGATTAGATTCACACTCATTCTCATCTGCAGGAAACGAAAGTATTACTGCTCATTTAAAATACTTATCCGTCTATGATTGGCTCAAATCTCTGTGCTACTTCTTCATAACGAGGTGGCATTGACCAAATTTGGAAGATTTTTGCCAATATTAATGACGTTTACGTCCAGTGTACTGATGATCGACAGAAAAAAGATGAGATAGGGGCGAGGTCACTCAGTTGCGTTTAGAAAAATTTCACACGTTATGCGAAGACGAAATAGTCTAAAAACTACCTAACAAAACAGCAGTTATAAATAGACACAAAATACCACTCCTCGGATAACAACTGCTTTTGAAAGGTATCCTCAATATGCTGACAAATAGGCAAATGTTTTAAGGAGTGGAACATTATAACGATCGAGGTAAGCATGTTTTGAGGTTAGACATACTTTGAATGAATAATAAAACAATTACTCGAACCACAAAATTGTTCAAATCATACCAAGCCTCGTCCAAACGTTCCCAAAATTAATATAAATTCAATATTATTTCTCCGAGTACTATAGTTGTAAGGCTGATAAGAGCTGTTATAAAGTAGAGAACGACCTCGACAGCCGTGGGAAGATGACGTATATTAAAATCTCCTCCCTTTCCCCTCCCGTCCCTCTTCCCTCCTATATTCTTCCTCCATCAAGAAAACCCTCCCCCTCCATTTACTCGCTCCCTCTTCCCTCCTCTCTTCCCCCTCCCCTAAAATCCTCCCCTCCCTCTTCCCTCTTCCCTCCTCCCTTTCCCATCCCCTAAAACGGCCCCGTCCCTCTACAACCTCCGTCTTCCTTTCTCCCTTCCCCCTCTCCTAAAACCCTCCCCTCCCTCTTCCCTCCTCTCTTCCCACTCCCCTAAAGATAGATAGATAGATAGATAGATAGATAGATAGATAGTTTATTAATAACCGATTTGCAACTAAAAGTTGAATTATACGATTATTTACAAAAAATTGAATATTGATAATTACATTAAAAAGACTACCAGTGATTTAAAACAGCAAATAAGGACACTATATATATGTTCTAAAAAAATATATAGAAGAGGTTTAAAAATCTACTAAAACCGTTCAAGCCTTAAGGGCGTTAAAGGTAATAAAGCTACTACGAAACCTGTTCGTCTTAAAAACTGGCTTAAACTTCCGCATATTTCTTACGTTAAAGGTACATGTGTTGCGAGCAGGAAGAAGTTCATGGAGCTTGTTCTGTTCCTTCTGTAAAACATTCTTAAATAGTTTATCAACTAGTTCCTGGCGGCGGTCTGAAAGTTTAGTTAGGCCTGATTCAACCAAGGCCTCATTATATGAGCAAAGAGGAAAAATGATGCGCATAGCCCGCTTTTGTACTCCTTCAAGTTCGTTGGAGAGGTACACTGGGAGGCCGTCATGAAAGACAGGACACGCTCCCCTCCATCTACTACCTCTGCCTTCCCTCCTCTCTTCCCCCTCCCCTGAAACCCTTTCCCTCCTTCTACTCCCTCCCTCTTCCCTCCTTTCTTCCCTCTTCCCGGCCTACTCACCAGTACAATTAATATCCTGATCTCTGAACTCACTACTCCACAATTTCCTGTATCCTTCGTCGCAGCCACATCGGTAAGATCCCATTTCATTGATGCATTTGGAATGATTTGTTGGACACGAATATAGGCTTGAATTCGTACATTCATCAACATCTGTAGCAAAATTAACATCGAAGCAAGATAGGAAACATCATCGGATTGTTAGTTTTTATTAGCCCCATACCTATGAAGATATGGTAATCTAACCATCCGAGATATTTTGGTAACCACCTGACCGTACTTTCGACCCAAATGCAACCCAAATGCAACTCGAGGTTATTTTGGCGGGAAATCGCATAGCCATCCACGTCTTGTGAAGCAGAGACAACTTAACAGTCAATAACGACGAAAACGGAAAGCGGAAATTGTTGAGTATCCGTGTTGTCACGTCCACAAATTTGGAATATAGAGAAAGAGAAAGTAGGCGACAGGCCAGCGAAGCTCATCGAGAAAAAGAGCGACAGAGAGCTAGAGCGAGAGATAAAACAAACAAAGAAAACATTTTTTTGTTGGAAGAACAACATGAAAGTTTTGTAGCGGCGGTGAGAAAATGAGAAATGCTGTAACATCACCTTAAAACGTGTAACTAGGAAGTCTCTGGAAGTTTAACGTTGTAGTCGTGCAAAACAACGGAAAAGAAATGTACAAAAAAAGTGTGCTGCACGTGCAGAGCTACTTTTTTGCTAATTACACCTATTGCTGTTTTTTCACCGTCCTCGTTGCCTTCGCCGCTTAAAGGTGATGTTACACGGGACGACTTGCAACGACGATTTTCAGCGCAACACAGTGTTACAACATTGTTGTCACATCGATTCGAAAGGCTGCAACATTGTTCAACATTTGAACCCTATGTTGCGCTAAAAATCGATTTTATATTCTGTTTAAGCAAACTATATATATTATCGACAGCTTCGCTTTTCGCCCTGGCTAAATATATTTAGTATATATTTAAACAGTGGACAGTGTTTTTCGCGCGCTCTGATTGGCTACTCAGTCAGTGAATTTCCTGCACTATTCACTGATTCACCTCCAGTTCTTCTTAGCGAAAGACGCCAAACTCGCGTAAGTTGCGAGCAAAATGCCTTCCCGGTTTGCCGCCGTAACAAACAAAGAAATTTCACAACTAATCAAGCAAGCTGTTCCCGAAATACACGAAGAAGGTGACGAAGTTCGGTTTGGAAGTTTTAACAGGTAAAGCTTTGAGTAGTGGAGGAGGGACCGGTTACTCCGGTTCTTTGCGGGGGAATTCCATTAACTTTCGGGGGAATACATTAACGTAGATGACGTCATTCATTACATTAAGATAGGATGATGTCATAGTCTATTTTCAGCTGGCAAGGAGCAAGTGACGTCAGAATACCCTAGGGGTTGACGTCATCAAAAAATGTTGACATCATAATCTATAAATAGAATAGTGATATCATGTCCTTACTTGGTCATGATGGTGTCATATTTTTTCCAGGTAAGAGGATGTCAGGGTTTATTTTTTACCTGCCAGTTTTTTCTATTGTTTCAAAACACATAAAATGGTCATTTCTTACCAAGCAAATCATTCTCGAGATTTGAAATCATGGTTGGATCAGACCAGATCATAATTGATGAAGTTGAAATGGGAGTACACATCATACGGAATAAAATAGGAGAGATTTTTCAAGATGTATTTGTTAAAGAAGTGAATCGTCTGATCTATGTAGCAGTGAATGAACACCGCGATGGTTGTAAAATGGATGATTTATCTCAACTGCATCACACTTGCTTGACCACGGATGCTCAGGAGAAGTGGGCAACATATTTTGAATACGTGAAAGGAAAAGTAGACTTGAAAAAATTATGGAAGCTTGCACAGCAGGAAGTGGAAAATAGACTAAATTTGCAGTTAAAAGAGACTTGGATGAAATATTTAGTTTGCCTTTGTAAGATGGATACTAGCACAGTCTATTTACTCTATATGGACTTTTTAAGAAGGGATGAATGCCATCAACTTGGGTGTTATGAATACATGTTTGAGAAAGATTGTTCACAATAAATGTATAACGATAAAGTGAATTATCTTATTTGTGGTTCTAAGGTAAACCCTAACTTTTTTGGTTCTTGAATAAACTCCATTCTTGTTCCTAATGAGTGGAAAGTCTATTTATAAAAAGAGGGAATAAGAGATGCGATCCCCTAGTAACACATGTCTTCTTATTTAGCGCTAAATATCGGATATATAACAAAACACACACACATACAAAAAGTGGAGCTGAAAACGCTCTACTTCAATTTTGACTCACCATTACAAAAGCGTTTTCTCCGTTCTATCTCGAGGAAACGATTAACTATTGAAATCTCAGCGCTTGATGAGCTTATGGTTTTGTCAATTTACGCTCCGTTAGCGTTAGTCAGTTAATTATGCCGGTTAACAAGCCCAAAGTCGAATACAAATTAGTTCATCTCTACAGCTAGACCCAAGGGAGCACCTTGACTTATTATTGTAAAAGCACAAACAATTGATAACTTAACAAGGATCAATTTAAACACGCGACAAATAAATTGACAAGACACGAGATACACTTTTAAAAACTTTATTGAAAACCAGTGACAAAAAGAGTCAAATAAACAGCGATTTGGAAGGGATGGAAATTAATCATCTTCTTCGCCCATGGAGTACTTGTAAGGTCTAACTCGAAATTTCTTATGCCGACGTTTCTTCAGCTGTTTGCCATGAGATTTATGATCATCAAAATAATTTAGAAATTGAATCCGACGCCTCTTGCGCTTCGGGCCTTGTGGTGATGGGGTTTCTACTGTGGGAGGAGGGGTCAGGAAAGCAGGATTTAAGGGTGGTGGAGGGGTGAGGCTTTCTTTGTCAGGATTTTGTTAATTCAGGTGTTACATTAACGGGGTTGAGGGGAGTCGAGAATGCTGTCGTTGCTGTCGAAGAATCTTGTGTCCTTGATGTTAAGTCTGGAACAGTGCTGATTATTTCTTCCGGTCGTGTTCTTGTATTTAATTTCTCTCTAAAAGCCAGGTATCTGTTTTGCAACTGAAAGTATCGTTTAGCTTTTTCATCGTCCCGAAGATCGTTTCCAGAAAGCACGTCATCCATGTTGCCCTGTATTTCTTACATAGCTGGAAGAAGTGGGACAGGCGAAAGAGTTTGCTGCTTCAGATATTTTAGAAGCTCTTGAGGAATATTTTCCTGAAACCCTGCTTGGTTAAAGCCTTCTTCACTGGGTAGGACGTTTGTTCGCAACCGACAATTATCTTGGGTAGTAGTTTTCAGATCAATCAGAAGATAACCAAAAGGTCTTTTTACAGCCTCTTCGTACTGATTTAAAAAGAAATCAGTCTGCCTGGGATACATTTGCTTCGCCAGAGTCAGGATTTGCAATTTGTCTCGTGGATTCTTGAATAACACCAGATAATGGCTGTTTAGGCTTATGCTGCGGCTACCTTTCCCCTGATGAAATAGATTCTGCACGATATAAATCACGCTCAGATTGCGATGATGAGAACCACGAGTAAAGAGGTTCACAATTCGCTTGTCTTTACTTGCGTCAATCATCTGATCATCAAACACGATCAAATTCCGTTTGTTCACGTCAAAATAGGAATCCTGCTCCAAAGCCCTAGGAATTCCCTTGGCGAATTCAATGTTTGGCATGGCGATTAACATTTGTGTATACGCAGGCTGCCATTGTGAATAACACTACACGATCCTCTCCGGGGGAGGGTAACTTGTCTCTGAAGCTTGTTGCAATAGCGATCGAACCCAGGCCGTTTTTCCTGACCCGGTCATTCCGGCAATCATGGAGGTGAAAGGGTGCTCGAAGCGAAACCGCTGACATTTCTGTGAAAATATTGGAACTGTTTGAAATGGTGTGAGACCAGCATTGCGGTGTTTAGACATCACGTGCCTTTGCATGCTATCCTTTCTACTAAAGGATTTTTCGCAAACGGAACAGAACCAACACATGTCAGCTCCTCAAGAGCAGAATGTAGACTGAGAAAATGCTAGCATAATGCGCATTGATATAGTTTTGAAGGCTATACAATTCAATAGTTTTCCTCCACCACCACCACTTTCCTATTGTTTTCCCTTTACCACCCCCACCACCACCGCCACCACATTTCTATTGTTTTGCCTCCACCACCACCACCACCACCACCGCCACCACATTTCTATTGTTTACCCTCCACCACCGCCACCACATTTCTATTGTTTTCCCTCCACCACCGCCACCACATTTCTATTGTTTTCCCTCCACCACCACCACCACCGCCACCACATTTCTATTGTTTTCCCTCCACCGCCACCACATTTCCATTGTTTTTCTCCACGACAGTCAATAAAAGACTGCAAACTACAATGATAAGTTCAGTTTGTCGCAATGTCTCGAGTTGCCAAGAACAATTGTGGTTTTCTTCAACTCTTAGCTATTTGTCCAGCTCATCAGCGACAGTTTCTTTTATGGACAGCCAGTCCACAACAACTACATGCATTAGTCCAAGTCTTATACAATATACTTAAGGAATACATTCTTATCCCCGAAGAAAATAAGCGGAACGTGTTGCCATATAAGGATGCTCTAGTAAACCTAGCAGAAACAAATGTCCCTTACAAAACAAAGAAGCGAATCCTTGTACAAGAGGGTGATGGTTTTATTCAAGACCTATTGCTACCTGCTGTTACAAGCTTAGGATTTTTGATGCTATAAAAGAGGAAACGAAACTATAGGTTACTCAGTTGAAGCCTACCTTCAATCTGTACCTATCGCGATGAAGAGAAAGATAGACTTGGTTGATAAAGAGCACGAGAGCGAGGATGAAGGAAACGAAAGTTCTAGTGATGAAAGCGAGGATGAAGAACCAAGAATAAAAGATGTTTTGAGTCATCTTTCCCGAGCAGTGTCGGTAAAGCGTGCTTCTGATTTGCTGCATAGTATGGCCGCGTCCAAAGATCTTTTATTCTGGACTCCCCGCGGACAATTACTTCGAAATAAACGTATAATTGCCGTCACAAACATCGCCGAGCTGCTTGAGTATGTGTTACTCCCTCATAACAATGAGGTTACCAAGCCTCGTGCGCTGAATACGTTTCTAGATGGACTTGCAGAGTTAGGAATCGATAAAGGTTTAATCAAAAACAAAAAGTTGTTAAGTGATTTAATAGAAAAGGAAAAAGGCTACCGAAATGTAGAAAATACTTCCGATAATGAGAGTAATAATGAGGAGAGTTCATCGGATATTGAAAATCAGGAGGAGGAGGAGGAAGCGGCTTCGGAGAATGGCGTTGAAACTGAAGGCACCCAAGAGAGCGACAACGACACTGAAAACGATAGTGAGGAAGCATAAAGTAGTAGCCCTGAAACGTCCACCACCTTTCACTCTAAAAGTCCCTGTGGACATTGCGAAAACTCTAATGTGTACTCCACATTGATCGTGAAATGTCCTAAATGCTTTTGGCACGATAACTACAAGATTTGTCCTATATGCGATCACCAGATCCCAGAGGAGAGAAAATACATCAAAGAGGGCTTTCTTCGGTGTCACGATTGTGGATTAATTACACACAAAAACGCCAAGACGTTTGAAACCAATTTTTATTCACCTTCTAAGGAGGAGAACGAAGAGGAGGTCTAATTTCCATCCCTTCCAAATCGCTGTGTATTCGACTCTTTTTGTCACTGGTTTTCAATAAAGTTTTTAAAACTGTATATCGTGTCTTGTCAATTTATTTGTCGCGTGTTTAAATTGATCCTTGTTAAGTTATCAATTGTTTGTGCTTTTACAATAATAAGTCAAGGTGCTCCCTTGGGTCTAGCTGTAGAGATGAACTAATTTGTATTCGACTTTGGGCTTGTTAACCGGCATAATTAACTGACTAACGCTAACGGAGCGTAAATTGACAAAACCATAAGCTCATCAAGCGCTGAGATTTCAATAGTTAATCGTTTCCTCGAGATAGAACGGAGAAAACGCTTTTGTAATGGTGAGTCAAAATTGAAGTAGAGCGTTTTCAGCTCCACTTTTTGTATGTGTGTGTGTTTTGTTATATATCCGATATTTAGCGCTAAATAAGAAGACATGTGTTACTAGGGGATCGCATCTCTTATTCCCTCTTTTTATAAATAGACTTTCCACTCATTAGGAACAAGAATGGAGTTTATTCAAGAACCAAAAAAGTTAGGGTTTACCTTAGAACCACAAATAAGATAATTCACTTTATCGTTATACATTTATTGTGAACAATCTTTCTCAAACATGTATTCATAACACCCAAGTTGATGGCATTCGTCCCTTCTTAAAAAGTCCATATAGAGTAAATAGACTGTGCTAGTATCCATCTTACAAAGGTAAACTAAATATTTCATCCAAGTCTCTTTTAACTGCAAATTTAGTCTATTTTCCACTTCCTGCTGTGCAAGCTTCCATAATTTTTTCAAGTCTACTTTTCCTTTCACGTATTCAAAATATGTTGCCCACTTCTCCTGAGCATCCGTGGTCAAGCAAGTGTGATGCAGTTGAGATAAATCATCCATTTTACAACCATCGCGGTGTTCATTCACTGCTACATAGATCAGACGATTCACTTCTTTAACAAATACATCTTGAAAAATCTCTCCTATTTTATTCCGTATGATGTGTACTCCCATTTCAACTTCATCAATTATGATCTGGTCTGATCCAACCATGATTTCAAATCTCGAGAATGATTTGCTTGGTAAGAAATGACCATTTTATGTGTTTTGAAACAATAGAAAAAACTGACAGGTAAAAAATAAACCCTGACATCCTCTTACCTGGAAAAAATATGACACCATCATGACCAAGTAAGGACATGATATCACTATTCTATTTATAGATTATGATGTCAACATTTTTTGATGACGTCAACCCCTAGGGTATTCTGACGTCACTTGCTCCTTGCCAGCTGAAAATAGACTATGACATCATCCTATCTTAATGTAATGAATGACGTCATCTACGTTAATGTATTCCCCCGAAAGTTAATGGAATTCCCCCGCAAAGAACCGGAGTAACCGGTCCCTCCTCCACTACTGCTTTGTCTTTTTGACTTGAATCGATAAAAACAGTGAAACAGTTTTTTGTTTACAAATGCAAATTAAGCTTAAGTTTTGTGTTACTTTATGTAGTTGACTTGTTCATGAATAAGCTTAAGGCACCAGCCACCTTCGCTTCGGTGAATAATTGTTATTTATTATTCATTCAAAATATTTCCCCGTTCCTGATTGGGTAAAACCACACGCATAATTCACCATAACCAGCGGCTGAACTGTCACATTGAACCGATGACGTCAGAATGACGTCAACGGTTCAATAAATTGTCATATTGAACCGTCATATTGAACCGTTGACCGAGGAAACCTGGGGATGAGGTTGAGTTGTTTTGGTTGTTTGAGCAAAATGGCGGACCTGTCGGGCGGACATTGTACTCGTTTCACGGCCAAATAAGGTCTGAAAACATAGCAAGAACAGCGAGAAGTCAACTCGACGGACAACATCTGCTATTTGGAGTATATTTGCAGACCTGAGCAGACCTTTATCTACTAAATTTCCCGAAAAAGATGCACTATCGATGTGAACTTAACATGGACCAAGGTAAGCATTTTTAGCTTGTTTTTAAAGTTGGAATTATTTTGAATGAATAATAAAGTAATTATTGAATTCGGCTATCGCAGGATATGAAGAATTCTGCAGATCTCGGAGGGTGTTATCCACTTCCGCCTTCGACCTCTGTGGATAACACCCTCCTCGATCTGCAAAATTCTTCCTATCCTACTCAGCCTCATTCGATAATTGCTAAACATTGTGTATTAAAGGTAACAAAATAATAAAAATAACAGTCCTACCCCGACAGGAAGACAATTTGGTATCATTATAAACCGGTGAATATCCGGGACTGCAAAGACATTTATAGGATCCAACTGTGTTTAAACAATAGGTGTTCTTCAAAGGACAAGCGTTCTTAGCAGCAGCACACTCGTCAATGTCTGAAATTGAAATAAATAAATGCAATCAATCTCCCTTCGAACGAAAACCTCTATATTGCAGATAATGCGCACTTTTATTGCACGCTTGCAACCACGTGATAAGGCAGCCATGTTGGTTAAAAAATTAATACAGAATGGATACATACAAAAAGAATTTTAATTAGTTCCCAACGGAGAGAAAAAGTTTCATCTTAATTTGTCAACCATCCTCTTATATCCAGAAATGCAAGAAAACTAGGAAGTGAGGAAGAAAATGATGGATCGTTATGTGCTTCTGGGAAACTGCCCATCTAACCCTCCCCTAAGCCAAAATTTTGCCCTAAGTGAGAATTAAGTGTTAATGTTGGCTTAGGGGAGGGGTAGGTGGGCAGTTTCCCAGAAACGTATAATGATCCAAAATTATTTCGATAAGGACCATATGACTTCAAGTAGACACAATTATAAGGCGTTTAGGGGAGGATTAGGGTTAGGGGAGTCACTCTGTGATGTCTTGCACAAGAAACATGAATTTCATAGCATAAACCAGCATTCCTGGACATATCTATATCAAACACATCTAACCAACCGTGACCCGCGTGACATCAACTGCAAGTCAGCAATTGTACTGTTATGACAAAAAGCGCCTTTTCTAGCTTTGACGTGGACAGTAACAATTATCAAGTTCTGTTTTCCTTTGCTTTGCATTTTGTGAAGTATGATTCAAAGTGACTACGTATTTTCTCACCGTACATATCATGATCCACCTAGACAGTCAGTGGAGTTTCCGGGCCTCGGCTTGTATCCATCTTGGCACTCGCATGTGTACGATATCGGACGATTTACGCATTTTAGCTTCTTAGGACAGACACCAGGTATCTCACACTCGTCTACATCTGTGAAGAAGGTACCAACACACAGTAAAGGATCTAAGGCCATATTCAGAAAGGTCGAACTTCAAATGGGACGAACCTAATGCTAATAAGCGAAACCAATAGATTTTGTTCATAATCGAAAAAAAGTTATTTATTCAGGGAAATCCCGTTAAGGCAGTCGAAGCAAAACCCGTTTTAAATAGGAGCCCCATCACTATCAGCATTTGGACCAAGATCGTGGCCTCTGCAAAATACTAAAGAAATTTTTTCCCGTATAAAATTGATTCTTTAACAAACTTCTTAAGAAAGAAACTGTTTTAAGAGTCTGCACGCGAGACAATGGCCGTTTTCAAAGTAAGACGTATTGTCTATCTGACACAGTTAAATATGTACGACAAAAAAATTGCATCGTTGATGTGAAAACGACCAATGTTTTCGCTATGATAGCGAAATATATAGGGGCAACAAATGAGAATTCAAATTTTCTTCTTAGGGTTTAAAGGGTTAAGCTCCCTAAAGTCGCGAAATCGTTAATAATAAAATACATTGATAGGAGTTTAACCTATGAGAGGTCCGTTGTAGACTTCCACCTCTCGAAAGCTCAAAATACTTGCTTTCCTTCTCAGCTTAAGAGTGACAAATCTTCCTCGAGTAGCCCTTGGACAGGTCATAACTTGCACAATGTCATTAGTCGGTTTCCATTTGGCAACAAGTCTATTGGGTTCATCAGTAGGATGTCCTTCGCCTGAAATGAGTTATCAAAATGGGCGTGTATGGCCAGCAATTAACTATTTACTCTTTAGCATAAAGATGATGTCATCTGAATTGCGGATTACAAATCTAAATGAGATGGTGAATCTGATTTAGATTTGTCTGTCAGCAGTTCAGATCATTCTCATTCTAAGTTTAAATTCTTTCACAGGTTAAGGTGAACTAAAAAAACTGGACTGTATGTATTTATGTATGTATGTCGGGTCTTCATTAGCTCAGTTAGAAGAACACTGCAGCGCTGACGCTGGAGACCATAAGTTCAAATCACCTTGAAGCCTCATACTTTCATACAACCATTTATTATTGATAAAACAGGTAATAATATTTATAGGGGAATTCCTGGCCATGTTTTGTCATTACTTTTAATTCATAACGTGTAATATGAGGCCAAAATGCTATTGCAAACGCTAATCTAAGGCAATGTCAACAAGTTTATTGGAAAACATCAATATTTATTTGACCTAGGCAGATACATTTACCACTCGAGTTACTTTAACTTAGTATGAATAATGAGGGTTTCTATAGAGGCACTTAACACAATAAGACAACTCAACCTCTTTCGAAGGATTCTCTCCTACTCTTGAGCGACAAGAAGAAGCCCTAAGAACGAGGTTGGAAGAAAACTGTGCCTACCTACTCTGAGCTCCAGGCCTTCAAAGTCACTCTTTTTGTAACCTACTGCTGTTACTGTACGGATCATATGAATCTTAGTCCTGACCAGTAAGTCAACACTCCACCAAGCCACCTGTCTTTCCAAGTTTGTGCTGAATGCTTTGTCTGTTCAGAAAACAGTAACAATAAAAAGTTACTCCACGGTCTGAGAGAACTCTCTTGTGATCTGCCCTTGTCTAGAGTCTATATATTTTGTTGCTGCATGAGCCTATTAATGGCGACCTTCGAAAACAACTAGCTTTTTAAGCCAAAACGATCTTTACTAAATCCAAACCTAACACAGTTACACTCTAGGGTTTAGAAATTGGCGCTTGGACAATAGGGCCTCTTCATCTGAAGCTTTCTCACAAATACTATCATTCCCAAGAAGATTTTTCCCTTTCAGTAAGATTCTGACAGTTATAATAATTTGCAGCGAAGTAGCAATTTCCATGTAAAATTGGTGTCTAATAGATTACTGTATTGGTGGTAACCTGAAAAACTTCTTTCAGAATTCATCTATCATGACCTAGTCACTTACATACCCACTTTATGATCGGTGGCGAGGCCAGCAAAAATATCCCTTGAAGAAGAATAAGCAGTTCGACTTCCAGCTACGTTGAATGAAAAAGAAGTTGTTAACAATGGTTCCACAATACACTACTAGACTTGATGCCTTCCTTTTTACATGTGTACAATTGCTGTGTTGGTGATTATTATGCATTAGCTGTTTGAATAAACGGAACATTTCATATGTGAAATAATGATGGTCCTCATAACGATAGACAAGATGGTTCTCACCCATTCCAGAGTGTAAAAGGACGCCACATAAATACAGCTAAATCGAAAAAGGTTGCTTTGCTAATTTGTCTTTCCGGCATATGGAACAAATCAACAAACAATGATTTACTTTAGTGACCACTACGCAATAGCTTCCCAATACCTAATTCCAAATGCCCAAAGCTACCTTTCTTTAATCAGGTATATCTCAAACATTCCAATGTAATTATTTGTTTAAAACACAAGACCCATTTATAGGAAACCATTTTTGATGTTCAATCAATTTCGATTTGATATATTTGATTTCATTTTTATCACAAAAAGGTCATTTTTCTGACAAAATAAAGACCAAGATGGTGTCCTTTTGAACATTGACGTAATTATGACGTCACATAACGTACAAGTAGTTAACTTAGACAATCTCGGTGTAAGGAACATCAAGTATTTCAAGATATTTTAAAGCATTTCACTGTTGTAATAAACTAATTCGACGGTGATAATTTACAATGGTGTTCCAGATAATATTATACACTTAATGTCAGATCCCGAGGGAAACAGTCAGCTTTGTTTTTCCGAGAGTCCTGACGTTTCCTCACGGGAAACATCAGGACTCGAGGGAAAACAAAGCTAACTGGTTTCCCGAGGAACCTGACATTAAGTGTTTTGTAATATTTCTGGACTTTCACTTCAACAGCAACAAAAGAATAATCAGAGCGAATCAAAACAGCCGATTCTTTAATTACCGATTCTTTAACTACCGAATGAATGATTTACAAGGAAATTTCCTTATATTATCTGCATATTTTTCCTCCAAGTCTACTGACTAGCTGCCGTTTCTCTTCTGGGATAACTTTGAAACTCGTTGCTTTTTAGCTTGAGTATTCATGCTTGTGTTGTGGACTCCTGTTGTGTTCATTCCAGAAAGTGAAAACTGGCAGTGATTTTCCCGCCTTATGTCACGCCACTTTCCACTATGCTTTGATTATGTGGTTGAAAGGGGTACAATTGCTCAAATGTATCACGATCGGGATACATTTCACTTTATTCAAGGCCATGTGACCAAGAATCAGCCAATGGCGGTCCCTGTTTAGTTGAGTGAAAGTCTTGGATATAACAATTTAGATTATCTCGGGACAAACTGCTAAAACGTTCATCATAATGCACTTGAAACCCTGGGTAAGCCATTATCTTACCTATTCTTGTTGAGAACACTTCCACCTCACACAGTTCTAAAATAACATTTGGATTTGAAGCTTGAATCTTCAGGAACCGTCCAACTAGAGTCCGCTTGCATTCTAAGTACTCTCCACTCATAATAGGCTTACTAACATGACAGCAGAGAGAATCTTTCGGAGGCTTCGTTCGAAGCTCTGGGAATCCTGGTACATTCTCACCTTTGTAATAAAACAGGCACTGTTGAAACACATCTATACATCACGCACTTCGTTTATAACATTTTGTTGAATATTTCGTATGTACTAACTTTATGGTAATGTACTAGTTAGCTATACACGACAGCGTTGCTAATTTTAGTTTTACGTCTTCTCGAGTAAAAAAATATAGGCTTACTTTAGTACTTACTTCAGAAATCGAAAAATACAAATGTCTTTATTTTCTTTTGTAGATGTTTTGTTCGTTGTTGCCGTTGGGGGGGGGGGGGCGGGGGGGTAGGGTCACTGACCTACATAGATGTCAATGTCCTTCAGTCCATTCCATTTGTGCACGTCTGCAAGTTCCTTCTGAAGATAAATAAGCACCATGGCAACACGGTTATTGGGACCCAAGTCGGTTACCCATGATGCTTTTCCTTTGTATTTAGAGTAGAAGCAAGGTGGACTACCCAACAGGTATTTACCATCTGTAGCAGCTTTTGCGAGTGGGTTTCCTTTTGCGGTAAAATTCGTTGATCCAAGCGCAGCATGCTTTAATGCGATGTTCGCTACCAATGAACAATAAAATGAACAATAATTAGGTGCACAACAGGTGCAAAACAAAGTCAGCAAAAAACAGTTGAACATGTTGAACAAAAGGTTCTTTACATTGCCTGCCATACGCAGGGGACATTTTCCATTTTTGGCCCTGAAACTGTTTTATCCTTTAGCTGCCTAAGGTGATTGCCACCTGTCGATAGAGCTCATCTGATTCTGTCATTGAAGAGAGGTAAATACTTCTCACAGTTACGACCATTAGTGTTGCTCTGTCATATAAGGCCCACTTTTGTCCAGAATTGAACACAGTCGCAAAATTGGCCGGCTAGCAAATTGTTTTCGCAATTTTCCCAAAAAAGATTTCAATAACACTGCTATCAGAAATATATACAAGAAATAGCAAATATAGCAAGAAGAACAAATTCAGTAAGGCTTAGAAGCTGTAGAAAAAATTTTCCGGCAAATATTTGTCCCAATTTCAGCAAAAACATGCTTAGTGGAAACCGCGTGCAGAAATTTAAAGAAGTCTGCAAAAATCGCAAAAGAAACAAGACATTTCATTGCAACAAAAAACACACTGATTAATATCGCAAGAATAGCAAAAATAACAAAGACAAAGTAAGCAATAGCTCACATTTGTAAAGAAAAAGGTGAGTTAAAAAAGGTCCTCTAGAGGTCTGCAAATTTCGCAAAAATTGCAAAAGTGACAAGAATTTTCTGCAGCAACAACAACGACAACAAAAAATGCTAACGATTGCAAGAATAACATTTTTGAGCAAAAGATCACTCTTATAAAGGAGAATGGCAAAGAGGGCAAAGTCTACAAATTTCGCAAAAATCGCAAAAGTAACACGAATTTTAATAGAAAAAAGAAAAAAAATTAGCTAAAGTTCATACTTATAAAGACCAAACGCCCTCCAGAAAAAATTCACAACTGAAGAAAATCATTTGTGAGACACTTACACTAATCGCAAATATAGCAAGAATAACAAATTTAACAACATTCTAGACTTGTAAAGGAAAAAAGGCAAAAAAGAGCCACGAGAAGGTCGCAAATTTCGCAAAAATCGCAAAAGTAACGATAAATATCCTTGTAATCTAAAAGGACAGGGTAACAAATATCTCAAGAATAGCATGAATAACAAATTTAACAAAATTCTAGACTTCGAAAGAGAAAAGGCCAAGAAGGGCCTCGAGAAGGCCGCAAAAATCGCAAAAGTAACAAATTTTCATTGGAAAAAGAAAAAAACTTCAACAAATATCGAACCAATACCAGGAATAACAAATTTGGCAAAGTTCATATTTAAAGCGAACAATGGTAAAGAAGGCCCTCCAGAAGGCCTTCTAATAGACCATTTTACAGTTGTGGGCGTAGTATCCTAGCCTTTGAGTGAACGTGATGCTGAGGTTGACTTTGTTTCGGTACAAACCTCTTTCTTTGCTTATGGAAATTTCGCTGAAAAAATAATAGTTAGCATAACAACATGATTTACATAATAAAGCAGGAAGGGTTGTATCAAAACAAGGTCAACTCTAGCCTCGTTTGCAATCTGGCAATTTTGCTGCACTGCTGACGTCATGATCATCTTTCAAAATTCTTCCAAATTTGATCGAAATGAATTATGCGAGGGATTTTAGCCGGTCAGAAACGGATAAATATTTTGAATGAATAACAGGTAACTATAATTTACTTTCACTGGTTTGTGAACCGTGACAATGAGTCCCCCCAATTAAGTTCGACGTCTTATTCAACTAACCGTCCAACTTATATCATTTGGGCAGACCCAAATAGGTATTAGGTTCGGTACATGAAACGTTCGGCGTTTGAACTTAGCCTAACTCTCTCGGTACTTGGAAGCAACCGTACAAACATTATACGACTTCAATCAAGATACTTAAGTCATGATCAGGAAAAAATTCCAGTTAAAATGCCAAAAAGATCTTCACAGAAAAGAAGGAGAAATTTCAAGTTACAAGCAATGTTTTTCATGCTCTTACCATACGACTCGGTGTAAACTTCAACCTCACAGAGCGCCAAAATTGATGATGTTGTCTGGATCTTAACGACGTCCCCAAAGTAGGTGGTCTTGGAAGACTCAGATCCTACATTCCAAAGGGTACCTTTTGGAAAATTGTCTATCAGAGCGAAGATACTATCCGCACGCAACTTCATTCCACCATAGCCTTTGATAGAAAACGTTAAGAGTAACAAGATAAACGGGGTGTTGTGGAGGTTGATGCTTAAGCCGTGTTGTGGCAGAATTGGGTATTGCTCATGTGCTCCTTCATTAGGTCAACGCACCAACCAAATAGACCTTTTTACCGATACGGCGGCCATATTGAATTAATTCGATTTAAGGAGTATTATAGGATGCCCAGGGGGCATGAGCACATTTCGTTTATATTTTTGAGCGCTTTTCGGGACATTTTTTCAAAAAGTTTTCTTAGAATAGGATTGTAATGGGAAAAAAGATCCTTGTGCCGCGTTTTGATGTAATAATGATCGCCTTTTTCTAGTTTAGTATTAGAAAAATGGTCTTTCACTGTATATTTCTCGGGAAAAAGGCGATCATTATTACATCCAAACACGGCTCAAGGATCTTTTTTCCCATTACAATCTTATTCTAAGAAAAGTTTAAGAAAAAATGTCCCGAAAAGCGCTTGAAAATACAAACGAAATGTGCTCATGCCCCCTGGGCATCCTATAATACTCCTTAAATCGAATTAATTCAATATGGCCGCTGTATCGGTAAAAAGGTCTATTATCCAGATATGCGCACTGTTTTTCAAGTCAACCCTACATTGTCTGTCGAATCGTTTTCACGTGAGTCACTTGGGGAAATAGGCAATTTGCATGATGGCGTCATTTTACTGCTACGACCAGGATCCTTCAGGGTTTTGCTTTCTTGTGTAAATGAGGGCTTTTGTTATTTAAACCTCACTGGGGCTACCAAATTTAAATATGAAAAGAAAACCCAAAAGAATTCTGGTCATAGTAGTCAAGTGACGCCATCTTGAAAATGCCCTATTGTCGTTTCTTTTTTTCAGTATAATGAGGTTTTTATTTTTCTTGATCTTCACAACCGGGGAAAACACCGTATTTTGCTCTGCAAAAATATTGTCTGAGAGAAGTTATAAAGGAGTTAACATTGCACTAGTTTACAGATACGAACGTGCGTTATGGCTATGCCCCTGCGACCATCAGCAACATAAATTAATAATTGCTTATTTCCCTACCTATAAAAATCTTGAGTCTTTTGAGGTCAAATTCCTTTGATGAAGCAATCTGAACCGAGACGATTGGGTGTGTTCCGTCAAGATGAATCATCAGCCATGGTTTATAAGTGAACACGGAGCGAAAGCAGTTAGCATAATCACCGTCAACTGCAAGCTTTGCCAAGGCAAGGACTTCTTTACAACCTTTGTGGTTGCAGCCAGCGTAATTGTCAACTGACGAGGAACTCGTTTTACTGTTCAATGCCTGATTCTGTCTACTGTATTTGAGCTTCGGTTCTAAATGAAATAAAAACTTTGTTACAAAAAAGACACTTAACCGAAGCTTGATAGGCGCACTCTCCTGTTTGTAGAGAACTCCTGCTCGATCCTACGTACGTTGTGATGATGCAAAACTATGAGGAAAGAAAGCATAAATCAAATATCGCTGTTCTTTACTGCTTTTTCTTTATCTTTCGTTTTTTGGCTACTTTAAGTGTTGTGTTCTAAGATCATAATTGTGATATCCGTAACCTGGGACCCGTTTCTCGAAAGTCCCGGTAACTGCTGGGGCTCGAAAAGCTGTTTATGTTTGCCGCGTTTGCATGCAAGATCAAAGTTTCAATAATTTTGAAAATGATACGAGAAACTATCACTTAATAAAGCAACATTCACTGGTTTGTGAGCTAAGAAATGTGCTACTATTCAACTGGTTTTGATTTTAAAATTTGCCTTCCGGCCCGAAAAGTTTACCGGCCTTTCGAGAAACGGGGCCCTGGGGCCCGATTCTCGAAAGTCCCGGTAACTTTTCGGGCCCGAAATCAAATATTTAAATCGAAATATAAAGAGTAAGAGGGTGGGTCCTGGCTAAGAAACTACTCCGTTTTGTTTCATTAACTGATAGTTTTATCATGTTGGATGCAAAACCATTGAAACCTCGATCTTTAATGTAAACGGTAACAGCTTACCGGGCCCGTTAATTATCGGGACTTTCGAGAAACAGGCCTCAGACCCCTCGTCAGACAATAAGAAATGTTCAAGGTGCATGAAGCCGGTATACCACCTTCGATTCAACTGTAAGTGAGCAGTGAGAGGTGCATTGCTATTTCAAAACGATTTTTCTGAAAAAAGCTTTTAAGTGGGAGCGCACCAATAATGTTTTTTGAAGGGTTGGGATTTCGATAGCGGGAAAATCCCGCAAGGGAGGAGGCACAGAGAAGGAGGAAGTACATAGATATGTAATGTACATTACAAATAAGGCAGGATTCCACGAATCTTACAAGTAGACTTACCTGAAGGGGGATTTTCGGTGCATTTTTCTCCTGAGGCAACAAGATTTCCAGGGCGTTTGCTCGAAGAGGAGTAGCCATCGTCACACACGCACTGGTAAGAACCCGGCGGAGATGAGCTGCCAATGTATGTGGTGTCACAAAACGAATGCTTGGGACATTCAACTTGAAGCTTGCAGATGTCGGCTATAAATAAGTCATCAAATCGGTCAGCTCTTTGTAATATTTTCAGGCTGTATACATAGAACACGAGCACCACGTGTATAATAAAAACACGTACAAAGTAGATATATCACAAAGAATTTTCCCGAGTGTTACTTTTTAGTAAGGTTTTTGACGTTGAACGTGTTTGGGTCCAGACGGCTTGACAAAACAAAGATATTATAATAGGTTTTGTAAAAGACCTCTTGTCTATACGGAGGCAGTTTCAATTTAAACGATTTGTTTCATTATCCCTGAGGAGCCCACAAGGGAAAAGGATAATATAAGTATTTTATTATCATTATCTTTATTATTATACAACGAAAGTATTTTAAAATCACACTACCTTTCATGCGCAGATCTGTTAACTGGCTGCAGTTGAATAACCTGTTTTTAAATTTCCTCTTTCCTAGAACTAAACTCAAAATTCCAACAAATGCAGTATTACCACTGTTTTTTGGAAGACAAAGACTTAAGTTGTCAAGGCTAGGTCAGCGAGCTCTAAGATGCATTGTATTCTAGCGTAGAACTTTACGGCCTTGTTGTCTTAAGCAGGCTAGTACGAGCCACAGCATTGGCCAATATTTTCAAAGCACCATTCAAGGCTAAGAGCTTGCACATGCAACGCTGAGCTGTCTTGTAGTACAGCCTTTTCTACTGGCTATGCCAGCAGACATTCGTCTAGCTATAAAAGCCTAGACCAACTGTTCAGAGTTCACTTGGGTTCCAGTGTTCGGCAAGGTTTAAGCGCTCGGTATACTATTCTTGTAAAATTTTTCCCTCCCTCCCTCCCTTTGGAGACGAGGTTTGGGCTTTGTTTTGTGCTATGCCATCAAATAAACTAGGGACACTCCTCGCAGTGCGGTTAAGTCTGCGCTTAAGACATTATTGAAAGAAACAAAAACATAAACCAAAGTAATG
Organism: Porites cylindrica; assembly: GCA_964035525.1. Classification (NCBI taxonomy): domain Eukaryota; kingdom Metazoa; phylum Cnidaria; class Anthozoa; order Scleractinia; family Poritidae; genus Porites; species Porites cylindrica. The sequence continues at coordinate 58,345,780 of OZ037775.1, forward strand.
GATAATGTTATTAATAATAATAATAATAATAATAAATGTATTTGTAGCCTCACGTCTTTTGACATACTCACCATTGTTGGTTACGTTCACTGCATACTTCATCTTTGCGTATATCTCGCTAACAAATTTCCCATTTAAGTATTCGCCATTTTCTCCTTTCCCACAAGTGGCAGTTGCATTTTTCCCATAGGAGTCGTACATCACCGGTATATACACAGCCACGTTGTTCTTGAGACTCTCCGCTTTCGGGGGCAGGTCGACAATGATGTCTTGCTTCCTTAATTTTACAGTAGAACCTTTTTCCAGTTTCATGACAGCCTTGTGATAATCATATCGAAGAAAAGTTGATTTTTTGAGTTTGCTGTTCGCGTGGGGAATTAAGAACTTGGAATGGGAGAAGATTGTTGTCTCTGAAAAACATACGGTACCATGTGTTACAAGATGTACGCTGCCAATTTCCCTCATGGTACTGGTAAATACCCGCAAATAGAAGAGCGTCTACTCATCAAAAGATCCTATTTAAACTTTACGCAGTACCATACTTTTGACAGTGGTCATGACCCAGGGGTAACTACCATATTAGGGACCTTAAAGCAACAACGACGGCGACGGCTAGGAAACATTATCCGGCTTATTTCATCTCTCTTGGCAAATTTAACCTCTCCTACTTTACCCTTCCGACTTCAGGAAGATCTATCTTTCCTGAATTCGTTATTAACCAACTTAATTAATAACTTAAACAGAGATCTAAGTCCGTTCAGAATACGTAATCTACATCGTTTCATTTAGACCCGATATCACCCGATCCACAGCCAAGGGATTACACAAGTACTTACTGTCCACATAGACTTCCACTTCACAGACCGTTAGTACTGTGGGGTTTGATCCTACTAACCGAATGTAAAGGTATCTTCCGAGCATTTAGACCCGATATCACCCTATCCATAGCCAAGGGATTACACAAGTACTTACCGTCCACATAGACCTCCACTTCACAGAGTGTTAGCACTGTGGGGTTTGATCCTACTAACCGAATGTACACGTATCTTCCGAGCATTGGCTCGGCGCAGCTGTAAAGCCAAGGTTCTTTAGGAACGACAAGACCTTGACGGCATATCGGGTTTGAAGGTCGCTTTGATTCTCTTCTGTTACCTAAAACATTAAGACTACCATTTAGAATTTGCTGGGTTCAGCGCTTGATGTCAAACAATCAGCTGCTTGGAGAACGTCAAGCAAAAAAAAATTCCGACGGTGTTTGAGAAATTTAAGCAAAACATTTGCCCATGAACCGCCGGTAAAATTCCGTGCGGGTCCACGTCCCTTGAAACGATTGTTAAGTCATCAGTTGTTAAACTCTGAACAGTTTTACATCTTTTTAAGAAAATCAAATGATATCGTGACTTTTTAAGAGCCAATGTCTGTAATTTTCGAAAATCGGTTGACAGTCGTGAATTTTTGAATTTCTTCATATTTTGCCCAAATAATCTCTATAGTACACTTATTTCAAAAATCACATTAAAACTTGTAAGGGCTTTTTATTTTTTCCTGAATCGGGTAAAGTTTGAAAAACCCTACATCGGCGCTCTTTCGAGTATGAAATTAGCGAAAATTAAGCATTTTCTTCGCGCTCGTACGTAAAAACGGGATAATATCTCTCAATGAAATCAAGTCACAAAGCAAACACAGACTTGTACTTTATAATTCAGCAATTATCTTCAGATAAGCTGTTTAAATTGGACCGAGTCGCCCGCAAGAAGAAACACGATTTCGGCTCTTTTCAAAAATGGCAAATTTGACCTAACTTCACCATCAAAAAAACCCAATTGGTACATAGAATTTCAACATGAAACAAACACTATTTTAAAGCACATCCTTTGCCGTTTCTAGTGTTAAAAAATTTTTGGCGGCATTACAGACGTGCGTCGCTGAGACACCGAAACGTGCAGGGTAGTCTCGCACGTTGGAACGCTGCCACAAACTAGCCGCGAGTGTAAGCAGTACACAAACGTTTTTGCAAACTTAGCTTCTGTTACAAGGAGCACATTACGGGAAGCTCTTAAAATCTTTTGAAAAACACTTTTCAATTTGATGGTTATGAAAAAGAACTAAGTAGATTAACACTGCATTTGATTGCCCGCAAGTAGCTGAAAAAGACAACGCTGCTAATTTCGTGTTGAGTGTAAATATTGACCTCTAGTTTCTGCACCTAAAATAAAGCCGCTAGAAACGGCTTGCTAGCTCTAAATGAGATACGAGATCTATAAGAATTTACTTACCACAGTCGTTTCAACTGTAAGTGGCCGCAGTTTACTGAAATCTTCCGTCGTTTAGCCACGGACTAAACCCTGTGTTGCGTGATGAAAGCCTGTGTGTGATTTGAGTCTTGTCACGCAACTGTACAGACAAGGATAAATCATCGCACAAGCGTACAAGAAAAAATAAAATGACAATTAACACTGGGTTTTTTTTTTTATTATTTTTATATTTTATATTCCCCAAAACACAGGTCGAACTAAACTTGATTTTAGGATGGACAAGTCGAAACTCAGACACAGAAAGAAAACAAATAGAGTAAGCCGAGTCTGCAAAACTTTTCACACCAGTTTTCTTTTATTTGTGCTTAGCCTTCTGAGCCTTTGCTTATAATAAACTAATCTTAACCCGCTTCGCGTATAGACTTCTCTATCGATCACCTCAGTATGAATTGAGGGATTTAGGTGCACACGTACGCCATATGCAACGTGAAGGTAGAGCAGGGAAATGGAAACGAGTAAAACTGTTTTAAGAAAAATTGGCCAATGCTCCACAAAAGAACATTCCTGAAAAACCACAAATCGACAATGGACAATGGACACATTTGATTTAACATGTTTAAATTACTGAAAGTAGTGTTGCTTTTCTCCTCATCAGCAACGGTATCTTCTGGCTAGACGTCAACCTGCTGTTGACGATCTGATTCCCCGCCCCTTAAAGGCCAGTCTACAAATTATGGCGTTAGACCAGAATGCACGTACATGCTAGCTCCCGCCTGAAAAAAGGAACAGTTACCTGGCTCTCTCTCCACCACCACCCCCCGGCACTTGTTCGGAGGCTAGAAAATAAACCAATTCACTGACAAGTTCTGTTTCATAACGTCAAAATCCGACGCCTAAATGAAAAAATGCTTTAAAATGCCTCAGCCATTTTACTTATCATCTTTTAACCAAATACGTTGCGCGGAAAAGAGATAAAAGGCTGAAAATAGCCTTTCATATCGATTTAAAATTTCAGGTGGAGAATGCCCTTTTCGCTTGGTCTACACCGGCAGATTCCTGTGTGCTAAAACTCCTTCGTGGTGGTATCCCTCAGGCAAAAACGATCGCCTAGCAGCGAGGAGCGAGGAGAGAAGTCCGTGGCCATTTTCGAAAAGAAAAAGAAGTGTAAAGGCCGCACCTTCGTCGCTCAGAAAACGTCTGCGTATATCATTTTCTTCAGGCCGCGCAGAGTCATCAGTTAATGTCCCCTTACGGACCCCTTTTATATGAGCAGACAATAGGCTGTTCTGGAACGGTACAACGTGATTTGTGTTCCGCCACCCGAAACCAAACATTTAGCGGTGGTGAGGAAAAACTTTTATTTTCATGCGACAATTTTGTGGATCAAACAAAGTCTGCTAGCTCTAAATGGAGTGATAAAGACATGAATTTTTATATGTGTACCAACCCACCCATCTCCTCCTCTTGCCCTAGCTAAACTTAAACAAGCTAAATAGACTTTTCATGACGTTAGCAAAGTCGCCTGAGACCTCTTGTAAAGTTCACTAAAATAATAACAAGCACCTTCGTAGCCTATTCACAGACCCTCTACTTTTTCTATAGAGATCGTCGATCTATTTTCTCTTCGGAGATCGTCGATTTCGCGTATGAAAATGAAAACCGCAGGGGATTTATTGACCATTAGCGCAAGGGGATCTCTCTCGCGTGCATGGTCGTCCATTTTCGAAACGAAGAAGGAGAGTAAAAGCTGCACCTTTGTCGCTCAGAAAACGTCTGCGTAAATCATTTTCTTCAGGCCATACAGAGTCATCAATCAATGGACCTTAATGGACCCCTCTATGAGCCAGTAGCCTGGTCTAGAACGGTACCACGTGATTTGTTGCACCGCCACCCGGAACCAAACATTTAGCGGTGGTGAGGAAAAACTCTTATTTTCATGGGCCAATTTTGTGGATCAAACAAAGGTCACCTAACGTAAATGCAGAAAACCTTACTTTTATCATTAACATACTCACGTGACTAACAAGTCAGGAGCATACCAAGTAACTCACGACATCTTTTCTATGATCGCAATACATTCAGCATTACTGGGGCCACAGGCGCCGCAAACCAAGTTTGAATATCTGCGAGATGCTATACGAATATACAACAAAGACTTGCACCGTAAAACACTTACACCAGGAATTTCTTTTCCGGCGCGTTACGCGTCACGCACTTCCGGAATGTCATCTTCCCTCGTGTTGACAGATTGAAAACATACACAAACTTAACTTTGATTCTGCCTTGATGCAGAATTTAGTTAGCGGTACTGTGACCCCGTCTAGCATTTAAGTTCAGGTAAGTAAATAGCTTTTCTGATTTTAAGGTTTCAATACGATTAAAACTATAGCAAGCGAGTATTTCGACAATATTCCCCTTCACTAACTGTGAGTTGAACTGCGTATTCGTGTCTCTTCATTATGGTTTATCGCAAAAATCAATTGAAAGGAATCATGTTAAACCGAACAGAAACGCCGAAATATTATCTCAAACCGTTACAACTCTGACTAGGGTTTAAATGTCGACGTAACTTATGGTTGCAAAGGATTAATATTCCAAGCAGCGAAACTTGCTTGTTGCACACGCGCTTTCCTGGTGTCAAAATACCCTTCAGGTTTTGATCTCTCGACGGTGCGCATTTGGAATGCCGCCAGAAATATTTTAACACAAACAACAGCAAAGGATATGCTTCAATACAGTTCTTGTTTCATATTGAAATTCCATGTACCAACTGGGTTTTTACGATGGTGAAGTTAGGTCAAATTTGCCATTTTTGAAAAGTGCTGAAACCGTGTTTCTTCTTGCGGCCGGTACAGTCTCATTTAAACGGTTTATTTAAAGTTACTTGCTGAATTATAAAGTAAAAATGTGTGTCTGTTTTGTGACTTGATTTCATCTAGAGATATTATCCCGTTTTTATGTACGAGCGCGAAGAAAATGCTTAATTTTCGCTAATTTCATACTCGAAAGAGCGCCGATGTAGAGTTATTCAAACTTTGCCTGATTCCTGAAAAAATAAAAAGCTGTTACAAGTTTTAAGGTGATTTTTGAAATAAGTGTACTATAGAGATAATTTGGGCAAAATATGAAGAAATTCAAAAATTCACGACTGTCAACCGATTCTCGAAAATTACAGACATTGGCCCTTAATAATTTTAATACTTTTTAATTTTATAATCTTTTCAATAGTTCCTTGTGATTATTTACTTGGTTTTTAGTGTTGAAAAATGTTTTGTAGCTTTTTAATTATATCTTTTTACACTTTTTTCTTTTCACAATTTTTTATTTTCAGGACCTCTCTGAAAATCACCCTAATGAGAGTCTCCTGGTTAAAAATTACTACTACTCATTAACAGTCAAGGCAAAAACATTGTCATCTAAGTTGCGCTACGGCAGAGGGAGCAAGATCCAGTCCAGGAGACCAGAAAAAATGCGAAAAATTATGAAAAGTTGACTCGATCTTATCCTACGATCTCAAATACTTTCCCACAAAAAAAGCCGGCGAGGAAAGAAAAGCGATAGAAAAGGAGAGAGAGAAGAAAGCGAAAGTTAAAGTCGAGACTGCTGTGTTACTTTTAAGCCCGCCTTCTGAACTCTGGAGGCTGGCATTTTTCATCTGGAAATGAAGGCCGCCAAATGTCGACTTGTAAACGGCTTTACGGGCAGTTTTAACTCTCTGTAACAAGGCAGTGACCAGGAAACGGCTCGACTAGCCTCCAAACTTCTTTTTGAGCAAAATTCGCAGGGGGCGAATATGATAAAATGCGTTCACGCCTTAATGAGCATGCGCTATAACTTATAATGATCATGCAGACTCATTACGACTCTATATACGACTCAACGGTCAATTAATTCGTGGACTACCTAATGGTCAATTAGAATCTTCAATAGAGAGTATGTGCCTTACCTATGCGAATCTCCAAGTCTGACAACCATTTGTAACAGCAGTCGTTCCTGTTAGCAATGAGAACTTTCTCGACCCAGACCTTGCTTCCTAAGTCCACAAGCCACCAAGGTTCTTTCATTCTTAACGTTCTAGCACAGCTTCCTGCACGCAAATTCCCGTTCCTGTTACCGTCCACAGCTCTGCAGGAAAAAAAATCTCCTTCTGTGGTCCGCATTTCATTTGTCTTTCCAACAGCAATGTTTGTTAACCTCTCAGGTAAGCCTGTGATAAGGTTGTAAAATATAGATTTAGGCAAGGCCAAAAGCGAAGCTCTGGAGGGATGATGCTTTAAAAATGTCTTCCTCCATTATTCAACTTTTGCCGTAAGCAGTGAGCAAACTAAATTTTACCTTTTAAAAATGGACCTGAGCCCGCGATCAATCGAAAACGAAAAAATGGTGAGCGGATAATTTTAAAAAAATTACGCCGCCTCGATGAGTTGTACACCTGAGCCCGCGATGCAGCCACGTGACACTGGTCAGCGGATACCCCTTTTTTACAGCTGTCAACTGACTAAAACAGGGATGTCCAATACCAAGTTTTCCACAAATAGTATTCAAGTATGCCATTTGGCATCTGCTAACATGAACGGGTGGACGTAAGGACGGACGAACTCAGTACGGACGATTCTCCCAGAACCAAAATTTCTTGGATGCATAGATTACCAAATTTTCTTACCCATGGTGCTCCGCTATAAAGAGTAAGTCATTGCGCCTCGCATACTCCCGCTATATATTCTGGGGTCAGGTTATTGCTTTCAGACTCTAAATTTACCGTTACACCTGTCATGCTCGCAAACGTTCTTGCCTATTAAATTGACCCTTGGCTATTAGAGTTTGTTATACAGCTAGAATTTTTTTTCCAAACAGCGCGAGCTCTCATTGGTTACTTCGAGGACACATGACTTCTAACAATAACACTGTTTCTTTCCAAATTCTTCGAGCGGGCAGCATTGCAATTTTCTGTGACGTCAGAGGGTTACAGTGCACTGTTCCCCGCGGATGTTGACCGACAGCCGCCGTTACAGCGAGGTTTAATGAGTTTCCAGCTTAATAACAAATCACATAAAGACTAGTCCCTCGGTAAACAGTTAATTTTGTTTCCTGAGAATCTCAATGTTTCCCGAGACGGACATTGAGATTCTTGAGAAACAAAATAAAATGTTTCATTCGGGACCAGTCATTCAGTGTTTAATGCTTCCTTGAATAGAATTTATGTGTTGCTAGTAGAGTGAAGGGCGATATGCTAATCTGACTTTACGGTAGCCTGGGAAAACAGCCGACATTTCGCGACGCCGCCACTGGTTTCCCTGCGAAAGGACATCTAAGAAACGAGCGCAGAAATTCCATACTGATGACGCGACACTACCCATATCTGGGTAGTGCCACTGATTGGTTAAAGCCAATTTTCTCGCGACTCGACCAAGCAGAAGCACTTTCCAGATCTGGGTAGTGTCGAAGATGAAACTTGAATGTCTTGCATTGATGCGTAGCTACGTTTGAACAACGTGTATCAGAACATTTTTGGATCTGAGTATGCGTGGCAGGCCTCCGACCCGGGGAAGTACTTCCTTATATAAGCCATATGGGTTTTTACAATAACTGAGCGAATCCTCGCGCGCTGAATGGTCGAGAGCCATGGTCTATGAGAGTATAGACCATGGAAATGACGTAACATGTCAGGCAGTGCCGGTTGTTTTGGTTTTGGTTTTTCATAAAAACAATTTTACTCCTCAACATGGACAAAGAAGAACCAAATCTCAGCACATGGGGAGACATTTCTGACAGTGAGTTGGTGCCTGAAGCTGCAAAAATACAAAAAAAAATACGAAAAACAACAAAAAAAAAACGTCGCTTCGCGCAGTTTGCGAGAAACTTCGCAGGAAACAAAAAATAAATGTCATTGTAAAAAACAAATCGACCACCGACAATTTTCCATGGTCCACACTCTTATAGACCATAGAAATGACACCATAAATTGCTCAAAACTTTGCAGTGAAACCACTCGCCTGCGGCTCGTGGTTCCACCACTTGAGTTTTTGAACATTTTATGACGTCATTTCTATGGTCTATAAGAGTGTAGACCATGTGTTCCATTTCGTAATGGACTTTAATAAGTCACTTGTTGTTGCTGTTCTAATCTAAGTGATGATGACATAATTTCGTAAAGGCCAGGTCTGAGAATGGGTATGGAATTTAGAGGCCATGTCTGAAAACGGGTGTGAAAAATGACATTGTTTTGGTCTGAAAAAGGGTCAAGATTTGGAGAACCGCGTGGCACATCCCCGCCAAGAATTCCAAGGAGTACCCCCGCCCTCCTAGTCTCCTTCGCAGCCAAAAAAAATGCAATGGATGTATGGCGCTGCCATTTCTTATGCCACAAAAAAACTCCAAGGCCCGGTGTGCGGTAGTCTCCTTCGCAGCCATTATTAGGGTCGTCACTCGTCACGCAACGCTCCTCCCCACTAAGCGTTGCGTGACGAGTGACGACCCTAATAACGGCTGCGAAGGAGACTACCGCACACCGGGCCTTGGAGTTTTTTTGTGGCATAAGAAATGGCAGCGCCATACATCCATTGCATTTTTTTTCCGCGATTTTTGTGGGTACATCAAAGGGTTCATGAAAAATTGTTCGTACAATCATCTCCAGTAACTAGAATTAAGGACCAATAGCCGTAAAATGACGCGCAGTAACAACAGCACTTGCGCTGTTTTAAGTTTCTTGAGCGATGGCAAAGGTACAAGCATACATTTAACACCCTAATTTTTTATGGAAAAAAAACCTTAAAACCAAAAAAATTACCTAGAACAGCGAACATAATGACAAAAGACCAAGGTTAAAAAAATGTATTGCAACAACTATTTATTTGCAGAATACGCTGTAAAACACTCACGTTCGCATAGCACACCGTCCCCAATAAAGCCATCCTGACATTCGCACGTAAAGGAACCAGGTACATTTTGGCATTTTGATGTACGAGCACACTTTCTAGGATCATTGCACTCATTGATATCTGTTAAAATAACAAGAAAAGCCGCCAAGAAACCTTATTTACTAATATCTCACTTGTCACGTTAGTTTGTTCTTTGTTTATAACAGCCATTTCCCATCAAATCACGTCCGCCATGTTGGTGTCTCAAACCCACCCCGCGAGAATTAAACTCTTTTCTTATGCAAACGCTTTATTTTGTTGCAATATGCTGGTGACGTAAGTGAAAACGCCCAAAAGAGCGTTTTCACTAACGTGACCAGCATCTATGCAAATTTATTGAAACAAAATAAAGCGTTTGCATAAGAAAAGTGTTCAACTCTCACAGGATTTGTCTGGGACTCCAACATGGCCGCCGTTTCATTGTTTTGAAACACCAATATGGCCGCCTTGACGTCATGTGAAAATGCACTATATGTTTGCCCTTTTCTTTTGATTTAAAAACCATATTTTTACACACAACAAGACCAAATCTTAGTTCCTAAATTATTTCTATTTTTGTCTGAATGTATTAGCTTTCCTGTGGTTTTTTTTTTTTTGGTAAAATATTTAATAGACAATTTTTTTATCGACAAGCAAGTAATGAAATAACCTGAAATAGAGTGAAGATGATGTGAACTACGGAAATACAAAGTGAAATCATAGTTTGAAGAGGGAAGTGTTAACTATGGTTACATGAAGATACGATCGTGGCAGTGGTAATTGCAATTTAACTCGAAATATACTTCCGGACTTCAACGGGAGTCGAACCCATGGCCTCTTCGTTGGCGCTGCAGAGCTCTACCAACTGAGCTATGAAGGTCCATACATTGGGAGCCGTTAAACTTCCAATATTTTATTATAGTGTTGTTGTTGTTGCTTGGTTAATCTCTTACTTGCTGTTGTTGTTTGCTTGTTTTTCGATAAAACTCACCTTCACATTTGTTCCACTTGTTTGGGACATATCCGGTTTCACACTGGCAATAAAACTCTTTTCCGTACTGTGTACATTGACTTTTTGGAGGGCAGACACTTCCATACCATTTACAAAGTTCTTCCACTACGAACACATACAAAAATTAGATCTCATTTCTGTCTTATTCAATATGTGATGGTGATATTGTAGACTTGGCTAGCATGGAATTATAGCTCTGTTTATCGTTTGTTTCTCCGTAGTACCTTCCACTGGAAGATATCATTTATTGCGGACTTTACCAACATTTTGGTACCAGTAAAATATAATGTCTGCAACTGACTGCGATAGTACCAAGAGTTTTGGTGACGCTTCAATAGTTATCCTTAAAACTATGTTTTAATCTTGGCGCAAGAGACTCATAAGTAAAACCTATTTTTCTGGCGAATAGTCGTAACAAATACAGACCCTTCGACTGTTTCTTTGTTTTTGTTTTGTTTTGTTTTGTTTTTTTTACCTTTTGACTGGAATCAGTTAGCGAAAAACCGTCAACACTACTGGATAGAAAGTCTTAAAATCACTAACGTTGTCAAGCTTGAAAGTTATTTGTTGAAAGCTAACGAAGATACAACAACGCGAAGTCGCCTCATTTTACAGGCGTTTGTATGGCAGGGGACTCCCGACTGTAAAATTTTGCTACTTTGTGGTGGGGAGTTGTCACCTTTAAAGGGATAGGTTCACGCATGCTCATTACTTGAATTACTTTTTTCCAATTAATTATTAATTATATCGGTTAATAATCCCACTCACATGTATCTCAGCGATCTCAGCGCGTACTTCAAAGTAGAAGTGTATTTAAGAGTAACCTGAAGTAGGATGGAGGAGCACTAAAATCGCAGAAAAATTAGTGGATTATGCCAACACTACCAACGCTGAATTTATCGTTGACCCGAAGGTTTTATTCCATGGTTGATTAATTTACAGCTATTTGCACCTAAGTTGATCAAGTGACTGCCAGGGGAGAGTGCAGATTGGTTCTTTGACAACATTATGGCACGAACATATTGCTTTCATAGACGATATAGCATCTACCGGCAGAAAAACAGCATTTTGATTAACGAGCATGCGCTGAACTGTGAACCTGTCCCTTTAAACTTGGTAAGTTCACTAACTTAAGAGCGCTTCTCCTAGCGGTGTCAACGGATATTCGTTTACTCTCCTTTTTCAAAACTTGAAAAACCGGTGTAAGAGTTAATAAGTGTTTTTTAATCGCAAGGCAGGAATATGACACTGATAGTTGATACGTTGACACGAACCCTTAGGATGTCGGCATCCAGTTCTATCAGGATCTCCAGCCAGCTTTCCATTGCACATGCAGATCTCCTCTCCGTGCCAACCTTGCTTAAAAAGTGCTGTCACCAAACACACTGTACCGGGCATTTTGCAACGGCCTTTGCAGTCTCCATATGACTCTACTGGAAATTAAAAAAAAGGTGTGCTATTCAAGGGCATCATTGTATTTTTGCATATGGTATATTTTGTTCTGATATTTTTGACTCTTATACATGTACATATTTTTGTATATTATCCACTAGTTTATATTTTTAGAGGACCGTAACTTAGAAAACTTGTAAAAGCTCATTAAGTCTCCTTCTTTATTGTATTCTATTGTATCATCGTTTTCATAATTAACATCATCCTTTTTCGCCATGGAACTTGAAAAAATACATCCGACTGACAAAATCGCAGCCTCGTGTTTGCGTAACTCAAACAAAAAATTCTTGATCCGAACGGTAGAGACTATTGTATAGGAACAGAAAATTAAAACAAGATCTTACATATGCAGATGCCATCTGAGTTTCCAACGGAAGATTTAGGGCAGCGACATGGTCCAGCATTTGATGTGCAGAGTGAGGTATTTCCAGCGGGTTTCACTTCTGTAAAAATGATAGTTAAAAGCCACTAGTTTCAATATTCATTTTCAGTGCAATTAATCCTATTTAGATCGCGATTTTGGGGGCTCCTAAGGACCCCGGTGTAGGGCTTCGGAGTTATCTATCTATAACACTAAAATCACCCACGATACTAACACCAAAGTGACGCAGAATAATGTATAATGTACCCTAAAATTCCCAAAATAAGCCCTCCCAAAAAAACCCTCCGTAAAATCGCCCCTCCAAATATAAGCCCCCCGGGGGCTTGTACTTGGAAAATTGCCCTCAAATACAAAGTATAACAAAGCAAAAACGGTAAATTTACTTCCAATTATATTGCTAGCCCAATCGATTTTGAAACGCAAATTTCCCTCCGTAGATAAGCTCCTTCGGATATAAGCCCCTCCAAAAATAAGCCCCTCAGAAAGGGCTTTTGAAAAATATAAGTCCCGGGGCTTATTTTCGGAATTTTACGGAACCTCATGAGGAATATTATGATTGTAACACTTACGAAAGGTATCGTCTTTATGATTCCCGCCCGCACAGGGCAGCGTCTGATTTCTGTCCCGAGATCACAACTTGGAGGTTAGCTGTTTGGATGTTTGAAAGCAGTTCCCAGGCCCCACCGCGTAGCACCCGATCAGAGCGAATTGAAATGCATGGCGGCCTAAATTTTATAATTTTGTGAGTGCTAAGAGAGGCTATAACACGTTCTGAAAACATGCTCTAATAGTAAGCTGAGATAAGCCTGTATAGAGCTTTCTTAGCGCTCACAGACTAGAACCTGCGAACTCTTTCTTTGACATTCATTGAGTTTGTATTTTGGGGTGGAAGACGAAAATCGGTCGCAATTGTGAAGGAAAGTTTTTTTACTGTAACAGTAAGTTACTGCGATATAGATGTTGTCAGGGTTCTTTGAAAAATACGTAAATGTCATCTACTGAGAGTTAGCATGTCTCCGGTCCCCGCTTATGCTTTCTGAACGTTCTGGATCTGACTCCTGTTTACCTGTGCAACGCTTCGCGGGATTCCCGATGTAGCCGTCTTTGCATTTGCAAACGACCCGAGTGTTGCGATAATTCCGTGTCATCATGCACATGGAGTGTGGTGATAAGCATCCATTGTTCTCTCTGTTGACGTGTTTATTGCAGGGCCTATATCTACCTAGTTTGAGGGTAAAGAGGTGATAACACACAAAAATAAAAACGTCTGTATTTTAAAGTAGGTAGAAGCAGTTTTGTCCCTTCTGAATTCTGTGATATCAACAACAGAAATGGAGAGCACAGAGGGTTTAAAATAAAAACTTACAAGTTTTAGGGTGAAGATATACCGCTGCAAGATCGAGTGAAAGGGTAAATAGTGTTAAATGATTTTCTGTGAATCTTGAAAGTGGAAGGCTAAAAGTTTTTGGCTTCTTTTTAAAGAAAAAACTGGCCAGACAATAATTAGGTCGAATTACGTACTGAAAACATTTTCATAGGTTGTTTAATATTATCACATTTCGTGTTTACTATGAAGTGTCAAATTTACTTCCAGTCGCCTCGTGTTTAAAACTTTGATTTATCATTTCTGCTCGTTGGATTAAACAGCATCAGTTTAGGGTGCGTCTTCATTCCTCCCCTTGACCATTTGGTCCAGTGTCTCCTTCGCTCTCTCACTCAGAGGACGGGTAAAAGAGGGGACCATATAGTTTTGTACCTTCACAGCTATATTTTCCATCTCCATAATGCCAGCCCTGACAAACACAGAGGTTAAAGAGACACTTTGCCCGTGGATGACACTGTTTGTCTGAGTCACAGTAATAAAGTTTATCACCTGAAATATTGCCTGCAATGAAAAATAATCCATAAGCATCCTTGAATATGAAGTTAAAGAATCGACCAAAATGAAAGCTTGACGCTCGAGTGCTTGCTTCCTTGTATTTACTATCGTGCGTCTAACACAATCGACGTCACAATCGTTTTCCTTGTTCACTGTTCCCATAAGGAGATATATAAGCACCGCCTGGTCATAATCAACGCTCTTGGTGCGAGTGTGGCAGCTTTGTAAGACCAAAATGAAATAGAACTGTGTATGGGGCTTTGAAAAATCAACGTTGGCAATAAATCAAAACTTTCCTGCTTTAAGGTGTAAATGTTATATAGTTAGAATAAATAACATTAGTGTTAAACTGTACATAGAAGCTACCCATAAAACAAACATAAAACGGCCTGTCTATTTCCAACTATAAAATATGTAAACATTATTATTTTGGGAAGCATAGTGGTAAATTAAAGCTTTTGAAAACAATAGTTCGAATCATTATTCCAGTAATATGATTAGATTTTAAAAATCCAGGTCCGGTATTCAGCTTTTTGAATGAGACCACTTCACGACGGATTGCAACTTAGAATCCAGGGATCGAATCCAAGGACAAGGATTATTGTATGAAACAAGTTAATGTTTGTTTTTTTTTTTTCTTTTCTTCCCGTCGATACGTCAATTCTAACATTTTCAACTACGGAAAAAAAATTACTTAGTTGGAGTACCAGTAGCTTTTGTTATTTGCTGTTGCAGGTTGAAATGAAATGTTAAAAAAAAATCTAACTACGTTAAAGGTCGGTACACACCAGGCGACAAGTTGCAGCAACAAGGTGAGGCGACACGTAGCAGCGACAAATCGCTTCGTGTGTACTGGAGAATTTTTTTGGAAAATCTTTGCGTCCGCAACAGAATTTTGTCGCTGCAACAAGTAGCAACAAGACGCTACGGAGCGTACACTTCGACGTCGTGGTTGTGGAACTAATTAATTGTAAATGCGGAGGAATAGTAAGAAATCAAATATGGTAAGAGCAAGGTGTTAATTTGTCAAATTATGGGATTTGTCAGGATATTCTGAAAAGAGCAACATCCAAGAGGCCTACTTGCCAAAAACTAGCATTTCGGGACAAATTGTCTCCGAGATGTTAGCGCAGTTATGCTCTGATGACTCCATACAAATCCTTCTAAAAAAACAATTCTCTATTTTTCTTAGTCACATCAGGCTTCAAAAACAGCATAGCAGTCTCATGTACTGATTAAAGATATGTAAGGCATGGGTAAGGAGTCAATTACGTTGAGCATGGAATTGACTAAAACTCAAAGTCACGAGTTCGAATGTTTTGAGGATAATTATTCACTGACTATCAGCACGCAGGGATGTCGGATTAACACAAGGAAGTTTAACACCAAAGGAACATAGCCTTTACAGAGCTTTAAAACACAGCATCCACCAACACAAACTTGACTTGAACTTTGAGTAAAACTAAACAGCCTCTACCAATAATAACAAACTCTTACTTGAACTTCAGATATCTTACGACTTCCGCGAACTTGTAAACACAATACCTGAAAATCGACCTTCGTCACACTTGACTAAACACAGCAGCCCAGCTCGTGGGAAAAAACTTAGTTCGTCAAAAGAACTCGCTTGGAACTTGTATACCGTTTGACATAAGGTTCTAGAAAATACTAAACAGCAGGCGAATAGTAGTAGCTTTTCGACATACGGTATTTTGTGATTTCAGTAACTGATGCAAATCTGCTGACTCATGCTGAAATGTAAACATGCCCTAATTAATTATTCATGGCTAATCCAAAAACGTAGAGAACGTTCGAGAAAGTCACGCAACGCATGAAAGCAATTTCACTACGTAACACTCAAAAAAGAAAAAAATGTCTTTTTGCAGCATTTTGTAACTTTAAATTCATCATAAAACAGTTCAAAAGGAGGGCTCACTCGTGAAATGTTTTTCAACACTCGAAGAGAAATTTCGTGTCTCTGCGCGGCCACGAAATATCCTCTATTTATTCCTCGAGTAATTAAAGACTAAACTCGAAGTGATCTCAAGATATCACGAAGAACGCCGGTCTCATTTCGTGAAATAGTTGAAACAAGCCGAAACGTCACGAACTTGCACGCCCAATCTTGTCCCGAAACTAGTGCATCATTTCATAACTATTTTTCATATCCTAAACTACCTTGGGTCGCAGTAGCGCAGTCGGCTAATCCCTCAACTTAGAGTCTCCTCTGATCTGACGGGTCACACAGGTGAGTCGGTTCAAACCCCGGGAAAGCCAAAATAATAATTCTTTCTTCCTCGAAAAAGTTAAAGAATGAATCAAAGAAATCGAAGTGATCTCGAGATATCTCGAATTAATTCGGCTCTCACTTCGTCAAATAGCCGAATAAAACCGAAAACCTACAGACTTTGCATGCCCAATCTTGTCAAAAAATTGTAACTTTGATACATTCCTGAGCGTCGCGAAACCTTTACTTCGCGCTCCGCCGAAGTAAAAAATCAAATCAGACTGAATCTGTGCGATTTGTTGCGGCGACAAAATTCTGTTGCAGGCAAAGATTTTCACAAAAATTCTCCAGTACACACGAAGCGATTTGTCGCTGCAACGTGTCGCCGCGACATGTTGCTGCAACTTGTCGCCTAGTGTGTACCGACCTTAAGGGTTATCCTTACCTCCTGCGACACTCTTAAAGTAGATAACAGGGGAGCAATAGAAGACAACAAGGACAATGATCTTTGGTAGCAAACCCATTTTGGACTAGGACATTATGTCATTGCGGCAGATTCCTTTCGTCTTGGGGTAGGTGGTATTAAGTTAAAAATGAACGAAACCGCATCGCATTGCAACAAAGAATTCGGGTTACACGTCACAATTGAGATAATGTTTCGACCGAGAATAATTCGTTGCGCGCGCTTAGTGTCCTAGTAACTTTAATGGAAACGGATAAAAAGTTATAAGAATTTATTTCTTAAAAACTGTTCGAAGTTTTCTTGACAGTATTCAAATTTGATTACCTAGATAAGTACGTGAGTATGACAACGCATGGGCTTGAAGTGAGCTTTCGGAAGAAAATATTAGATTTATTTTATATTGTTTCACAATTGAAAATGATGAGTCAACATGAAATTGACAAGCAAGTATGAAAAAGACCGATATATAATAAGCATTTTCAAAGTCATTTTTCAATAAATACTCATCTGTAGATGGCTTCGCTCTTTCTTGAAATTAGGAAACAAAAAACCTAATATCATTTCTCATTTATTTATTCATTCATTAATCTATTTCATTACTTATCATAATTTAAATCTTAAGACTCGTCCTCTCATTAATTTAATGTTATTCCTAGATGATTGTGCTTTTACTTCTAAAAGAACGAAACTTCAAACAACTTGTCCTTGCGAGCTGCGCTTGCGCAACAGGGCGCAGAAAGAAGAGGACGGCAAAACGTTTTTGTGTGACAAACGTAACAGTGATATTACCTGCGTGTTCACTGAGATATTCATTTAACATTTCTTTTTTCTGGTCTCCTTTCAAACAACATTATTGCTACGCTTGTCACACAAGGTTTGCCGTTTTCTTTCCTCTACCCTCGTGTTGCCTGAGTTCATTTAAACAACTTACGTCACAAAAGCATTTTTGCATGTATCTCTGAAGGATAATTCTAATTTAATCCTTTGTTAACGCAAATGATTAACTTCTATGGAGTGAAAGGACTAGGAAAAAGGCGGGTCAGTCATCAGCGCTAAAAGCGACACCTTCGCTGTGTCGAAAGCGATAGGTGGACCATTGCCCACTAAAACAAAGAGAATGCAGAAAAGGGCAGTAGTTGGAATTGTGTTCCTTGTACTGACTGGACTTCTTCAAATAACAAATGGTAATATATGCTTAGCAACGCGATCAAATCAAAAGATGTCCCTTTATATTTTCAGAAATCTCATAGACGTTAATTCAGGTCACCCTATAATGAGAAATCAGCTTCAAATCGAAAGCAAGCAAATTCCGGGAACTTGGGCACTTGCTAAACAAAAGAAAATCTGAAACCTTTTCTTATTTATTGATTAATTATTTTACTTTATTTCTTTAGGAAAGGAAAAGAAGAAGTGTAATTCAGACAGGGATTGTGGTTCAAAGAAAGTTTGTCAAAGTAAAAGATGCGAATGCAGAAAGGGTTATATTGGTGATGGCATCTTTTGCGAAGGTTAGTTGTAAGGGTTCATTACCTTCTAAAGAACAGAAAAAAAGGGAGAGGCCAACCTTGTCTGATTATATATCCGTACTTGCTTGATTCAGTGTATCTGCATGGAAAAACAACTTCATCTCAACAGACTCGCTAAAACTACGTAAATTTTTAACAAGAGAAAAATTGATAGCTTCAAACGTTAAAAAAGATAGTTAAAAATTAACAATACCACAGCTCATTTCGTTCGGCTACACATTTAAGATTTTTTAAGATTTTTTTCCTGGTATTTATTTTCACGGCAGTCTTATTTCCAAGCAGCCCAAAAGTAAAAGTTTCTTGAAGCCAGAAAAAAACATTCATAACAAAGTTTATGCAGAAAATTTTTACGTCACTTGATAGAATGTAGTTCTTCAGAGCACATCGCTTCATGTAACGAAATCGAAGATAGCCTTGGATTCTGGTTTCGACGCCTGGATTCCAGATTTCAGGAAGTGGATTCCAGTCTTTATAAGTGGAATATTGGATTCTGGATTCCAATCGATAGTGGGATTCCGAATTCTACAAACAAAGATTCCTGAATTCTGGAACCTGGATTCCCTTACAAAGGGCGAAGGCTTAGGCGTTCAGATAGTATAGCGCGGCGGCCAGATGATTACCCTGGGTGCCAGAGACTTTTCTAGTGTGGTTTCCGGTTTCTGTCAGGTCTTTATAGTGAGCCGCTTCGCCGCTCGTAGCTTCGACCTTCGGCAAACACCGAAAATTCCGGCCGCACGCGAGAAAAACCTCTCGTACCGATGGTACCAGATGATGGGGATCGAGTTAAATTGTACACCGGGAAAACGGTGGGGGGGGAGGACCCGGGGGGCGAGAGCGAATCCGCTCCCTGCCCTTTTCCAATTCTCCCCTCAATTGTTTTCTTCATGAATTTTTCTCCTGCGCTCTACTATCTGAACGCCTGCAACAGGTTACGCGAGGGAGCGAGTGGAATGCAAGAGAAGACGCTGTTGATTGAGTCTTGAAAAGACGCTAGACGAAATACCGGGTACGACATTTTGCGGCAAACTCGGGTTCGACTTGCGCGTACTTTGGACGAAATGGCACAAATGTCCCTAGAACGGGAAATAAACGAAGTGTTATAAAGATCAGTCTTGAAAATATATATCCTTTCGGGCCCTAACACAGAGTTGAACTGAAGCCTCTTGTGTTTTCTTCTCAGAATTACCCGTCAATATGATAAACGTAGCAAAGAACAGACCCGCAGTTCAAAGTTCTACAGAGTGGGGGCATGAAGCTAAGCGTGCAGTGGACAGTAGCAGCCATGGTCATGATGTATCAAGCTGCTCTAAAACGCAAAAAAGCACTAGACCATGGTGGAGGGTTGACTTAGGAGAAAGCGTTTGGGTGGAGAAAGTTCTTATAGCCAACACAAGAAAAGACTATGATTACCAAGAGTTGTCGAACGTCAACATTAGAATAGGTATGTCAGTAACCATTGGTTCACGTTTTGTCCATAATTATGTTTGAAATTACTGAGTGCTATATGTATAGTAACGCCGGCCGCTATAAAGTATAATGATGTAATGACGTTAAATGATGCACGTCACATTGATGACCGCTGGCCGTTTTACGGGTTTTATGCAAACGGTTTTCTCTATATATACATAAAACGGCCATAAATCAGCGCGTGGACTACACAGGAGAGACGTAACCCAGATTTTAAATAAGGCAGGCTGTTTTTATTAAAATCCTTTCATTTTCGTAGGTTACAGAAACGATCGGTTTTTTCCCATAAAAAAATCCTTATATTTCCGTTGTATTTCGAATGTTACGCAACAGCGCCGATGCTCATATCTCGAGCTTGGTCTACCTGTGATCATGACCACATACGCATATGATGACAGAACTGTAATAATGCACACAAAAGGTTTAAGATTTTCAGTGTTTGCATGTCGTGAATGCTTAAAAGCACTTTCGTCTATTCTTGCGAATTAAAAGTTAGTATACAGTAGTCTACGAGCAAGCTCTCCGATTATGGCCAGCGAAGCGAACCGCGAAAGAACACGCGAGTGAGCGGCGAAGCCGCGAGGAGCCAAGGAAACCTCCCACTCGCGTTTCCTTTCGTGTAGGGTTCTTGCGTGGCTTCTGGCGACTCCCCCAAATAGAGAGCTTGCTCGCAGGTCAAGTTCAGACGTGTAAACCAACAAAAGATTATGTAACACACTCCTCAACGTTGCTTGAAAAGAATGCTGATGAAGGAACTCCAAAAATTAATGAATTAAAAAATGTAGTGTACCTAACCCAGATGATTTTTTCCATCTGTGCTTTACAATAGGTAATAACAAGGACTCTGATCGAGTCACGAACCGATTGTGTCGGCAAGGACTTAAGATCCCCAAGGAACCATGGCTGTACAACTGCCCTGAGCCCATGCTCGGCAGATACGTGCATATTCGCCTTGAGAAAAGAGGGGTGTTGACCCTGTGCGAGGTGGAGGTCTTTGTAAACGGTAAGTAAACATGTGATTAAGCACCCAACGTCAACTTTCGGAAAATATCTGTTCGGAAGATGATTTGAGATCTAGAATTTTCCGAACATTTGTTGCAAAATTTCTTGCTTGCCTGCTTCTCCTAGGATTTTCGAACATCTAAAAAATGGTATAATTTCTCATTTTTAACGGATTTTTACCATAAACGGTCACCTATAATTTTCGGGAGCCTTTTTTCTGGCTGAATTTTCGAAAAGATAAGTTTTGATCCCTATAATTTTCGGATCACCAGACTTTCAGCTAGGAAATCCGAACAGACGGAAAATTTATAGGAGATAAAAGTATGGCTCTATCTACCGTTGAAATACTAAAATACGTTTAACAATGCAATGTTTAAGTGGTTTTGAACTATATTCTCGTTGGGTGCCCCTGATTAAGTAAATTACAAATACCTCGCATAATCGAGGCACAACTTATTGCACTCTCTCGATTGCGAATGAGACAAAAAGATGAAAATTTACCTATTTGTGGACAACTTTCTTTAGCACTGATCGATAATAAGGACATTAAGATCCATCAACAGCTAGCGACAGCAACAAGAACGTCAAAACAGCAAAAGGTTTAAGAAGCAAAGCAACGACTTTGTACGTGCAGCACACTTTTTTGTACATTTCCAAGCATTAACAAAAACCAGATCGGATCAGACTGGCAATTTGCCATAAATTCCCGTTTGTTTTCATAGAGGACCGTGAAGACGACTCCTTTTTAATTAAAATAATGTACGTTAAATTTCATTCTCATATTAACCCGAAACCGCCACCTCTAAAGAAGAACCATTTCATTTAGGCTCAGTGAATAACGAGACCACTACACAACAGAGTAGAAATAACAAAGCCTATGCTACAAGATACGTGCTTCTCTCTCTGCCATCTACGATAAGGGCGAAGTCATGTGACCACGCCTCTTTTTGAAATTCGATCTTATGAAGTTGTGCAACATAAAATTCTCAGTGCAGTTAAGTACAAAATTCTGTTAATGTTTATATGGGGAGGTTCTGCCCCGAGGTCCAACCCCTCACCCTTTTATATGCCATTTTTCACCAAAATGGTACCCTCCTTTCACATACCTTGTTTCGAACTTTGCATCTCTTTTACTGCTGTAAATCAGCACTGTCTTTTAAATAGGAGTTAGCCTGCAGTGCAGGCATATTTTGGGTAGGTAAAAGTTGCTTGTTTATGTTCGCACTGTTATAACAACCATCTTTGATGTTATGACAGAAGGAAGATTAGGGAGAGTAAATATAGTAACCCTATTAGGGTAGGTGCTAGGGTGAAAGAAGGAAAAGGGGGGAGGGGGAGGGGGAGGGGGAGGGGAGAAAAAAATACTCTCTCTTTTCTCTTCTCTCTCCCCGCCCCCCTACCCCGCTCCTTTTGACTCGCCCCATTTTCTCCTCTCTTTTCGAGTTTCAAAATGGTGCTTTCGCAAGCAAAACATTTTCCCACTTGAAGAAAACGCCTGCACTGCAGGCTAAATAGGAATCAATCAGAATCAATCACAAGAATAGACAATTTCTCGACTTTTTAAAGCCATGATTTTCATCTGCTAGCCCTTTTGGGCCCTTTTACAGGCCCAAATGACAGATTTCCCTACACTTTTATACACTTCATCTTGTGAAATCCCTACCCTTTCTCATACCTGAAGCCTGAAAAAGGTACCCCTTCCCGGCACAGCCTCCCCATATAGGCCACGATAGGGAGTATCCACCCCCTCCCCAGGCACAAACGCGCCGAGTAACTCATTTTACAGTTACAGAGTTACAGTTACAGAGTTACAGTTGGAAACGAGGCTGGAGTTGACCTTGTTTTGATACAACCCTTCTTGCTTTATTGTGCACATCATGTTGTTGTTTATGCCAACTAATAATTTTTAAGCAAAATTTCCATTAGAAAAGGAAGGAGGTTTGTATCAAAACAAGGTCAATCTCAGCCTCACGTTCACTCAAAGGCTATGATAACAAGCCCACAACTGTAAAATAGCCTATTCAGTTTTAAAATCTAGACGGTTATCTTAATTCCAACAGATAAGTGAAATTTATCTTACCTTGCTTGAACTATTTGTCCTTCCCGAATCAGAACAACAGATCATTTCCAAGGCCCTTGTAGCATTACTGAGTTTCCTCGTGCTTCCTAACCGACTTTTAATATTTATCTGCTATAAAATTCCACCAAGTCTCGTGATAGCCTCGATTAGCCGGAGCATAGTGAATTTCTGTCCCTTATCCTGCAGGCAGAGGTTTCTCTCTTGCATGGCTTTTAGCGTTTACGAAGCTGTTCGCGTGGCTTGTCTATCTTGTGGTTAGTTTGTTTACGCGCCGTGAGAAACGACGAACTCGCAACTTGCAGTTAGCCGCCATATTGGAAGTGTTCAGTCTGTGTTCAGCTTACATGAGACGTTTGAATTTCATTTAAAAGTCCGCTGTACGGCTTGGATAGAGATTTCGAACCTTTTCGCGCGGGACTGAGTTAAGCTATCGATAGTAACTGCAGGGGCGGATCCAGGATTTTTTTTAGGAGGGGGTGCACTCGTCTCTTGCTCTACTTCAACACCAATAAACCACATAGTTTTCTCTTTTTTTTGCAGAATACCAGTTGTATTAGAAAAACGCAGGTCATCTCAGGGGGGGGGGGGGGGGTGCGCACCCCCTGCACCCTCTCCCTAGATCCGCCCCTGAACTGAGCTTTCTCTTCCTTAAAACTTTAATTTTTTTATTCAAGTACACGTGAGTAAAATAATAAATAATAGAAAAATAATAAGCTCTGTGGTTTTTAACTAATTTTAAGATGGAAAAAGAAACAAATCGAAACATGGCGTCAGCCGGCACTCCTAGCGGTGTCGAGGCTCTCTGCCCTGTATGAAATTCCTCGTGCGTATCAACGGTCTCTATACGGAATTTCTTTCAGCTAATCAGTCTTCTAAAAAAATTGTTTCTGCAAGAAGGCACTAGAATGAGTAAAGAAATGAGGTGTTTGATTGAAAGACATTATAGATGTTATAGTAGAATCCCGATAATTCGAGTTCCCCGCTAAGTCTCATTTCCGTCCCTATGTCGACCTATGGATTTTCAGCCCACGTTTCAGCCATTTTTACTCGGTTAACTCGAACTACACGAATTCCTCGCAAACTCGAACTAAATCGTTTTCCTTGAACAAAATGTCACTGAAATTTACCCCGATTACTACTTCTGTTTCTTGTAACCTCACTCGGATGCCATTAGCTCCTCGTGTTGTATAATCGGTAAAACCACCAACACTATAACACTACAGTACCGCAACTTTTGATTCGTTCAATGAACAGATCATGTCAGTTTATAATCGACCTGCTTTTCGTTAACCCTCCAGAGTTCAATTAAAGGTAGTTTTACTGTAGTCAACACCATGGTAAAGCGCTTTTGAGCTACTTCTGTATTCATTAATCAATTGAAAAATGGTATCCTTAGTGCATGTATTGAACCATTGCCGATAGTAGGTAGTGTATGTTGTGTATTTGTAGTAGTTCTTTATTGATATAGATGTGGTAGTGTACATGTTATATTATTTTTAAGAAAAATCATTAAGATAATTGCCTATGGTATCCAAATTGGTATCCAAAAACAGGCTAAGATAAAACAATGAAATGAATAAGGCTATCTACCGCATCTTTATTTGCTAGGGGATGCCCAAAATAAGGATTGGAAATACCTCCTTTCCTATGGCAATGATATGTTGAGAGGGCGCTTTTTGAGATTTGACAAGGAATCCGTTGTTGTGGATGCATCACCGAAAGGCAATTTCAGGGGTAAAAGAAAAGATTTGATCATTGATAGGCCGCCGCGAAAAGAACTCCTCCTTCCTAACTACGAAGTCATGATGCCGCTGGATCACGCATTTGACAACGAGGGGAAATTCCAATCTTACTGCAGGCCGTCAAAAAGAATCACGGAGGACTACTTTATCAACGCTACGGTCATTAACAGCCGAGGAGACAGCTATTCGGTTAAAGCAGTTTACGTATGTAAGTAAAAGTATCAAATGAGTTATATTTTCCCTATCCCTAACAACGGGCAATTTTACAGTTGTGTGCTTAGTGCCCTGGCCTTTGAATAGAAACGAGGCTGGTGGTGACCTTTATATCGAGTTTTGACAGAGGACTACTTCATCAACGCCAAGGTCATTAGCAGCCTAGGAGATAGCTATTTGGTGAGGGAAGAAAATAGCAAATAATGTCCTTACCAACTTTTAAGTTGCATTTGTTGTATAGGGGTAGCCTATCCAGAAATAATCAGCTTACAATTATTTACTTATTTTACAGCAAATGTCGGCGTGGATAGAAAGCCAATTCAGAGAACATTTAACTGCAACATAAAAGACCTTCGTTTGAGAGGTATGTTTATCGCCCATGTGTTTTTTCTTCACTTGTTTCTGTTGTTGTAGTTTTCTTTTATAATTTTTTTTTTAACGGACCTATTAAGAAAGTAAAATCAGCTACAGTAACGCATGCAAGTTAGAAGAAGTAATTTTTAAAGAGTGACACTGATTTCTTTTACATCTCTGCCTAGTTTTTCACGAGGATTGCGAGTGCACAACTTTTTAAAAATCTTAAAATTTCCTATTGTCAGCAAGAAAAAAGTCAGTCTCTTTCAATAATCGCAGAAATTATTTCCCAGAAAAAAGCGATCTGTAAAATTAAACACCCGCAAAAATGTCCTTCCACAATATTTGTGAGATATTAGGTAACCTGGTACTCCCTGAACAAAATTTCGTCCCAGTTTTCCGACATGCCAATAAATAATTTATCTATGTATCTCTATAATATATTTTTTTGTTCTGCTGCAGCAAGCGTTTGTAAGCTGGACGTGCCTTGCCCTCAATTCTCGCAGTGTAACACTTCATTTATCAGCCCTGCTTTTGTACCGGCTTCGTATTACTGCAAGTGCGACGCGGGTTATGAACCGTCTGTGAAACGCCCAGGAAATTTAATCCTTCCAAGAGAGAAGTGCGTAAAGCAGAAGGAACCAGGCGAGTGACCTTACACTGTTCACAGTTGCAATGCCATTAACTTTGAATTTCAAAAAATACTATATTTAGCAAAGTGGATCCTTCTCTTCTTTTGGCTCCCTGCTATTAATTTTTCTTTTTAAAGAAAAAACAAGGGTTTTTTTCATTTGTTGTTGCTTGTATTGAAGCATATACAGCTGATTAGTGGCGTTCATGACTTTAAGGCCATATGTTTACGGTAGGAATGAAGAAGCTTGGATGTACTTAACTGATGCTACTTGGCTTTGTTTATTTCAAAATTTAGAGCCCTTTATAAATCACAGCAGACAAAACCTGGCGCTGGGCATGAAAACCTTTGCATCATCTACGGATGACTATCACCACTGTAAGGACAAGCACTGTAAGAAGGCTCCTGCATGCAGCCAGCTTGTGGTGGATGGCAATTTCCAATCATGTTTTCTTTCCCTGACCGAGTACCGGCCTTGGCTGACTGTATACCTAAACGGCCTCCACCCAATAGCACTAGTCACGGTTGTTCCTGGAGACTCTATTTACGAGCCATTGATAGTATATGCAGGTAACACTTACTTCTCACTCAGGGAAACATCTTGGCATGGGTTAGGGGTACGTTGGTGAGCAGTTTCTCAGAAACCTAAACTACTCCAAATACTTCATTATACTGTTTCATTTCGTCTCGGGTTTGCATAACTGTCTCGAATTGTCTCGAATTGCTTTTTTAGAAAAATACTGTTACTTTGTCGTTTACAAGCAATTTATTTGAAAACGTTAAGTTTCACAGTGCATAAGAAAATGTACCGAATTTACGCGAATTAGCGCTGCGGCGCTTATTAACTTTTTTCTCCAAAAATGCGGCGCTTACTTGAGAGCGGTGCTTAATACCATAGTAATACCGCTTAGAACCGTATTTACACTAAGTAATTACTGTCATTGGCAACTTAAGAGTTTATTACATTTAGGGCAAATTGTTATTACATTTAGGACTTTATTACATTTAGGACAAAATGTTATTACATTTGGACTTTATTACATTTAGAGTCGTTTATTACATTTAGGCCTTCTACAACACTTACTTCTCACTTAGGGAAACTTGTTGGCTTAGGTGAGGGGTAGGTGGGCAGTTTCTCAGAAACCTAAACTAATCCGAATACTTCATTATACTGTTTCAGCTCTGTTTCGCTCATTTAAAAAGATTTTACTCTGTTGCAATGATATTGCTGGGCAACAGACTCTAAGCTTCAGTAGACGATGGTCTAGAAATACAACGTTTCTTGAATCGGTCATGCGGTAGAACATGTCATGTTCACTGATTGTAGTAGCTGAAACTTCAAAGCTCTCAATTCTTTCACGAAATCACGCAAAACTTGATATTGCCATTTAATGCAACTGATTTGTCACAGACTGCTTCAAGAAAACCGTCAGCCCTTAGATATAACAATTTTCAATGTTCAACATAGAATATACTTACGAATTGCCGAATTATGGTCCTCTTTAAGGTAAGATAGAATTTTCGATCCAAGATTTGTATCACAGGTACGTATAAAAATATATGTTCGAGTTCACAATTCCTAAATAAACAAGGCATAATCAAGCTAAAGAGATTGGCTGCTAATGATTTGTGCTTTTAGGGTCCCCTCATTGTTCCAATTTCCCCCCTATCCCCATTTTTTTTTTTAAATTTACGTTACTTTATTTCAACTGAGAAGGAAATCTCCACTGTCTTTCCTTCCAGTCCCCCCGCCCCCCTCCCCCTCCCGCCCACTTCATTTTTAATCTCTTCTACCGCGCGCCCTGCATTATATTAAACTTGGCTTCATATTTTTATCTGCAAAGGATTGAAAGGTAGATTTACAAGATGTGAAACTCTCAGGACAGAGGTACGTGTATGGAGCGTTGAGTGCAGAAATGGAGATGAGCCTTATATGTGGGGTGACGCAGTACAGATACAGATAAAGCAGACCAAAGCCAGAGCTCTCTCCATCTGCGAAGTTGAAGTTTATGCCGAGACCTATGGTAAGGATGATGACTTAAGGCTATTGCACGTCATGTTAAAAAAAACATCTAACAACAGCGTATCAGATTTATATCGACATTCAAGAGGAGGAGATGACTGTTTTGTGAACGGACCTTTTTACGCGTTGCGCCCTGTTAGCAGCGTTTTCTCTCTTGCATGGCTTTTAGCGTCTACGAAGTCGTTCACGTGGCTTGTCTGTCGCGTGGTTGGTTCACAACTTCGCCAAAGACAAGCCATGCGAACGACTTTGTCAACGCTAAAAGCCATGGAAGAGAGAAACATTTGATCGCAGGGTATCGGAAAGTTTGCATATATGTGTTGGCGATTCTGAAAGCTATAACATTTGGGATCTCGGTCCCTGTTGGTTCAACAGTGCTGTTTAGGTTTTGAGTGAAACGCCAGATGAATTGCATTGCCTGGTACTTCAAGTCATGGGGGTCAATGGGCGATGGCTTAATATCATATCCCATTCTCGCAAAAACAGACACTGTTTTCAAGATAGCATGCAGGTTGGCAGCATATATAACATAGCTCCAAAAGCGAGGTGAGGTGAGGTGAACAGACTCCAGGGGGTTGAGCGGTGACTACCCTGCTATCAGAGGCCTCTTTTCAATAGCTGCAATGAAAAGAGGACTCTGATAGCAGGGAAAGCGGTGACCGACATTCCCCTTTCCGTCTGCTTGCACTCTTTAGCCTTCTCGTCGTCCTATGCCACACAAAAGAGCCTCACCACAGGACATAATTTTACAGTATTCAAAAAGAAAGAATTTTCATAGATGATTATAGTCAGCCATCTGTGTAAGTCGCAGGAGTGACCTCAAATTCTTGTTTTGACTTCTCCACTTCCATGTAGCTATAAGTAGGTTTAATACCCGAAAAACGGAGCGCCGATAAGGGGAAGGGGAGAGTTATAATAAGTGCTCTATGGGCCTCAGGTTAAGGCTCTCTCCCTTCCTTTAGTATTAAAAACAGCTTAAAAGAGCCTGCTTTAGCTTCGGAGTGTTGACGTGTAAGAATTTTCCATAAAGGAGCTTTTCACCTTTTATGCAGGAAATATCGCCTTGAAGCGCACCACACGAGACTCTGGAAATTCTCTCGACGTTTCTCCAACAGTCGATGGAATTCTATTCGGAAAGTGCCTCTCCGACACCAAGAAACCTTTCTGGAATGTACAATTTGGTGACAATGTGCGGGTTGCTGTAGTGTTTGTGCTACATTCAGAAAAATCATATGAAAACAAGAAAGGCCTCGAAATTCAAGTTGAAGTTGGAAACCCAAATGCAGGTGAGAGGTCCATTTTGCCACCTCACCATCCTCAACCTTTTCTTAGCTTTTAGAAAAACAGGTTTTAAAACAGGACCCATTTCCTCTTTTGGGGAGCAAGAGTGGCGCAGTGGTGAGAGCATTCGCCTCCCACCAATGTGACCTGGGTTCGAATCCTGGCGTCGACGCCATATGTGGGTTGAGAAATGTTGGTTCTCTCCTTTGCTCCGAGAGGTTTTCCTCCGGGTACTCCGGTTTCCCCTCTCTTTAAAAACCAACACTTTCAAATTCCAATTCCATCTGGAACGCACGGACACATTTCAACGAGTTTTTTTAGTTCTTCGGAACTCCTAAGTATTCCGTGGGTAAACAAACTACAATTTCAATTTTTTAAGTAGCTGCTTATTTAAAAAGCATAAAAATGAAAGTGCTTCAATGGATATAATTTTTCTATTCTTGTAACATCCAAATCAGTGATTCGGCTCTTTCTTGATCCCATCGGCAAAATCTGAGTTCTGCACTCATATGTTATGTTAAGTTCTTGATTTTGTATTGACAATATATAATCATTGACGTCAGCATGACAGACGTCAATGATTGTATAATACCCGCATCTTTCAAATTTGTTCAGCACCTGCTATTCTAAAATGAATAATCAGCTCGAGGATTACAGCCAAACAGAAACGGCGAAATATTTTGGATGATTAATAAATATTATTATAAAATCAATAAACATAATTGCCCATATCGTCCTTACGATCAACACTAATGCAATTAACTCTTCCAGGATTGATGGAGCATGTGCTCTTCAATTGCAACAAACATCACCTGACTACCTCGAAGTCATCGTTATCTAAAAGTTTTCGTTTTTGTTTCCACACAAAAATACCAGAACGAGATGACGTCATCAAATTTTATCTTTTATATGTCTCAAGAGCATTATCTTTTTTAGCTTGCTCTGTACGCTGTAACAGCTCTAAATTTTCTGATTACAGCGCTGAATTTCAGAAGATGCACGATTACTTCCAAGTACTCTGGCAAAGCAAAATATTTCAAATGCGCAAACCCGCTGAGGGGAATTGCAGTGTATATAGAGATGCGAGATCAAAACACACCGGAAACACTTCAACTCTGTGAGGTGGAGGTATTCCAAACGACCACAAGTGAGTAGAAGCAGAGTGAAGACATGTATTCCACATTTAAGGTCCAACACGAACGAGGCACAGATCATGAATTTTTTATACCTTGCGAAAAAAATGGCGAGCTCATGCGATCAGTGCATGGCTTTTCAAATTTGACCATAGCGCATCCGTCCATTCACATGATAACCAAAATTCTGGGATCATCTTTTTTCTTTCTTGAAGGAGATTTCACCTCCGCCCCCATAGGTTTTTCCCGATTTTTTTTCAGTCTTTTTTTTTTTCAGCCAAGCTTTTCCGTCAGAGTGTGACCTATTTTAGGAAACCTTAACCACGCTCAGTTGCTATGGTGAAAGATATGACGTTAAAAGTAACAAGAGATCGAACCATTGTTGAGCAAATATACGAATTAACAAAGTACCAAATGCAGAAAAATGTTCAATACTACCGTATACCCCTATGACTAAGATTCAATACCATCTGCTTAAGTCTGGCATTCAAGATGGCGTCTAAGATGTCGGCCACTTTGAATGATAAGGGCGCCCGGAAGCGCCACATTCCATTATAGTTCGGATGATACTCAACGTCTTAGCTTGCAAAATATCATGAATTTTCAAAAAGAAAAAGAATAATATGGGGATCTAACCACTTTCCACGCAATATTTTACCTTATTTAGGAATATAGCAACTTTGCACATTTAAGAGTAAATAATAACTTACAGACATCCTGGCTGTGTTAATTCCATTTTTAGTTAACGTTGCTGCCGGACGTCCAGAGAAAAGTACGAACAGCCCAACTGTCAAACCTGGACTTGGCTGTGATCAAAAGATTGGTGAGTGTAACCAAGAGACCATAAGGGTTTAAAGAAAACCTTTTTATACCAGAAAGCAAAATTAGCAATTACAGTAAATGAGGCTGAGTTTATATTGAGTTGTTTAGTTAGCATATTTATCATTAAGGTGTTAAAACTGGCTATGTTTTGAGAACATTTAAATCGACCTTCATAATGCTGTTCTTGCTATGTGTTTATTAGGCTGTAGTCCGTCTTCACAAATGGGGTAACATTTTCCGCTATATTCTATAGCTCCACCAAAGCAATGCTCTAATCTTCGTTCCTAAGACTTCTCGGTGGTCGTCTCCTTTTCTAGCGTCTATCCTATAGTATTGACGTCACATTAAAAGATATCACAAACGTCATGCGAATTTGGTCAACTCTAACAGGTAATGAAATACTAGCTGGAGGATTTGCGCTAATCAGAATTGGGGAAATATTTTCAATGAATAACCTTAGCGTTCGCCTGAAGTGATGCTATTTAATGAAATTTTATTTTTTTCTCAGATAAACCATTCGTAACAAATGCTAATCTGTACCCGTGGTGGAGTGTTGACTTACTAACAAAAGTTGAGGTTCATGTAATACGCATCATTACCGCGGTTGGTTACAGACCAGATGACTTGAAGGGACTAGCGATTACTATTGGTAAGGCAATATTAGCCTGCGAGCAAGCTCTCCTATTTAGGCAAGCGAAGTGAGCCTCGCGAGAACGAGCGAAAATAGGAGAGCTTGCTCGCAGACTAAGGCAATATATGTTGTAAGACATACTAGAAAGAGACAAAAAGCACTGTTAAACAGAACTGGTCATTAAGAATCACCTTACTAAATGATTCCAACAAACAGTGTCAGACAAAAGTAACGTCGAAGAGCATTTTTAAGGTATAAGAAAAAACAATATTCCCTGCCAAAAGGTGTCACCGAAGTCAAACGCTGGATGTGTCTCTCTTTTATATTTAGTGTGTGTGTGTGTGTGTGTGTCGGGAGGGGTGTTCTTTTATTTTCTTCATTTTTTACTTTCTTAATCAAAATGACAGTTAGAGATGTATGATATTGTAACTGTCTTACATCTTTTTTTCAAACTGTTATTGTTAATGTTTCACGTTCAAGTCGGATGGGTGAGCAGACGATAAAACGTATCGAAGTTTTTCTGGCATAGAAACACTTTTTTAATGTTTGATCTCGCGTGGGGAATCTAATCTGTCCTTCCCTTTTTTGATCGTATTTTCACTAAATTTATTTTTCTATCTAGATAACAACCCGAGAATATTTCTTAAGCATCCAACAACTGACCGAGTCCAAAACATTTCCTTCGCCAAGCCAATTGAGGGAAAAATTGTTACTCTGAGTCCTGGTGGAGAGCTTGTTTCATGGAAGCAATTAAGATTCCTTGAAGTTGAAGTGTACAATGGACCTCTCATTGGTAAACAAAGTCATTTATACTTCTCCTTCTGGTTCGTTGCCTGTATTTACTGTAAACGTAATTAGCGCTGTGGTGACCAACTAGAAACAAAATGGTTCACTTAGCTTGGCCATCACACTCACACTTTAACATTAATTCTATAGAAGCATTTTCTTGTAAACATCAATCTATAGAGTTTTTAACTTAAGGGTGCCCTCGATTGGGAAATCCGGATTTAGATTTTCAAAATCTAAATCCGGATTTCCCAATCGAACGCAAAATCCGAAAACGGATTTCATCTCCGAGAAATCCGTCCTCAGGGTGGATTTCAATTAAGAAATCCAAATCCGAATTTTTTAGAATTCCTTTTTAATCGTTCGATTGGGAAATCCGAAAACGGATTTGCAACACTGTTCTCGTGAACAGCGGTCTTCTTTTTCCTAATTATGCGTGCGCGTGCAATACCACTGTTACTAAGGACAGTTTTTCAAATCCTTTTTCGGATTTCCCAATCGAACGGTAAAAAAGATATCTCAGCGTTGAAATCCGTTTTCGGATTTCGCGTTCGATTACAAAACCGAAATCCGGATTTTAAAATCTAAATCCAGATTTCCCAATCGAACGCACCCTTAGAATTAGTGAAGGCATATTGAGAGAAATAAATTAAATTGAATAAATGCGTTCTACAAGGCGACTAAGGGATCATTACGGGTAGGAGCTCTCCTAGTGAAAATGAAAGGAGATGTCAAAAGAATACCTTTACTAAGGAAAATTGTTGCATAAAAGTTACATTGCACGTGGAGATCAGTGCTTCAGAAATGAGCCAGTCAAATTGCCTAAGTCGATTCTCACTGGAGGCAAAGTTTAAACTTACCAATGCCAATTGCAGGTTTGCACGTGACGTCACGGCGGCCGTCATGATGTTGGGGGATCAAAACTAAAGCATTTCTCTCTTCTTCTTCTTTTTTTTTTTTTTTTTAACTTGTCTCTTCTGGAAACTAAACTCTATTTTCAAGTAAATTCTTCGAGAAAAAATTCTTCTGTTTTGACCTCCTACATGGCCGTCTTGCCGTCTTGGTTGCAAACAAAGAATTGTGATTTGTATTTTCTACTTCTAGGTTGATTTATACTGGTTCTCTTTCTCTCTACGGCGGAAACTAATTCTAGATATGTTCAACAATAACTTCTATGGAAAAATGCGCTAACGGCTGTTCAATGGCCCACGTTCGATTTATTAAAAATTCTAACATGAATCCGCGGCTTCAGGGTCAAAATTACAGTTTCTTTAATACTCCATCGTCTTGCAATTTCCAAAAGAGACCAGCTTGAGCACAAAGAAAACCAAACCAATAGAAAAATGACCAGAAAGCCTCGGAGTCATGTTAAAATTTTAGTATATCGAATGTGGGGAATTGTCCAAACAAGGAAAAGGAAAAGACACACATGCACACCAAGCTTTACATGCATCTTATGTATCAATTTTCATGTCGTATATATACTTCCAACAGATACAACTGGAGGATGGGGGGCAGGGTTTTTCAACTACAAGCGCCTTGCACTAGGGATTCAGGGTTGACCAGCAGTTGCCGACAAGCCGTTTTTCTTTCTGAGTAATTTTCTATGTTACTTTTCTAGATGTTAACGAATGTAGCATACCTGACATCTGTCCTGCTAATTTCGAGTGCAAGAATTTGAAATTTACGTACAAGTGTGAATGCAGAGGAGGGTTTAAATATCAAATTAAGGAGAAAGGAAAAAGCAAGGAATGCGTGGGTGAGTTTCAATTGGCGTATAATTCTCATAACATTGGGCAAAATTATCTGCATTTTACTCAAAAAGGATTGCTTTTTACAACAAAGTTAAAAAAGGGAGATATAAAGAATCAACGATAAGAGGACACAGAAAAAAAACTGAGCCACATAAGGGATTCGAAACCACGCCCCTATGCGGTTCGTAAGTCCAGCCCCAAAAAAGTGACCCTTGCTCGCCAACGAGTCCTCAGTACTCAATGGTTAGAACACGGAGGGTCGTGGGTTCGAATCCCATCTGGGTTCAGATTTTTTTCTATGCCCTCTTATGGTTGATTCTTTATATCTCCCTTTCCTAACTTTATTATTTCATGTCAGTGGGATAGGTTGGATTGCTTTTCTTATCAATACTCGTAAACCATGGCCAACTCAGAGATACTACACACCAACAAATTTTGAAATATCTTTTTCACGTAGAGAACTCCGCTCTTAGGCTTTGCTGAATCTACCGGTACATATACTAGTTAGTGTCTAAGGCAATTGTTGTTGTTGTTGTTGTTGTTGTTGTTTTTCTGCTTTGTGATTGGGTACAACATGACTCATGGTCCACTTTTTTATCCAAGCAAAAGAAAGATCTAAACCTTAACTTGGGGCTTTTACTGATTATTGATTAGTTTGCTGGATTGGCAGCAATTATTGTAACTTATTATATTGACCTCTTTGTTGTTTCTGCTCTTCTGCGATACTTACTTGAGAGCCACGCTACCACTTCAGTTGTTCCTCTTGTATTCCACAGATCGAGATGAATGCTCCGTGAAAGATTCTTGTCCGCTGGCAAATTCATACTGTGTGAACACGTTTGGATCATTCAAGTGCCTTTGTAACAAGGGATACAAAGAGGTTTACGATGCAAAGAAAAAACTTTTAAAATGCCAGGGTATGGTTACAATTGTAGCTGTTACGTCTCTTCATTAATAGCTTCCTTTTTCACTGAAAGGATCGCCTAGTCTGTCGGCCTTTTCATTGCCATTTTAAGACTTCTAGAGAGGTGTTGCTGGAATATTTTTGGTTATACATAGTCTATATACGATGAGTTGTCTGTCAGTTTGTCTACCTGAGTGAACACTACCTTGCTTAAGCAACTACGGCAGCAACGGCAGCCAAAACGTCACTTAGAACTTGCGGAATTCGCCCTGTTTCAAACGTCATCACAACAATTTTACCTCGGTTCAATTTGTCAAATGTTGTAGAATTTTTCTGGGAGAATTTTTCTGACTTTATCTCAGATCAGAAGTTTACAGGAAAAAAATCTTCGTCTAGTGTTCACGTCTTCCATAACACATGAAATTAGGAAGTTTCACGTCGTAGTCGTGCAAGGGCACCAAAGCAAGGTACAAAAAAAAAAGCGGACGTGCAAAGTTACTGTTGTTTTGCTAATCCAAACCTATTGTTTCTTTTGACTGTTGCAATTGTCGTTGCCATCGCCGTCATTATTGCTCAAGCTCCTTATTGTCGGACAAGTAGTCATGGTCCAAGCGACAAAATTTTCTTTGTCAAAAACTTAACTGATTTATATGGGACACTTTTATTTGTCTCGAGAGAGCAACCTTAAAGAAATAGGACTGAAATTAGGTCACAGTCGACTCTCTCCAAGACTCAGACTTTTGGGACCAGCACTATAGCCTGGTTTTCACTAGCACATAAGCTTAAGCTTAAAGACACACGGACACGTAGAATGGTGTATTTGACTTAATTCTTGATACCAGCTCTCCTCAATCCGATGATAAACAGGATTGGAGACGAAACGTCCGCCATATTGCTTTGATATGTTCGCATGAGGACTGGGTCAAAGTGACCTATGATTGGTCCACGAACTTGTGCGTATGCTTGTGCTTATGTCGACCCAGTTTTCACTAGTCAAAGCTACGACATAAGCACAAGCACAAGAAGATCGAACTTGTCCGTTTTTCTTATGCTTATATGCTTATGTCGACCCAGTTTTCACTTGCGTACACATGTGCTTGTACTTATTCTTATGCTTATGCTTATGCGCTAGTGAAAACCAGCCTTATGCATCCGTCTTAGAGAGATCTCCGTCTTAAAAGGATTCAACTAGAGTGAATTAAAAAAATGCAGGGACCAATTTTTCATCTCCGTTATAGCAAGGTGTCCGTCTTGTAGAAGTGTTCTTTAAGATATAAATGACTATATCACATAACTTTTAAAAACAGTTTTAGGATTTTCTAAATAACAAAGTTATATCACACCAAGAAAGGATATATATTCGCGCGAATATTACTGTTGTAGCCAAGAACCAAGAATTTTGAGACCCTCTTTGCGGCATTTTTATATGATCTGTAGATGTTGATGAATGTAAAGATTCGAATCTCTTCAAGTGCCCCGAGCGAACTGAATGCGTCAACCAGCAAGGGGACTACACCTGTCAATGCATATCAGGATATGAATCAACTGTAAAACGTATCACCCAAGCAAAGGACATCAAATGCAAGGGTGAGCTTACCTTTTAATTTATGAGTTTAACGCATGCAATGAGATGCTTTAAGCAAGTGGAGTGAAATGATAATGACAATGATAATAATAATAATAATAATAATAATAATAATAATAATAATGATAATTTTATTCAACTTTAAAAAAATATGTACATAATTTACGGAAATATTTGAAGTAAGAATCAAGTACTATATAACATTAAGAATTATATAAATCATAAAAATAATAGTCACTGTGTCAACAACGATTTCGCAAATACATTCCTTGCGGCTCAGATGCGGTCAGTAACTCTTGCAGGCAGTCCAGAGTTTTAAATCAAGTCATTACCAATCCATCTCTGATATTAAAAAGAAAACAAGTTAAAATCTCCTATTCCCAAATTAATATTCTTTAAAACGTTCTTTAAAATAACAATAATAATAATAATAATAATAATAATAATAAAACTAGAATCTTGCTCTTAAGACTTGGCTGCTCGAAGATTTATTGCACTTTAGAAATTTTCCATAACATTAATGCTATTCCTGGACTTAGCTTCGTCCTTTGCCTATATTCTTTCTTTTTTCGATTCTCCCATTCATCTTTTCATTTTTTTTAAGAAAAATTTTATCTCCTTTTTTTTCTTGTATCAGATGAAGACGAATGCGCAAAGAAGACCTATTCTTGTCACGTGAATGCTACGTGTTCAAACACCATTGGCTCATACAAGTGCATGTGCTTCTCAGGACTTCAAGGCGATGGCCGAACACACTGTACAGGTAAATAAACACTCTTCGCAAGTGAATTCAGTGGTCATTACGCATGCGCGATCGTAGAGATGAATCTGACACCTACAACTACCAACGGATTCAATGCAACTTTCGAATAATAAATTTACTCATGGATTGTTTGGGGATACACTTTATAATTGGCTTTATGAGCAAAACAACAGCACTGCAAGTGCAAAACACTTTTTGCTATATTTCTTTGACTTCACACTGCAAGATTATAACCAACGTGAAAATTGCTAATTTGAAATTAAAACAAACGAAGACGAATCTTTTTAACTCGAACACTCCGGGAAAATTAAGATAATCATTATACTTCATTTGGCAAATTTTACGTCGCTGAACAAACTCGATAAAGTTTGAAAGAATCCAAGCTGAATTTCATTGACCATTCACTGCAGTCCTCGCCGTTGTTGTTTGAGCTCGATAATGATGATGATGATGATGATGACTGCTGTTTCGCCATTTTTGTGGCTCGTCAGGACGGCCTAACAAACAGAAAAGCTCGATCTGCTGTGAAAATTCCCGCTCTCTCTGTTTTTAGCTCTAACATTGCACCCTAACACCCACCGAATCACGCCACATCATGTGTCTCCGGAGGCCAAGAGCCCAAGTATCGCGTTGATGTCTACTTGGTACATTTTTGCTGGTCTTCTTTAGACCCCACGTTCTGCGGCATATTCGTTTGCGGTCCTTAGTAGTTAATTTTCATTTAGCACTAATTAATTGAACGTAATTCAATTCAAAATTTTCCTCAGATTTGTATCCATGCCTGGAAGGAAACAAATGCAGATTTGAACATCAGATATGCAAAAAAATGAAAGGAACTCACTTGTGTGACTGCATTGATGGGTACTATCACGGTTTCAGGAGGTGTGAAGGTACTAAGCTAATGGTAAAGTAGCAACTACCGCATTCAGCCACAATATCCTTCTCCGAAAAAATCAAAAATAGAGTGTATTTATCTATTTTTTATACTTTGAATATTGGGAAATCCTCGACAATATTCCTGGGACTCATGTTGTATTATCTTCCATAGAAATACACATTTTGACGTCATTTCTATGGTCGATAAGAGTGCAGACTGTATTAAGTTGTTGTTGATTTGTTTTTTTATAATAACATCACGATCGACAGTTTTTGACGTCCGATTCCGTTTCTTTGAAAGTCGCACGCGCGAAAAAGTGACCTTCTGTTCTCGACCAACCAGCACCCGATAAATCACTCAGTTATAAAATCATGATTCCTGTTTCGACGGATTTTTCTTAAGATGACCAACATGGGTAAGGATAAACAAATAATTGAGTTGAGACTAAAGATATTAATTATTATTTATAGAATTTTTATTTCTCCCCCTCCTGTGTAAAACTCCTTGGAACAGGAATGCATCAACAGATCTTCGCATAGATTATCAATCATGATATAATTCTAATCCAATAAGTAAGAAGTCTTTTACCTTCTTAAATGATACACATCTATGTTCTTGCAGACAAAAACGAATGTGAATTAGATTCCAAAATTTGTGGATCACACTCTACGTGTACCAACAATGAAGGATCCTACAAATGCAACTGCGAACCTGGTTTTACAAGCGCAAATGGTGATGGGAAGCGTTGTACAGGTAAGAGGCTTTGGGCAGATTTATCTTGACTTCATTGCTTACATTTTTGCTCGTTAGTATACGAGTTAACCCATAGAAAAATTAGCCCTATATACCGATCAGGTTCAAAAATTGAAAGAGTTAATTTGGTTAATTAAAGTAGTTTGCAAAAGTTTCAGCACTTTGCAATCAATAACAAAGGAAGTAAGAAGCAATCAAAAACTGGGAAATTGATGGAAGGGAAAACATTAATGAGGAAATACATTGTTTTTTGTTAATTTTTTTTTTCAGACAGAATTTCTTCGAACCTATTCGATCGGGCTCACATTTTCAGAGATTTTTGATAAAATTGTTATGTTCTTTCAGTATTCAGAGGTTTTATTCTAGTAGGTCTAGTAGCTTTATCAGATGATAAGCATATGTTAACTGCTTGATCTGTCTTTTTGAGATAGAAAATATTTAAATAGAAAATAATTCAACCTGTCAATTGGCAAAAAAAATTGCTGGAAATGCTTGCAAATATCCTTCGAATTTTTCTGGATCTTTGCTTTTTTATTAGAGGAACTTATTTGGTGAAACTTAATATTTTTTATGGTAGATATAGACGAATGCAAGGAAAAGTCTGTTTGTGGAACTGTGGCAAGATGTGAAAATATGCTGGGAATGTTTGACTGCATTTGTCCTCAAGGCTACCGCTATGTTGAAGAAACGAAGGGATGCCCAGGTTAACAACAAAAAACCTTATAGTTAACGCTATCTGAAGTCCACACTTTCCTTCAATTTTTTTTCCAATCGCTGTGTTCAGCAAGGGGAAATGCACAATGGAATGATGATTTTAAACGAACAAGTAAACGTTAACTTTTGCGTATCTTTAGAATACGAAATTCAGGTCTAACATAGTCCATTCTTTGCAATTTTGAGCTTATAGAGGTGTAGAGTACGGGAAATTTTAAACAAGGAATTAATAGTGCAACCCAAACGCAAAACGTTTGTCCAAAACTGATATTCTTAATCTTTGCTTTCAGTTACTCAGAAGTAATACTTAGTATTAGTACAAAAATATATCTCAGGTCGTTCCCTTATAGGTTAGGTACGCTATCAAGAATCATATCAAGATCATGCTGAACTTATAATAATTCAGGAATTAATGTTGATGAAATTATTTTGACCTTAGCTTTACTGATTATCTGATTATGTCATGTAAGCTAAAAAGATCAATATGTTATTTTAAAAAAATTTCCTCATGTTGGCCTCTTTTTTAAAAATATTTCTCGGTATCATGCAGACATAGATGAGTGCGCGGAGCATGTATGTGGTCTTAACACTTTGTGCTTCAACACCAATGGCTCTTATTCGTGCGCCTGTCAAGCTGGATTTCGCTCAGAAAATCACACGTTAAACTGCACGGGTGAGTAACTAAATAGGGTGTTTTCTGGGAAAATAACATTGAATGGTTTATTGATTACACCTTACTAATTTGTTTGCGGCGTGCGTCTTTCAATCCAAACTTTTCCATGCCCTATTAACGAATTGAGTTGAGATCCTTCTATTGAATGATCACTCTATTTTAGAACAAATTATCAATCATTGACACCATTCAAGCTTCCAGGTACTACATGCTTTGGTTTTTCTTAATATTTGAGTGTATCCTCAAATCAAACTACACCCTAGCAAGGGATAACTATTGGCGGAAATATCGTGTAAAATCCACGCCCAATTCGATCCGCGGTTATGCCAGAGGAATTATCCATCTTACCTTCTTTCACACAACAACTTTGAGAGGCTTTTGTTGGTAACTTTCACGAGCACGCAAGTATCTGCTACTCTAGTTTAAGACCATAAATGTTGTTTACAAAAAAAGAGTGAGTGGCTTCCAGTGACAACCTCGTCCCGAGGGCCCCTCCCATTTTTATTAGGAAAAAGCCCTTGTGACGAGGTTGTTCCAGTGAAGGATTTTCCCAGCTGAGGACTGGTAGAAAATCTAGCTAGTCCAGTCAGATTAGAGTTTGCATATTTCATATTATAACTCTTAAGAACTCAGGACTTTTGTTGCCAACATTTCAGACCGTAAGGCTGAGCTTGAAATCGAAAATCTTTCGTGCCGAAAATATCTACAAATTATATAAAACGACTGATGAGAAAGTATCTCTTCCATCTTAGACGCTTTATTCTGTAATTTCTTTAAAGTAATATGATGAATTCGATTTGCATTTTCTTGTTATATTTCAGATATTGATGAATGTTTGGAGAACACTTACACCTGCGACGCAGCGTCAAACTGTGAAAACACACTAGGTGGATATGACTGCAAGTGTAAGGAGGGCTATTATAAGACAGCTCAAGGCACATGTGCAGGTAATAAAATCACGTGTTGTGAGCACATGAAGAAAAATATGCTTTAGGTGAGACGTTAAAGGGCCCTAAAAATTTGTCAATGATAGTAGAAAGCCCTAATATAGACTTAACCTTTCCTGGAGTTTGAATAAAAACCGCATACGAGGGAATGGTCTTCAAAAAACGGGGCGGTAAGTTGTACCCAACCTCCCTTCCCCCCGTGATTTGGCCTGACATGACTGACCGGCCCACTTTTACGAAAAAGGGGGCAATGGAATACGAAATCTGATGTCTAATGTCTCCTTCACTCTGTGTTTATGTAATAATATATTTACTAACAATTAACCCCCAGCAGTTGTTCGTCTATCCCGCCTAGATTAGCAGTTGCTACTTGCAGTCAGTGTAATTACTGAAGTTAAGTTCTTCAATTCTCAATGGGAACGGCCTATGATCCTTCAATAGCAGAGAGAGTATACTTCCACTGGTTACTCACACACCTTATGTAAAACACACTCCTACATACAGCTAACTCAAATCTCTATATAACTCGTCGTGTCCAATACACTTTCCTTATTCTTGCTGCAGTCCATGGTTTTTTAAATCCTTTGAAACCTCTCTTGCAGAGAAGTGCGGTGTAAGCTGTGGCGAAAATGCCTTTTGTCATCATGGACAGTGTCTCTGCCTTCCTGGGTACTCCCTTGGACCGTTCAATGAGTGTTACGAAGGCAAGTTGCTATAATCTTAAAAACTCCGCTTACGATTACAGTTTTATAGTAACTTTGGTGACAATTTTGATATTATACGTTGCTTTGGGGAAAATTTTCAAGCGCTGAATTCATATTACTACCCGGATCATAAAAGGATAAAACGTCTTTTAGCTTTTATGACAGATATCCCAAGCGGTTGGTCTTGAGAGATATCGTACAACCCTCTGCAACTTCGAAAACACTACCAAGTCTTATGAGAATAAATAATCATGAACTAAAAGGGTCATAAAAATTTCATGGCTGTATTAATGAACGAAATAGTCTTATTAAAGGAGGTTCTTAAGTGAGAAAATTAGTAAGTAGTTTTTATCGAATGAAAGGTGGGATTTAAAATGGGGATAGTCGAAAGGTGAGATCACTGTATCACGTGACTTAAATTATGGACTCTTTCAAAGAGAATAATGACAATGTATCTCATGAACGTTAATTCTGGTTTCGTTTCTAGATTCTTTCTTTTTAGTTGGATCAGGAAAGGCTCTTCAGTCTCCCTTTATGCTCATCATGGCTGGACTGTTTGGATGTAAATCTTTTCTTTGAGCTTTCTTCTACTTTCAATGCAATGAGTAAAATTCAGGTTGCAGCATTTCTGATCAAATCTTTAGATTAATTAAAACTGAAACACACTGGCTGAGAAACGTTTATCGGAATTGTGATGCGATACTAAATATAATACTTGTAAATTATAAAATAATGAAACGTCTTTGTTCATTGCTGCGACATTTATTGTAAAGAAAAACTGCATTCACTTGTTTTCAAGTTTTCGAAAAAACTGAAGCACTGGCTAATGTAAAAAGTTTGAATGTCCATAACGAGAAAATGGCTCTTTCACGTAAAACCGGGAAAATACATGTTTGACAATCAACAATTAACTACTACTAACAGATTTTTATATTTCAAAATGAAATCATGTTAAATGGCGTTTCTAAGGATACCGAATAAATAACTGGAGTTCCTGTGGTACATGGTGTCTCTATCTTTCGCTACCTTTCGCCATCATTGTAGCACCCGGTACCCTGTATGGTAACTCAACCTTCCCGTAACATGTTTTCTTGACAAATAAAAATGTATTTCAGTTTCTCAGGTGTAATATTTTAGACTTGTAGATAAGTTAAGAGCAGATTCCTCAAGTTCACGACGTCTTTTTTATTGTGTCATTTTCCATCGAAGAGCTGATTTCAAAAAGAAAAAATAATTATAGGGGTTGTCAATTTAAAATTATTTAGCAAGAGCGCTTTTATTTTAAAAAAAAAATCATACATATAATAAGTTCGCATCCAAAAGCAGACTTCCATTTGAATGAGCAAATTCTCGGGCATTCAATGTATTGATTTGGTTCAATACCCATGTAAATACTGTGCGAAGCATATTGCAAATTTTGTAGGACTTCCAAACGCGTTATGTTCCCACCCTGCCTAGAAGTAAGGGAATTGAAAATTTCGTGGTTTTCATTTACATTACATCTTTTTTTCAAATCGCGACACAATAAACCACCGCAGACAAAAATGATTCAATGGAACCATTCGCCCCACGCAAGGGAATCCAAGACCGTCTTGGATTCTGGATTCTGCGCTGTGGAACTTGGATTCCCGATTCTAATCGTTAGTATGATTTTGGATTCCTTGAGCTGTATTCCGGATTCCAAAGCCCAGGATTCTGGAATCCTCAAGGAAAAAGTTCCCAGCTCCCGGATTCCACAAGCAAAAATTTCTCTGATTGCGGAATCCGGATTCCCTTATAATTCATTAGACGAATTAAATCTCCACTGCTGATTGTATTCCATAGCGATGAATCTACTCACTGGAAGTTCGAAACCTACTGCTCACACCTTCAAGTCCTATAATGTCTGCTGGACGGGATTGCTTGATACCACACACCCTCCCCCGGGGGTACTTCATTATATAGCCTATACAGGGATGTGCTGCTACGCCGGGTATGGTTTTTGACCTCTCTGTCCTAAACAGGGTGTATAATCTAGTGTGAGTCTGTCCTAAACAGGGTATACAATTCCGTGTGAGTCTGTCAACAGGGTATTGCTTGCACGGATTGATCTGATTTTCTAGATGAATTTTGTTCGTAGTCCAAGTATACAAAGCAGTGACTTTTTCGTGAATTTGCTCTACTACAGTCGCCAATATTAAAATGGCTTTAAAACAAAAACGGCTTGCATTTTGTCCTATGTCCTCCAGGGTTGTCCCAAACAAGGCATGTATTTTAGGATTTTTTTGTCCTAAACCAGGTCAGGGTTCTAAACCCTCAGCGGCTCACCCACTGACCCAAATATTGGTCAAGTACCCCCCCCCCCCCCCGGGAACTCTCCCCACTCGCCTGAG
Source organism: Porites cylindrica (assembly GCA_964035525.1). Lineage (NCBI taxonomy): Eukaryota > Metazoa > Cnidaria > Anthozoa > Scleractinia > Poritidae > Porites > Porites cylindrica. Next base: position 58,390,083 of record OZ037775.1, read on the forward strand.
TACGTAGATGTACGCTCTCCGGTAAGGACGGAAAAATGCACATTACACCCATGGTTTAAAAATCAAGTTAACTAGGGACATCTATGCAGAAAGTGGTTGAAGCGCTTCTTAGTGCTTTTGAGTAGCAAGCTCCAATGTATAACAACAAAAACGAACAATTGTTAAATTCAAGAAAACGGGCTCGATTTTTTTTGGAAATGAGGTTGTATGCCCTGTTTCTCAACGAGATTTTGCGCTGAGAATTAAGGAAACATATACCTACAACGATAGGCAGCCAGCAAACGTAGATGAGAAACACCGCTGACTGAAGAATCTTCTAAACTGGCGCCTCTCCTTTATATGCCCACTTCGTTCCTTGTGGGGACCTCTGGGATAGCTGCCTTGTTCTGGTAACGTACTTATCTTTCTTGCCATGGTTGGCCTTTCATTGTTGCCTTGCTTACAATTTTCCTCTGTCTCTTAAATTAGATTTTCCTGCCCTACGTATACTGTCATATGTTTCCATAAAGTGCACGCCGTGCAGTTTTTGCGTGTTTTTATTTTTTGTTAAGCTTTTCCGTGGTTTTGACTGAGGTGTTGGTGTCGAGGAGTATAGTCATGTCAATGAGAAGGCAGGTTTTGTCCTTCTTGTTCGTTAGCCGGGTGTCCGGCCTTTTAGCTGCAATGGTCCTGTCAGTGTGGATGGACATGTCCTACAGAATGGTGACGCTCTCCTTCTCGGTGACAGGCTTGGGTTCATGCTCATACCATCGTTCCTTCACCTCAATACCAAACTCTCTGCAGATCTTCCAGTGCATGTGTGCAGTTGTTTTGTGTTGGCGGTGTATGTATTCAGTTTTAGCCAGTTCAGGGCAGCCAGAGACCAGATGGTCAATGGTCTCTCCTAAACGGCCACACAGTCTGCATTTTGGGTCCACGTCAGGCTTCTTGAGGATGTTGTGGTGGTACCAGCGTGTTGGTAGGCTTTGATCTTGGGCAGCGATGATAAATCCCTTAGTTTCTGCCTTGAAGCCAGGTGCTTTTAGCCATCTGTGGGTCTTGTCGTGGTCCACGTCAGCCTGTTTCACCAGCTGTGGGTATTTGCCGTGGAGCAGCATCATCATCATCATCATTTTCAGTACCTGGTCACGACTTAAAATGGGATCATTTTATTTTTTTGGGCAAGAGAACGGTTGGACACCCATTGTACGATAAAGGAGACTATTGATATGGGATTTAAAACCTTCCGTAAAAAAAATGTTATCAGTGAAAAACGTCACCACGTTTATTATTAATAGAGGATGTTAGCCTCAACAACGAGTACGAGTACGAGAACGACTTCAAGCCGTACTCGTACTCGAAGTCGTTTTCTCAGCTTTCTATGTTAGCGATGACACCGAGTTCGAGTTTATAGAAAATAAAATCATGGGATTCCGCATGACTGGGCTCCTTATCCAGTGTGGTTCTTGTGTTGAATTTGATGAGTATTAGCGTGTTTTGAGAGCCCGAAGGTCCATCCTCCAGTTTTCAAAGGAAAATCGATTTTTCGAGGTAACTCGAAGGATGGTTAGTCGCGGTCTTAAAACACGCTAAAACCCATCAAATTCAACACAACCACACTCGATAAAGAAGTAAGTATTCTTTATTGATATCTTCGACTGTTGGGATTTTTTCGACCAAATAATGGCAATTTTCGGGGTTATTTGTTATTTCGTGAGCCTGTGAGGCCTGTGGAGAGACATGAAACTTTCCCGGGTAAATGCAAATTTACTCTGTGTAGGAAATATCGCGTTCGGTTGCTTTTCCTCGACTTCAAAAGCAGTATTTTACATATGACATAATATAAGGAATGTTCAAGATGATAAAGAGGGGCTAGAAACGAAAAGAAACTGCATTAAACGATCGGAATTTATCTTCGAAAACCAGCTCTTCCCAGTCGTTCTACCCACTTCGAGTTTTTGGTGAGAACTCGTCGTAGTGCAACTTGACAGGACGACTTGAAAACGTGGAGATGCGCAGAACGGATGCACAGTACGCAAAATCGCTGATCTCGTTCTAGAACTCGTACTCGTTGTCGATGCTAACATCCTCTATTAGTAACGCGACGACAACAATTGCAAATTGAAAGAGATGGAGTAACAATGATAAGAGTTGCAAAAGCGCGAACTCCTTTGTTTAACTGAAGTTCTTGCAGCCTTCGCAGTCGCGGTTGCTTACTTAAAGCTCTCCAATGAAATGTTTTGGAAGGCCCCTCAGAAACGGAATTAGAAGTGAAACATTGGCAGAAAGTTGGATGGTTAGAATAGAAGTCCAATAAAACACAAGATGCCGCAAACTAAAGTAAATAATTTCCTTTTATTTAGAAATCTTATAAAAATAGCTCTGACTATGTAAACACCTAACATTATCTAACAATATTATCATGCTTTAATTTTAGAATGGTCCATCCAAATTAGCCTCAGATAAGTGAGTGTTAAAATTTAGTCTAATATACCAATTATTTTCTACACTTAGCGCACATAAAATGTCTATTGACTGACCTAACATACGTAAACTCTTAAATCTGATAGTTTTCCCCCCTACGGTGGATACGTTCAATGCTTACAAAGCAGAATTTCTGTCAATTTTCTTTGCCTCCAATTTGATATTTGCTAAAAAAAAAATAAACAAATAAAAAAACAAACGGCAACGCGGATTAAAATTTAACCCAAGGTTGGCAATAGTCGGCCTTCCGAACACTGGGCCATGGAGTACAAAACCGAATTTTTATACACTGTATAAAGTAAAATCTTAATTTCGATGTTACACATCAGCAACTATTTGTTATAAATAAAAACGCAATAGACTCCTTCGTCTTAATGACGAACATATAGAATTAGAGACGAATCCGTCTAAGACGGGTACCATAAATGATCTAATACACGCTCCCGGGGCCTTTATTTAATTTTAGGAGCCTGATGTTTGAATACATAGGAGGGGTTTCAAAGAGAAAGAAAGTCGGTTGTTCTTATAACTGTTACAAACTTCGGACACCACAGTTATAGTTTACAAATAGGAGACTGTTTATCGTTCTTGTTCTTTTTTTAATCTCAACGTCGATGTCAGAATCTTAACTTTGAAACTGATATTGAACAAGAGGTAATGCACAAACTTTAAATCAGGCAAGAAACTGGATAACTTGGGTGATTCTGCTCTACTTCGCTATTAATTTTTAGTATTTGAAGCAATTGTCGAAGTGAGCGTTTATTGGAGAGAGAGGCGCCTGATACAAACACAAAAGTGTAGGAGGCGTTTATTTAGAGAGGGTGTCTATAAGATCATTTACGGCATTTCGTCTAATTGGTTGATCCACAAGTATATACATACTTACTACACTGTACAACAGTGAATGGTTTAAACTCACGAGTCATTTCATAATTTTTAAGTACGCGAAGCATGATCGTCCGGATGAGCGTAGTCCTGAATAGGGCTGCTGCTGACAGTGACTGACGTTTCGACAACCTGTGCAGTGGTCACCTTCAGAATGAAAGTGAGTTGTATCGCGTAAGTTGATCGTATTAAACACATCAAACGCACAAATCATATTAAGAATCCTCAAACCCAATAACATCACGGCTTAACTGAAAGACAACAAACGACATCACGACTTAATTGACCAATCAGTTCAATAACCAACATTTAATACCATCGACCGACGTTAGAGAACTCTATTTGACTCTGAAGATGACTACTGCACACGTTATCGAAATGTCAGTCACCGTCAACATCAGTCCTTCTCAGGACTACACTGACCCAAACGATCATACCACCTACTTACACTATACAATAATGATACACTATCAGCAAAACTTTCATGCTGTATTCAAACTTACCCCCTAATGCGGTGATTTTCAATGAGACAATTACACGATAGCAGCATTTTAATACATTCAACTACCAAATCCGTTAGTCTGCTGTTTTCTTGTGCAAATTTCAGCCAGTTTTCTTGAAACCTCAGCAGGATTGACAAATTAAAACCATAATGCGAAAACAAAATAAATTCAGGTACTTTTGTCATATGACGTCATCGTGAAAATGGCCAATTACCCGGGCAACTGATAAAACATAAGACAATAAATTTCGACTTCCAATTAATTCTAATTATTATTCAATCAATTAGAATTTGTTGTGGGGGGGTATGTCTCTGGGAAACTGCCACCTACCGTAAGTCCCGTACGCTAGGCGCCAGCTAGACGTACTTTCCTCGAACTGATTGGCTTATTTAATTATCAACACGTTTATAATTGGCCGAAGTAATAACAAGAACTTGCATTTTGGTTTTATAACACTCAATAACACAGTTCTCCCTTGATATGGTAATTTTTCGAGTAGAAAACTATAAAAACGGGTGTAAAAAGGAATGCTTTGTAAAGCAGAAAGAGATACCGTATGTAAAGTTTTATAAAAATACAAATTAAACAACGACAAAAAATTTAAATACAAGAAAATATAAACTCTGCAAAAATACAACAAACGCCTTCTGTTCAGTAACCTTATTATGACACCTACACTATCCTAAAACGAACCACAAAAATATTCTTCTTCATTATTTGAGTTGATACGGTAAACACAAAAAAAGCGCTCCCACCGAGACGACGAAGCACCACCGTTTTTAACCTAAGATAACACATTGTCCTGGTTATTCTGAAATAAACCTTACTCACTAGGTTTTGCCGTTGCGCTCGTTGTAGATCATGTGATAATCTCCGGACATTCTTGGAATTAGAGAGTGAATGCAAGCACAACTATTATACAGCTCTGGACACTTCCCTATAATAGGTTGTCACATGGACTACATTAAGGGCAATAACAAACATTTAACTTTAAATTTGAACCGGGTTCGTACAGATTTTTGGACCCAAAATTCAAGACTTTTTCCAGACTTTTTTTCCAAAAACAACGCTTTCTTTTTCCAGACTCAAGGTTATCAAATAGTTGATAAATAGAGACTTACAAAGAACCAAAGCTTTTTTCATGTTGCGCTGCAAACGTACAGGCGAGATTGAATAAGATTTGAACAATACGAAACAATTCTACTTATAAAGCACTTGTAGTGACTTGAAAAATATCAAGACTTTTAAGCACTTTTCCAGACTTTATCTCCATTTTCCAGACTTTTCCCAGGTCTGGAAAATTACTAGGCAAATTTCAAGACTTTTTCAGGAATTCAAGACTCTGTACCAACCCTGTTTGAACAAGGCCTATCGTCATGGTTTACCTTAACAAAACTTTTGAGACATAAAGACTCGGTAATCATGCCAGCCATAAAATCCTACAGTACCAAGCGCCTCTTCTGAGAACTCTTTGAGAACTTCAAGTGTGTTAGATCCTCATATGCCAAAGACGGACCTCGCGGGGACTTCAATCTGCTGTTTACACAAGCCTGGTGTTTGCGATTAATTTTCAAAGAGGTAGTTGGCTATATGGCACTGCAAGGCTTCTCTTTCACCCTATGACGAGTAATTTACATTAACCACATTAAAAACACGATATTGCAATTATAGAAAACAGTTAAAAGTCCGTCTAGTTAGTCAGAAGACAGCAAAAAAGGGGTACAGTCAGTTAAATTAATTGCTAGAATGTACTATCATTTGTCACCAAAAGCCATAATGGCTCTTGTTTGTCACACATTTCAACTACCAACGATGAAAGATCATCTTAGGAAGTCTAAGTTTCAACCAAGTATAGCTGCAGAAACTTATAGCGCTAACATCATTGACAAATTGCAATTATCATAATGTAACAACATCGTCAATGCCCCTGTTTTCAATATGCCGATCATACAACTCTCTATCTTCATTCGAAATTCTGTGATTTAGACGAACGTATCACCGAACTGAATTGTGCTATGACACGTCTTGAGAACGATTCTATTGACTTTAACTTAGCCTCAAAGACCAAATATCAACAAGGCACTGGATGTCGACGACCCACAACTTAAACAACCTCTCGCTCCCGGTCAACTGTCAAAGAGTGCCTCTGGAACGCGTTCAAACCACTAAACTGTTTGGAGTGCATATTGACGAACACATGACATGGAATGCACATATAACCAAAACTCTTGCATCATGCTTCGGGACCTTAGCTGTATTGAGAAAGCTGAAACTTCTAGCTCCTCACCGTAAGGAAACAACTAGATGAGAGTCTTGTTTTTTCCAACCAGATTATGCCTGTATTGTTTTTATCCATTACCAGCCTATCAACTAAAACGATTTCAACGGCTCCAGCATGCGTGCGCTAGTTTTGTCCTAAAGAAATATGCCAAGGAGGCTGATCTTTTTACATTGAATTGGCTACTGAAATGTAAAACAGGAGGAAAACGGCAATGTTAAAAATGGCTTTTAAAGCTCTTTATGGCACTAACTTTCCAGATTACTTGAATCTTAGTTTACACAAAGTTCACTCCTATAACCTAAGATCTTCAGTAGCTCCAACTATCAGAGCTCCTACTAATGAAAGGCAACACTTTTTGAGACTCGTCTGCCTCAGCTTTCAACCACCTATATATCCGGGGGGGACTCCGCATATGAAAGGGGTGAGGATGCTCGTCGGAAATTTTGAATTAAACCCCTAAAGAAGACCGATCTGGGCATGGCCCAAGCTTTTTTTGGCCCCTAAAAGAGACCTTATTAAAACACAGACAATATATATTTTTTCATATTTTTTCGCGTGCAACCCTAAACGAGACCTTCACGGCTAAATATGATGGCGTTTTGCCCAGAACACCCTAAGTGAGGCCAAAATGGGCTCCTGATACAGCTATTTCGAGAAAGGTTGTCGGGAAAAGTGCACGCGACAATTCTGAAAGGCATTGTGGGTGGTTTTGAGTTCTCTTTTTTTCAAAGAAATCTGAAAGAATTGGCACGAAAGGCCGTGGAAATGTGTTTGCGAGGGCTAAAGGAAAGTAACAAAAGTAGGTTCGACAGCGACAGTTGTCAGAAACAGTGTATTGATCATATCCCATCTTACCTTTCGGGATTGTCGCGTGCACATTTTTTCTGACAACCTTTCTCGAAATAGCTGTATATACTTGCTGAGGTCAGGAACACAACGGAGTATAAACTTTTCTGTAAATCAGTCAGGCCTCGATTTGATCAGTATTTTTGTTGTCGTACCGTTATGTACTACGTAGTAAAAATTGTTATCCTACTACATCTTAGTACCTATATAGGTTTTTATTACAATATTTAAATAAATAAATTTACTTAGAGATGCAGGCGAAGAACCACTTGGTGGATGTAATGCATTAAAGTCATTATTATTGTTATTATTATTATTATTATTATTATTATTATTATTATTATTTTTATTATTATTATTATTATTATTATTATTATCATTATCATTATTTTACGCGCGTAAATAATGTCTGAAAGGTCACTCGCGGCCTGCCATACATTGCCTCTATTTTATTTGCGCATGTGAAAATAACGCAGCAGTGGAAATCCACCCTAAGACTTGAGCAAAACTAGAAATGATCGAAACAAACCCTTTACGTAAAAGTTCTAAAAGCGGTAACAGCTCTTATTGTTAACTTAAGAGTGAATATTGCTAAGGACAGAACAAAAGTGGAAATGTTCAAACGCAACCCTTACTTCATACTTTGTGTGCAGTAAGCACTTGAAATAAGATTACTCACTGTAGTATTTGTTTGATCTCTAACGAAAGTCTTAAGTGCACATCAAGGGAAGGCGGAAGGGAGGTGGGCCTCGACATGTGCTTTGGATAACATTTTGCACCTTAAAACGGGGCTTTGTAGGTAGAACCTTTCAAAGACCAGAGCAACAGTTGTAAATCTAGTTACATTAATTCCTTCGTCTCGACAGAACTGGTATCATTTTATAGCCTTACCCCCTGTCCCAAACAAACCCACCCAAAAACAAACACACTGCATCCCCAGCTTCCCGGTTCCTGTACCTTGCCATTTACATGCCCAGTTAATTAAATCGCATTTGGTCTTCCAGATTCAATAAAGGCTATGATAACAACAAACTGGAGGACTTACTTTTAGGGAGACATAAAATATTCTTTCAGGATGTTTATCACTTGGAATATTGTAGGGCGACTAGCTGGAAAGAACTGGATGCAATTAGTAACCAGCTCTTTCAGGTCTGGGAATTTTTGGAATACTTCACGGCGACCACCTGGAACAGGAACAATCTCGCGGGTGCACTTTGTCACCAGGTCATCAAGGTCTGGAAATCGTCCATTTGATTGTTTAACCAGACGAGACAGTTCCCCAAGATCTGGTGATCGGCATATCACCATTTCGAAAATAACCCAACCTGTGTTCCAAATATCCGTCTGAAATAAACAGTAGAATGGTTTACAAAAACTGTAACACAGAAAGGAACAGTTAATGTTATAATAGTCTGGGACCAGGCTCCGCAGTGGGAGGGAAAGGCAAAAGCATGATGAGACAGCAAAATAATTATTCTCCTTTTTTGCTTTTTTCCCCACTGTGGAGCCTGGTCCCAGGCTAATGTTACAACAGCATCCTTGAGCTAAAAGACCATAAAGCTCTTAACCACAAAACATTAAACATGAACATTAAATGACAATATTGATTGTGAGGAGAGAAAGTATCATGATTAAGTTCAGTTTTCTTTATTTGCTTTTTGCTCTTCTCCGTCTACGAGGAGAGATTTCTCTGTTGCATGGCTTTTAGCGTTTACAAAGTTATTCGCGTCCTCTGTCTGTCGCGTATGTGTAGTTGGTCATAAGCTACCTATCTACCTAGTACCTAACCACAGCTTCAATCACGTGTGAAAGCAAGCATTTCATTCAAGTAATCCTGTAACAAAACCACTAAGTAAAAAATTAATGCAGGGAAGAAAAATACCGCTCTTGCTCACCTTAAGCGACTGAGGGAAGATAGAATTGCTGTCATATGACTGACCGTCATAGTGGAGAACTTCACGTGCCACGTTATCTTGCGTTAATACTTTTGCCAGGCCAAAGTCACTTAATTTGGCAATTTCTGGGTTATCATTGATCAAGATGTTTTTACTCTTTAAGTCCAGATGAAGAATACCAAGTTGTTGTAAATATTCCAGTCCATATGCAACATCTAATCCAAAACGCATTATGGAGTGAATCCTTAGACTACCATTTTTTTGTTTTATATGCTGATGGAGGTTCTCATCCATCCTCTCCATGACAAGTGCTTCAGATTTAGAACATGTACCTAGAAAGGCTACAATGTTTTCATGCTTCAACCAACGTAAAATTCTTATTTCATTCATTAAATATGATTGACCCCTTTGGTCTTTCGGGATCTTCATGGCCACATAGGCTGCTCCTTGAATGACTATACCAAAACTGCCTTGGCCCAACTTTGACCCAGTAGTAAGCTTGAGTGGGGTTTTTGTTTGCTCCCATATTTCCCGAGGCGGAATAATTTGTAACAACTTGTGTCGGATCAACTTTGCTTCATTTACCACTGTTGGGAGAAAATCATCATTCCATTGTGGTTGTCTAGACTGGATCCCAGCATGACCTTGTTTCTAACAAAACAAATAGCATCCATTGTGCAAAAGTAATCAGTAAAACTCTCAATCATGAGTTAAAAGGAAAGCTTCCAGTGAAAACAAATAAGGACAATATGGGGAGGAGTGTACTGTGGGAATAGGAGGGGTTTAGAGACGCAAATGGAAAATACTATGGGGTTCAGTGGGCAAAGAAAAAGAGAACACATGTACATCCTGTATTATAATTAAAGGTGATAATTCTGCCAGCTGACAAGAAAGGCTAATTTCCGGCTAGCGGGGGCTTTTCAATGAGTCCCCTATTCATTAGGAATAAGCAACTCAGCCACACAAAGTTTTGTTTCAATTCTGGCAAGATTTACCCCCTGAATTGTGTTTACTATGACTTGAAAACTGTGGGAAAAAACATGACGGGGCAAAACAAAAGTGCCGTCCAAAAGCCAGGGCTAGTGGAGCAACCCTCTGGGCTAGCATGTTTTAATTACTAGTTCATTGTCGCCAAGCAACATTAGGTGAGGTTGTTGAAATAGGGGGTTGGAGAGCCTGCAAGACTGCTTCGGAGTGACAAACTTCAGCAACAGCTTTCCCAAACAGCAAGCAATTATTTTACATTATTATTTTGGGGGGCAGGGGGTACACAACAAATACTTATGCGGGGAGGCTCCGCCCTGAGGTCCAACCCCTTTCATATACCCTCTATTGACAACTGGTACCCCTTTCACATACATTGTTTAGCACTTTGCATCTCTTTAAACTGCTGTAAATGTATTGTCTTTTAAATTGGAATCAATCAACAAAATGTGACGACTTTTATCAACTTTTTCAAGCCATAAAATTCAGATTTTCCTATCCTTTTGTATACTTCAGCTAGTGAATTCCCTACCCTTTCATATACCTGAAGCCTGAAAAAGGTACCCCTTTCAGGCAAGCCTCCCTGTATAGGCCATCATAGGGAGTACCCCCCCCCCCCCCCTCCCAAGCCCCTAGTCCCAAAAGCCATAGGAAACTGCTAAACTAGAGAACAGTAGAGTTAAAAATCCTAGAAGAGCCCTTTATTAGGGCTTTCATTCATTCATTCATTCATTCATTCATTCATATACAGGGCTGTCAATAAGGGCTGGTAGGATGGCCAAAACTGCCGGCTTAAGTTAGCCACCTTTAGGCAGCTACTTTTATCTCCTTCTACCATAGGATCTAACAAAAAATAAGCACCATCAAATAAAATTGTAAAGCATCCGTTTCCCAGTTTTGAATGACATTGAACACATATTTAAACAGGATTAGATCTGTGAATCGTTCAACCCTATGATGTCATGGAATGCCTGGGACATTTAGGAGACTCTAACAAAATGTCCCTAGATGCCTTGGCCCTCAAGAACTTGGCCTTTGGTGCGAGGTTCCAAACCCACCTAATATTCATTATCAGCCTGCTACTTAAAAACTTTTTGACAGCCCTGCTATATTAATATATCTTTAGGTAATTGAAAGGTACAAGTACCAATACCATACCTCCATTATACTCTTCACATCCTCGTCTGAGTTTTCAACTGGTCTTTTGGAGCCTTAAAAAAAAAAAGCAAGAAAACAATCATTACACAAAAATGTACACAGAATTATTGCGGGAACTCGCGGAAGTACAAACAAGAGTGGTACTAATGATACTGTGATTTGAAGCTTTTAATTAAGAATAAATTGTTTCCACAAGACATGAGTACCTTTCAGTCAGACCGTTTAGCATGCCTGGGTTAGAAGTGACAGTCTTGGTGGGTTCAAGTCGCAACTGCTGCAGGCCATTGAAAATGTTTTATAATAATAATAATGGAATTTATATAGCACTTATAGATCGCTGTTCTAAGCACTTTACAATGTAAAAAAGGACATAAGAATATCTTTAATCACAAGCCTACATATAACCCTACTGTACATATTGGGAAATTTATAGCATACACATCTTAAAAAGGAAAGAAAACAAAAACAAATATGATGAAACTAAATATCATATACCTTTTTGAAAAGAAACGTTTTCAACTTAGATTTAAAAAGATTAACATCAGAATAAGCTCGAATTTCAAAGGGGAGCTTGTTCCATAGTCAGGGGCAGCAACGGAAAACGCTTGCTGGCCATAAGTTTTCATGTAAAAATTGGGTTCTTCAAGACATAAATGATCCCTTGATGACCGTAATGTCCTTGATTGATGGTAAAATTTTAAAATATCTTCAAGATAATGGGGACCGGAGCCATTCAATGCTTTAAAAGTTATTAAATTTATTTTAAAAACAATTCTCTCCTCAACAGGAAGCCAGTGAAGATCTCTTAGAGTCCCGGTGATGTGATCTCGTTTTTTGAGACCGGCTATAACTCGAGCAGCCGCATTTTGAACGGACTGCAACCTGCAACTATGTCCCATTTTTGGGCACCAAAAAGAAGAGAATTACAAAAGTCCAACTTCTAACTATTACTGTGAATTAGAATTTCTGTGGTACTTTTACTTATGTATTTTCTTATTTTAGAAATATTTCGTATGTGATAGAAGGCACCCTTAACTATTGTATTAACATGTGGTGAAAGTGACATTGTGTCGACAAAAATCACGCCAAGATTGCGAGCCTGTTGAGTGGGCCTGATGTTTTCCATGCCAACAGAAATAGTGGGAGGGGGCAACGAATGACAAAAACCGGAGTGCAGAAAGAGAAATTCTGATTTACCATTGTTAAGCTTTAACTTGTTGGCAGTCATCCACAAATTGATGTCAGCAACGCAGTTCTCAAGGCATTGTTTTGCAGCCACTAGATCAGAGGTGTCATTGCAAGCAAAAGATGTATAAAGCTGCGAGTCATCAGCATAAAAGTGAAACGACAAGCCATGCTCACGAACAATATCACTCAGTGGAGATGTATACAATAAGTAAAGCATGGGGCCTAGGACCGAACCTTGAGGCACAGCCCGATGAAGAGGTCATACTGTGGATGAAGCGTCGTCTACTTTCCCAAGCTGAGTACGGTCTGTAAGGAAAGATCGTAGCCAATCCAGGGCTTTTCCTTTTATACCGAACCTAGAGGAGAATCTTCCTAGAAGAATTTCATGATCAACTGTATCAAAGGCTGCAGAAAGATCCAATAGCAAAAGCACAACACCGCGATGACTACCAATGGCTTTGAGGATATCATCCTGCACTCGAACATAAATATTCCCAGAGTTGCGTAGCCGCTACTTTTTCTGTCGCCTTGGACACAAGCATGAGGTTCGATACCGGTCTGAAGCTTGGATAGAGCTCAGTGTCAAGGGATGATTTTTCAAGAAGAGGAGATAAAATAGCCCTTTTCATAGGCAGAGGAACTTCACCACTTTCTAAAGAGCAATTAACAATCTTTGTTATTTTTGGTACCAAATCAGAAAAGCACAACTCAAGTAAGTTAGAAGGTATCGGGTCTAAGGAGCACAACTTCCTAGCCACTTTAGTTATTAATTTGCTCAGTTTGACAGCAGTAGGTCGGCTTGAACTGGTTAAACTCACATTGAATAGAGGGATTATCAAAACGGGAAAATCGGAAAGGGATATCAGGCAGTGCCAAAGAGTCTAGATTTGCTCGAATTGTGGCAATCTTGCTTGAGAAAAAATCCACAAGGTTGTTACATAATTCTTTTGCAGACTCGCAAGAAGGGTAACACTTCTCCCATGTCAGGTTTAACATGCGGTCAATGGCGGAAAACAACACCTTGTTATAGCAGTAGGCTGGAAAACCAGATCACTAGCAGGTGGAGAAGACGTAAATCTGTGTTTTTTTGTGTGTGTAGGCAGCAAATCATCCACTCGAAGCATTATTATGACTGGGCAATAGAATATTATTGTGGTGTTTGATACTTACAATACATACATAATAACAATAACTAATTAACAATATTTATATATGATAATGAAAATATATTATAATAATATTATAAATACATAATAATGATAATAACAATTTACACTGATTAATCATTAAAGGCACCCACCAGCATCCAGAATCTAGGGTTGAACTGACTCAAACTAATACGAGTTACATGTACAAGTGAGCTAACAGAGATGTAGAATGCAACTTGGACAGGCCAGAAACTTGGTTACAAATAATTTATAAAGATGTTTACAGCAGAGAATATGTTTACAAATAATGGTTCATTGAAAATTTACCCTATTTAAGTGACTACAAGCCGAGCGATTTTTACACAAATTAAAACTGAAGTGAGTTAAAATTTGGGCTCTAGAGAGGGTCTCAGCTTATAGCCGAAAGTTTTTGAAAATAAATTTTTTCCAGCGCATGGAAACTCTACTAAATGTACTAGTACATGTCAGGTGCTGACAATCTACAATATACATGTAGATGGGGTCCTGGCAGCTGACCCAATCAGAATGCTACAGCTCTCATAGCCACTACCAAATTTTTGAACTATAAACACTAAAGGGGAAGAGTTACCTTCTTGATGCCCTTCAATTATTTCTTGATGAAGATATCGTAAAGCCTCGGGGGTAAACTTTACAGATTGACGTTCTTCAAAAAAATTTAATAGCCAGCAGACTATTTCCCTGAAATAAGCAATTTTCATTCTTTCCATAACTTCAATTAGACGGTTGAGGTTCTTGGCTCTGTCACCTTTATCCAGGATGTCTTGAACAAGTTCCTCCTTAGTCACTGTTAAAGCAAATATTTAGCAATTATTCACGACGAGGTTGAGCAAAATATCGTGATCAGCGAGACACTGACAAATCACGATATTTTGCGATAACCAAGTTCAATAACTGTTTTATCAGTCGATCATCGAGTTTGTTTTTTTAATGAATATCCTCGGGAAGCAAAGCGATTTGCCATTCTCACGCAAGAGCGATCGCAAGAAGGAGAAAAGCACGGTTTCCTTTACGCATGTGCAGAATATTATTTGCAGCCAAACACAGTTGGACGGCATTGCGCATGAGCAGACCATTATTTGTAGGCAGTTATTTGCAGGTCACATGGTGGGCTCTCGGCCAATGAAAAGGAAGAAACATTTGCATCGAATGATAATATAAATTGTCACATTCCTTAATACCAGCTGCATGTTGTATACATAACCTAGCAAAATATGAGCGACTGTCGAATACATATCCCCAATTCAGGGTGCAAAGAAAGTCAGTTTTACAGAATGCCATTCAGGCAAGCTGTAGCTAACATGTAATAGCTCACAAGTCATTTCAACTAGCCCCAGAACCCTTTTTGATTAGCAGGATTGATTACAATCCTTCTGTAATTTGAATTTCTCCAAAAAACAGCACTTGCCTGTCGGGCAAGTTAAGAACAAAAATCACTAGCCCAACAGCAAAATCCACTAGCCCCGGGCTATCGGACAAGACTTTCTTTGCACGCTGCCAATTGCCAACACAGAGAAAAGCCTCTCACTATACAAGCACTTAATGAATTGAAATAATCAGTATCTGGAGGGAAGGGTGAATTAAATCACCTGCCATAGAAGTGACCTTTTCAAAATTGGCCTATTGCATGACCATAAAAAGTATAATCGTGTATCCTTGACAACAAATATCAAATTCCAAAAGGATAACTTTAATTCCAAGTTAAATTTCTAGTCTGGAAATTCATAGATTTGCTTTTCCTTAAAGAGATTGTTTTCACAACAGGCTGATAAATTATGTTGATCCTCATACTCAATGCCCGGCATAGCTAATCGAACAAAACTGAGCAAAAAATCAATCGAACTCAATCAAACCCAATCGGTTGGATTGTTGTTTAATTGGTTCAGTAATCAAACTGGAACTTTTTGGTGAGTTCAATTAATTGAACTCGTTAGTTTCAATTACCGAACTTAATCAACGTGATTAGTTTGATTTTGTTTGGCAGAAGGACAAAACGTATCCAGTTTCACCCTCTACAGGGTGTCCCAAAAGTTCATTCCTCTAATTTTGTGCACTACAACTTTTGATCAAAACTTTACTTTTAGATGAAATTTCTAGAAGATATTTATTTCTCTATCAAGTACATGTATGCAGAATTTCAGAAACTGGCATGCCCATTTTGTTTTTTTGATCACATTCTGTAGCCGTTCAGGCATGTAGTGGGATACAGCGTGTAGACCCACAAATGATCCATTTTGAGCTTTTTTTATCACCAGTGGTGCAGAGCATCCAGTAATAAACCCCCAAACAATATTTGTTTAGTTTTGAAATATATATAATTATTTCGGGCATTCATCCAAAAAAGATAATCATCCCGACCCCCTTCCACAGCAAGGCTTTTGTAATTCTTTACAAATTTTAAATGAACTGGGCGTTAATTGGCAGACTAAGCAGAGGTTTTTTTACCATCTCAGGGGCCTCTAATTTTAAACAGCTTTTCATGACCCTTTATTTGGCTTGCTAACTATGTGAGACTGAGCTTCCTTGTCAAGTCTCCTATTTTGTATCTAGCCTTCTTCAAAACTATTTTAGCTGCTTTATTCAGGGTTTTGGTCTTCCCCTTAGTCTCTTACCTTCAAAACCTTCATTTCTCCATGATCATGCTACCACCCAACATTCGGGTTTTTCCAGTTTTTTTAGCAATTTCTACAACAGATATGCCAGAAAATCGAATTAAACAGGCTTATGCTCTCACGTAGCGGAACGATTTTGCGTTAAGGGGGTTTATCTTTCATGATATTCACAGAAAACAAGGAAGGAGTTCAAGCAATTCAGGCTATGAAATACAAAAAATATGTGCGCGGAAAATATACTCGCGCACCCGTACCTTTGGCATGGAAGTACACAAATCGAATATTTGAGTCAAATAATATAATGGCATGTAACAAGTATGAAAATGGTGAATTATATTGAAAGAACAACTTTTGTTGAAATGATTTTCTTACCAAGTCCAATCGTACTGAAATACAGACCTATAAAGTAGAGGAAAGAGCTTTTGGGACACCCTGTACCACAGGGTCCAGAGGAGATGTGTTTGTCGTTAGAACATCAAAACCCGTCGAAAACTTCTGAAAAAATGGGTTATTTTAATTGCGTTACAGTTTCGTTATACATTCTATAGTCAATAGACTACAAACCAAGAGACTGAGGGTTCGCAAGATCGGCTTACAGTATAAAATACGGAGTTTCGTTTGAAAAATGTCTATACCTGTCGCTCAGCACGATTAATTAACCAAATGGGATATTTATGAATCTACTGTAAACGATTTCTTCCCTCCTTATCTGACCCAGGTCGACTTTGTTGTTCACCATTTCCAAAATCAATAACCGCAAGCCACATTCTCGCTGGCACACGGCACGTCGCCCAAAGGGCGACCAAGGCACGATCTTCTGAGCCCTCATTCTCTTGGTTTGCTGTCTATAGAATGTGTAACGAAACTGTAACGCAATCAAAATAACCCTTTTTTTCAAAGGTTTTCGATGGGTTTTGATGTTCTAACGACAAACACATCTCCTCTGGACCCTGTGCCTGTAGTATGTATGAGAAGCAGTTAGAAGTTAGACAAAAATATTTTAATTAACCCAAAATTGACTATTTAATCTTTTATTGTTAAATTAAAGTGATCCAAAATCAATAAATTCACAATTAATACTGGGAAACATGAATGGCATATGACATAGTAAAACCTTAAAGCATACACAGGCAAAATTTATTGTCTTGATAAGATATTTGTGCGTACATAATAACAGGCAGTGCTTCAAGGCGGTAACAGACATAAGACTTACACTTCAAAGTCGTCGGTCATAGAGTGGCCAAAACACAGGCACCAGTTCACGCAGCAAATATCCAAGTTTCGTCAGCTACCTTCAGAGCTGTACCTCTATCTCCCCTTTTTTACTTAATAATAAACTATTCACAGCACCGACAGCGACAACACATTTAGAATCTTTAGCAGCGAAGTTGGTAGCAGGGAATTCAGCATGTTAGTAGAGCACATGTAGCGAACTCAAACGTAGAGAACTCGACAAGTAGCAAAACCGGCGGTTACCCCTCCAGAATTGTTAATTTTACATTCTTTGCCCCCTGTGACATCTTGTGTACTCGTGTTTGAAATTGAAGCCAAGCAATACACAACTCATTTGAATGCAATGCCTTGTTTGAAACCAGATGAAACTGGTTTTAGGTTCGATTGTTGTAGTGTTCGATTTCCGAATGCTCGATTATGTTTGATTGGCAAAATTTTGGGGTGAGTTTGTTTAAGTTTGATTACCGAACCCAATCAAAGTCAATTGAACGATTGGAGTTCAATTACTGAACGTTTGACTGAATAGGCCGGGTCGATGTCAACTCGAAGTGCAGAACTGCTGAGCATAACGACATGGATACGCATTTCTTCCTGCTTCCCTTAAGCAAAAGCCAGTACATGTACGCGCTGAGATATCATCGCATCCAGGCTGTGCGGCCACTTCAATGTCCCTTTCCTCAATTTCATTGGGAGTAAAGCTCATATCCATGATGGTGGGAGAAAAAAATCAATATTTCAATTCATGTAAGACTTTATGTACATTTTAAAAAGTCTCACATGATTGATTTAAGTACAGCTGTAGTTTTCAAAACAAAAATACAAAACAAACCGTTGAGCCTGCGCAGTACGGACTGGAAATCAACTTTAAGTTAATAAAACGTTCGATTTGGTTCGAGTGGTTACGCCGCGAATAAATATCTAAACGAAACCACAACTGAACTTTTCTGAGGCTCTCCCTTTTCAATCACTATTTGGCTGCTTTATGTTATCGTCCGGTGGCGTCAACAAGGACCTAGCTAGTACGCAAAATTTACTTTGGAAATAGAATATTATCTATAACTGTCGACCGAATATTTTTTTTGCAAGTCGAGAGAACATTTCTATGTACACCGTGTACACCTTAACGCACTTAATCGCATATGCCTGAATTCAAAATAATCATATCCAAGTAATTTATGGCGCCATAAAAAAACAAAAAAACAAAAATAACACAATAAAATTTACCTGCGTTCGCGTTAACTTGATTTTCCCTCTTCGCTAGTTATCTCTTTGCCTTCTTAAAAGAAGGCAAGCAGATCAATAAACACTCGGAAAGTTTCGTTTGCATTGTAACCTTATTTTCTTCCCGAAAATTACACCGCAAAGTAAAGCCAGCCGGACGGTAAATCGGCCGTTTTCCCGAATTAAAAACAGCGCTCCCTTTACTTCATTGTTGTTCAATTCGTGTAAATACTGCACGGGGATACTGACACGAGATTACTATGTAAAGATTACTTACCAAACGCGGCCATGATCACCTTTCAACCCCTCAGCAAGATATCAATGTGCTGCTATCCGTACTCAAACCATTACGCAACAGAGCAGCCGAGGTTCATAGCAGCTTCGATGCGGAGGAGGCAGAGAAACGGTAGAGAGAAACTCTGAAGCGTGGCATACGTGCTTCTCTGCACGGCGGTTAAAACCGGTTTCGCGTGGTGTCAACCCAGAACAAAATGTTTGGAATCCGGAACTGGGACAGGGAATCATGGAAACGAAAACGGAAATGGAATCGGAATACGGGAATCTGTGGAAGAAGGTTCCAAGCGATTGATTTGAAAATAATAATAATAACAATAATAATAAAGTAGGCAGAGTTTGATCGTCCGGGTGAACGTAGTCCTGAATAGGATTGTTGTTGTTGACAGTGACTGACGTTTCGACAACCTGTGCGGTAGTCATGCATCTTCAGAGTCAAAGTGAGTTGTATCACGTCAGTTGATGGGGTTGTTGCGAAAACTAAGACCCCCGAAAACTAAGACCCGAAAACTAAGACCCGAAAACTAAGACCCGAAAACTAAGACCCGAAAACTAAGACCCCCTTATTTTCTTTATTTTTGCCCTTCAGTTCGTCATTTTTCCAACCTCCAACCTCAACTCAACAGTGTACGCTATGGCGTTTACCATTTGTTAAGTATCCGCTTAGTAAATTTTAAAGTAATTGCAAAGAAAGAAACTAACTGAAAACTAAGACCCGAAAACTAAGACCCCCTTATTTTCTTTATTTTTGCCCCTTTGTTCATCTTTGTGATCAAAGACTGTTTATATTCCCGAACTTAGTGCCTATAAGCACGGTGTTCACTTTTGTTTGATTCTCGTTTCTTATTAATTGCGGGCTCAAGAAGAGCCCGCAACCTTGTTTGCACGCCATATCTCGAAAATGGAAAGAAGCAGTTTTAAGAGTGCATCCACGATACGACCAGGCAGGGGCGGCACAAGCCATCTAACCGATTGCGATGAAACTTGGCAAGTTTGAAGGGGTCCACCCAAAACTACTTCACTCTAAGTTTAAGGAAATTTGGTCGAAACCGGGGGGAGTTGACCACCCCCCTTGTTTTTTTAAAAAAATGACCAAAAAACACCTAAAAATTGATCAAAAGTATAAAGCTCTACTGCTAAAAGAATTCCACCAAATCTTTTCATATTTTCAGTGAATGTTATCCTACCCAAAGACAATTTATTGTAACTGTTTCGTTCTTCTACGACAAGTTCCTATGACACAAGTCATCTCCGCCAAGACCCCCCTCTCACCCAATAGTGAAAACTGTTGAAATATCCAAAGTTTAGGCCAAAATATCTCCAATGCCGGAGCAAGCGTCCGAAAACGGAGCATACCGTCTAGAAGACGGGACCTCATACTAGCAATATCTGCAAAAAAATCTTTGGGCACTCATTTAATTATTCCACAGGAAGACTGCAAACACGTCGTCCACCACAGGGTACCAGTGTCAATTTTGTTTTCATTATAACGCGCTAATTCGGTAATTATCGCACAGCAACGGACAGACAATGCCACAAAATGATTACACGCCATACACTTTAATGAAAAAGAACCATTTCTATCTAATTGCCTAAATAAGAAAAGGGCCCACCACAGGGTACCCACTTCAATCTTTTTTTCCTTTCATTATAGTGCGCTAATTCGGTAATGATAACGTAGCAACAGACAGAAAATGCCTCAAAATGGTTACACACTATAAACTTTAATGAAATTGAACCAATTCAAAAGCTTTAGTTTGTCCTAAGCCATGAAAATAAGAATCGGCGGCCTTACGATGACCTCTATTATTGTATAAGTGAACTTCGTGACGAAATTTACTCTTCGCTAAGTCAAACACCTGAGTCACAGAACACTATCAAAATGCTTACATTGTCTGTATTTGAACTTTAGAATGATTGTATAATAAAATTTGCTTTTGTTCGTCTGGTAAAGGAATAGTACAATTGCTTGAAACTTGAACGCCACATTGCATCTTGATACAGAAAACGTTATCCAAAAGAATTCCCTTTTCTGAAAATAAATTGATTTGCTTGCGACTCAAGTCGGTTGCCTAATACGCCTGAAAAGGAGAAAAAAAGGAGAAAAGCGTTTGGCTGTTTACGCTTATTTTTTTCTAATCCCTGGAAATTATATCCTGGCAAGCGCATACATCTTTGTAATTTGATAGCTTGATTCGATTTTCCATAATAACTACAAACAGAACAAACGTTCGCTTTAAAAATACAAATTGACGCGAACGAATTGAGTTATTTTGTTTTCTTCTTTAAAAACGTTTTACAGGTATAAAGGTTTGGCGATCGTAAATGTTGAATTCGGGCTTAGGATATGTAATAGACCTTACAGCCCAGTGTTGAGATTGACACTCTTTCTATAAATGGACCGTTGATTGGAAAAAGCGTGCACGCGCATGGATATTTCAAAGTGTTCCTCACATGCGCCGATCGGTTAGAGGTATAGGATGTAGAGGTGAAAAGGTCTCTCGTTAAAAACGATGTCGCAGTTTCCGTGCTCTTTTGCCGTGCACTGTACCAGTGAGTGTGACGTATCAACTAGATACCCCGATCGTACACAGTTTTTTCCTTTGAATTCTTGCGTTAGTGATGTAAAGGCGCACTTGAGAGAATTGCAAACAACACAATCATGTGTAGCCTCTGAGAGAGAGCTGATACTTGCTCGTGTCGGTTTGTTTGACGAGGAGGGTAAGGATATGGTTATTTGCCCAAAGCATCGCGTTTTACTTGGAGTAAAGTATTGTCCTTCAAGAAAATGCCAGCATCCGCTTCATGGTCGCCGTAAGGGTAAAGTATCCAGAGGGGTGAACTTGAAAATGTCGAAAGAGATAAAGGAAACGTGGGACGTTTTGGTTCCCGTAGGCTCAGGTAAGCGTGATCACTGAAGGTAAATACGGTACTTATACATGCTTTGGTTTCTTGATGATTTAGCCTCATGTAAGGGAATCAAGACAGGATTCCAATCACTGTATTCGAGTATTTGTCAGTGGAACTTGGGTTTTTTTTCAATCATTAGTGGGATTCCGGAATCCGGATTCCCTTACATGGGGCAAATGATTGACTAATACACAAGTTTAGTCAATTGTTTTATTAATATATAGACAAGTGGGAAAGGAGTTTTTTTTTCTTTTTTTTGGCGGGGGTGGGGGGAAGGATGGAAGATCTTGTAAGAAATTAATTATGAGTTATAGGGTATGATATTTATTTCGCAAAAGAATAACAAACAAACAAACAAATAAGCGATTGTGTGGTGAATTTTGATCTACAAGAGTTTTGATTTATTTTTAAATTTACCAGGTCAATTTGCCCTTCCGTTGTTTTCCTTTTTGTATCTTAGCTAGTTACGTTCTAACGGTAGCCCATAGTTACAGGTTTCTGCTTCTAATCGGTCATTTTTCCCCAGGAAGGGCGGGGGATAGGGCAATTCTCTCAAAAGCTACAGTGACTATACAGATATTTTTTTGCGAAACCTCAGGGCCAGGCCTTTTAATATAGAGCCCGGTGTCAATTAAGAATGAGTGTTCTAGAACGGGGCGTGAAAATAAGCGCCTCACTGAAAAATTATCAGATTTTTGTTTAAAATCCGCACTGGAATTGCCGCTAATTATACATTTACTGATGGCCTACGCTGGCTTACCACATCGCGCGGACTTCTAGTATTTTCTACAGCACTAATCACTAATACTTCCAACAGGGGCCCTCTTTTGACTAGGAATGGCGGCACAAACCTATTTATTTCCCTCTAGGAAATATTAGAATGCCTAAATGGATTCAGGCAAGCCGTTTATTGCTTGGGAAAAGTTCCAAACAGTTTGTTCTATCCAGCCTGTCACCACAAACTAACAAACCATAATGCTACCAAAACTCATTTTAGGTTTATTCTTGTACGCAGGGGTTTGTAGACAATGCCGTGGTGACCATCTAAGAACTGTAGGTTCTACTGACGCGGATACCGAAGTACATCCCGGACTGGCGTCCACGTCTCACCCAGAGCCTCAGATTCACGAACCTTCATGTTCTACGGAGTCCGCAGAGGAAATAGTAGAGCCACCACAGTTACTACCGCCTGCTACAGAAGAATCAGAACAATTGTCTGCTGCCCCTGTCCTTCACGTAAGATTCCAAGAAGATCTCATTAGTGAGGTAAGTTCTTCTTCGGCAGTGTGTGAATGAGTTTACTGATTTCAAAGGGGCGGGGCGTTTGCGTCACTTGCTTTGTAATTGTTGTCATTATCCACTGATCTTTAGAACAAATCAGGAAAGGAGGGAGAGGGGTCGTTGTTGCTTGATGTATTGGGGATAATTTTGGTTCTCACACTAATTTGCATAGACTTTGAATAAAATCGGAATTCGTTAAAATTGGTTGTTATACTGAGAGTCACTATATGGTTGAGTCATAAAATTGTCTCCTTTCAAAGAATGCATGTCTTCGAGTATGCTTTGCGGTCGTGGTTTCGAATGTTGCTCACTCTTATTTATCGAACTTCATTTGAAGCATATAGCGCGAAATTTAATAAAATATAATCATCAATAACTCGTAACAATTACTATTCTAAGCTCATTCTACTCCTGTTATTAATCTTAGAGAGGTTTGAGCAGATTCATATAGCGTCCATAAACAAAGCCAACGGGCGCAAAGCATACCGGCCAACAGGAATTCTTTAATGTAAAACTTGTGCACGCTGACTATACGGTAATAGTGCCAAACTGATGGAATAATTAGATATTTCCTAGATACAGCTTTTTTCTCTTCCAGCATAGCGATCGCGACTCAAACCCCAGCGACCGCCATTCAGACGCTTTGTCGCGGACGTCGTCTGGATCCCATGAGTCTCTTGGCGCAGCAGAGACGTCGGCAGAATGGCAGCCCACCCCTCAGCACCGCCTTTAGTACCTTAATAATTTCCTCAGAATGGCTACTGAAGGCAGGGTCAGCCCGGTGAGGTCACAGTGCCAATGTGACGTTCTTACTATGTCATCCAGAACCCAGCGCTACTACCGGAAAAAAGCGGAGCAGGCTATCGAAGGCGTGCTTGAATCCATTGCCCCTGGCAACGCCTCCTGGCTCTACCACCAAGTCATGCAACGGCGGATTCGTTTACAAGCGGCCGAGGGTATAGTCGAAGACAAGCTGGTTGCCAGACTGGTGATTCTGTATGAGGAAGCCGCCAATTGGTACACGAGACAACAGATCCTGTCGCTTTTCGTGAACGACTACTCGAAGAGCGAGCTATTGGCTGTGATTCCGGGTCTCTCAAAATGGAGAATCGACGAGGCAAGGAAGCACGCTTTCCAAACTAAGCCCGGGCAACCCATTGACCTACCAAGGATCACCAGATGCCGTTTGGATGCTGTGAAAGTTGACCACTTTCTTGACTTCTTGTCCAGTCCATCAGTTCTTCAAGATGTGGCATATGGCACCAGAACTCTTAAACTGGAGAGTGGAGAGAGCTTAGAGATCCCGAACATGGTGCGCACAGTTATATCCTCCCACCTAGTGCGTATGTACCTGAACTTTTGTGTAGAGTCCAATTTTGAGCCTCTCGGACGCTCCACGCTCTTCAATATAATCAAGGTACGGATTATAAAACGTTCGTAAAGGACGAATTTTGATCAGGGTTAATTGTAGTTGTAGTAGTGGTGTAGTAGTAGTAATGGTTTGCATTTAGAAATAAGTTTGAAACCAAAGCATTTTGTTTCTCTTCAGGTTTGTGGGGCTTCACTAAAGAAATCGTTAGCCGGTCTTGATAGCACTCAGACAGATGGGGTACAGGCGTTCGCCACTCTTGAAGACATCACTCATCAACTCAAACAAGCCGGTGAGATACAAACACCTTCCATTATTACTGTGGGTGCACGAGTTGTCACAACTTTTAATAAGCTGACGGAGTATCAATATTTATTTTTGTGTGTATTTTTTCTATCACAGGACTGGATAACACAATGGCCGATAACATTCTAATGCGACTCAAAGCTGGTCGGCAGTATCTGAAGACGGATTTCAAGATCCAAACAGCCAGCGAATCCCCGTTCACAGATCACTGCAGAGTGTTCGCCCTCAGTAGGACAGAGAAAGAGTACAACGGTCAGTGCCAACATCAGCATACCATAACCTGTGACCGGTGCGAAGACCTAAAGAACGCTGTCTCAGATCTGCAACTAGCGTTGGATTCAGGTGAAGTACATCTAAGGTAAGAACATCTTTGTGACAGAAAAGCAGAGTTTAGCATTTATTGTCAACTAACAACCTAATCCCAAGGGCGCTTTATATGAGTTTCAGTTAGAAATTTTAAATTGCTTTGGGTGGTTCTAAACCTAATGAACATATGTTTAAATGAAACGCAGTTTACAAAAAAAGTGAGAGAGTCATCATTATTTTTTGATAAAACGGCTTCAAAGAAAAATTTCTGACGCTATCGCGCCGTGATGTGGACAAGCTCTACTCTTTCCCTTTTTAATCCTGATAAACGAGAGGAGTTACAACATGATTTGAGCTGCGCTGCGCCTAGCATAGAAGAATGGAAGTCGCACGTTCTCCGTTCAGTTCACCAGGATGCGGCCAAGAGCGAAATTGTTGATAGCCTGAAACCATCACAGGTTCTGCTAATAATGGACTGGGCGATGAGGATGACTGCCCAGAGGAGGGTTGCATAAAAGTTTACCAAAGTCACAGCAGCCTTCAGCGTCACCTTGATGCCGGGAAACACCTTCTCGCGTTAGAGAGAGAGTCCACGTAAGACGTGATAAAGAAAAAGTTGGCAGAGACCTGAAGTCAATTTCTGGTAGCTACGTGGAAGCAGCTCAGCCGCCCACATCTGCATCCGCCTCAGTTTCCCATAGCCAATCAGAAGACCCGCTGCCAACAGCTGACATGGGCTGGGCATTAAAAAAGACCAAGAAGTCTGTTCATTTCACCACTAAAGTGCGCCAATTTTTGCGTGAAGTCTTCCTTCAAGGAGAGGACACCGGGAATAAAGCAGCGGCTGAGGATGTAGCAGCACGAATGAGGTCCGTGCGAACCGCTGAGGGAACGAAGGTATTTACCAAAGACGAGTGGCTGACATCTACCCAGATCTCCGGATATTTCAGAAGAATGGCCGCATTAAACAGGAGTGGGGGTCTTCATAGAAGAGAGGAGGTGAGGCCAGCGCCAACAGAACCGGTGCCCGAGGGAGAAGAAAGCGAAGATGAGGAGAAAGACCCATATGAGGCTGAAGCTCTCCTTATCAGAACACGGCTTCAAATCAGGAGGGAGCTAGAACTGTAACTTTACTTTCGATGAGAGTGTTTGTCTGTTTGATTATATCTATTTTGACTTTTGCCTTTGATAGTTCTTACAAAGGACAGTTCTTTAGGGCACAAGTCACAAAAACACGCAGTTGATTTTGTTTTCAGTATAGCAAGGTCTTTCTGATAAAGTTTTATGCATCAAGATGCAATGTGGCGTGCAAGTTTCAAGCAAATGTATTATTCCTTTATTAGATGAACAAAAGTCAGTTTCATTATACGATCATTCTAACGTTCAAATACGGACAATGTAAGCATTTTGGTAGAGTTCTGTGACTCTCGTGTTTCACTAAGCGATGAGTAAGTTCCGTCACGAAGTTCACTTATACAATAATAGAGGTCATCATTAAGCCATCGACTGTCATTTTCATGGCTTAAGACAAACAAAAGCTTTTGAAATGGTTCAATTTCATTAAATTTTATAGTGTGTAACCATTTTGCTGCATTTTCTACCTGTTGCTATGTCTTTATTACCGAATTAGCGAGTTATGATGAAAAAAAAATGAAGTGGGTATCCTGTGGTGGGCCAAGTTTTTTTTCATTTTAGCTATTAGATAGAAATGGTTCTATTTCATCAAAGTGTATGGTGTGCAACCATTTTGTGGCATTATTTGTCTGTTGCTGTGCCATAATTACCGAAGTAGCGAGTTATAATGGAAAAAATTGACGCGGTTACCCTGTGGTGGACGACGTGTTTGCAGTCTTCCTGTGGAATAATTAAATGAGTGCCCAAAGATTTTTTTGCAGATAATGTTAGTATGAATTCCCGCCTTCTAGACGGTATGCTCTGTTTTTGGAAGCATGCTCCGGCATTGGAGACATTTTGGCCTAAACTTTGGATATTTCAACAATTTTCACTATTGGGTGAGAGGGGTGTCTTGGCTGAGATGACTTGTGTCATAGGAACTTGTCGTAGAAGAACAAAACAGTTATAATAAATTGTCTTTGGGTAGGATAACATTCGCTGAAAATATGAAAAGGTTTGGTGGAATTCTTTTAGCAGTAGAGCTTTAATACTTTTGACCAATTTTTAGGTGTTTTTTGGTCATTTTTTTTAAAAAAAAACAAGGGGGGTGGTCAACTCCCCCCGGTTTCGACCAAATTTCCTTAAACTTAGAGTGAAGTAGTTTTGGGCGGACCCCTTCAAACTTGCCAAGTTTATCGGTTAGATGGCTTGTGCCGCCCCTGCCTGGTCCTTTCGTGGATGTACTCTTAAGGAATACTCAGTTCTCGCTATGGTGTCAAAAGAAGAGCAGCGACCGACGAAAGCTTGTTACAATTTTTTTTGACCTCGATCGCATCATTGCTTGACTCAACGAAGTAGCCACGGTCGCCCATACATAACAACACAAGCCGACGTTTGGGTAAAAAAATCACAGAATTATTACCTCAGAGCTAAACCTTGAATGAGAACATTAATTCCAGGCTTTCCTTACGTGATTTAGACGAAAAAATGACCTCGGCGAGGTACAAAAGAGAACTAAAGAAAAAACAGAACAGACAGCGTATGTTAAAACAACGCGTGAATTATTCGGTGTTCGAAACGGAAGCGAAAATAAAGCTTGCTTCTGGATAATTTCACCCTTAAAAGCTAGCAAATGGTCCCAAATTACTTTCTGTATCCTTACAATGTCCTGTCTTGCATCTCTCGGAAAGATTTTGCCTCAATTTTGAGGATTTATTACAAGTCTTGCTAGGAAAACCAGCTAGCGTGGCGGTGATTGTTTTATCGATTATGGCCTGTTTTAGATCTGGCAGTATTTTTGTTATTTTTGCTTTTTGTTGTTTTCTTTATTTATTCTGGTAAACACTTGTGGCGTTCAAAATTTTATTTTATGTCTGTCTATTAATTCTAAAACGGCCTTCATCCTTGAGCGGGATTTATTACAAGTCTCTTCGTTGAGTCAAGCAATGACGCGATCGAGGTCAAAAAAAAATTGTAACAAGCTTTCGTCGGTCGCTGCTCTTCTTTTGACACCATAGCGAGAACTGAGTATTCCTTAAAACTGCTTCTTTCCATTTTCAATCTTTTAAATGAGCATTAACACTTCAATGATGCAAAACTTTGGCGTGGAAGATCTCTCACAAGTGCAGTCTCGGCGCAATCTTTTAAAATATCTTGTTCGAGTGGAAATGGCTTCTGATTGGTTTACGAGGATTTATCGATCGATTTTGGCAGAACAAATTTCCTCCAAAATCGAGATATGGCGTGCAAACTAGGTTGCGGGCTCTTCTTGAGCCCGCAATTAATAAGAAACGAGAATCAAACAAAAGTGAACACCGTGCTTATAGGCACTAAGTTCGGGAATATAAACGGTCTTTGATCACAAAGATGAACAAAGGGGCAAAAGTAAAGAAAATAAGGGGGTCTTAGTTTTCGGGTCTTAGTTTTCGGGTCTTCGTTTTCGGGTCTTAGTTTTCGGGTCTTAGTTTTCGGTTAGTTTCTTTCTTTGCGATTACTTTAAAATTTACTAAGGGGATACATAACAAATGGTAAACGCCATAGCGTACACTGTTGAGTTGTAAATGTACGCGGGAGGTTGGAGGTTGGAAAAATGACGAACTGAAGGGCAAAAATAAAGAAAATAAGGGGGTCTTAGTTTTCGCAACAACCCAGTTGATGGTATTATACTCTGGTTATTGATCTCATTGGTCAGTTACGTCGCGATGTTATTGGTCGTCTGTCAGTTAAGCCGTGATGTTATTGGCTATGAAGACTCGTATTTGTAATCAGTAATTGGTGTGTTTCGATCGGTCTATTGCAATTGTCACACTTAAACAGTCGTCTATTGTTAGTCAAATTGTCAGTTCTCCAGTCGTTCTCTCGTAGTTAGTTTTGCTTGATCTCGTCGATAAGTCGTTTGTACGGCGCTGGTAACTGTTGGCTACGATTCAGTGGCGTTTGTTCTAAGTTAGTAAACCAGCTTTCTAAAGTAATTATAAGACGCCCAATCAATATGATGTTTCGTCTGCAAATGGTGCGCAGCAATGTGATTGTTGACGTCACCATTCCTCGTCGCTCGTTTGTGTTCGGTCAGTCGCGTGCTTAGGTTTCTGCCGGTTTTACCAATGTAAAAAGCCTGGCAGTCGCAGCATTTGATCTTGTATACTGCTCCCTGTCTGTCCTCCGGTTTGTCTTTGTCCTTGACATTAGCAAGCAGTCGCCGTAAAGTGGTTATCGGTTTGTGTGCAACACGTATATTGTAAGGTTGTAATATACGTGCAATACGAGTCTTCATAGCCAATAACATCACGGCTTAACTGACAGACGACCAATAACATCGCGACGTAATTGACCAATCAGATCAATAACCAGAGTATAATACCATCAACTGACATGATACAACTCACTTTGACTCTGAAGATGACTACCGCACAGGCTGTCGAAACGTCAGTCACTGTTAACAACAAGAGTCCTATTCTGGACTACGTTCACCCGGGCGATCAAACTCAACCTACTTTTGAAATGACTCCTGGGTTCAAACCTTTCACAATAATAATAAAATGAATAAACGAGTTAAATAGAGACGTAAGTCAATAAATTTCCTGGTCAGGGAAGACTGCTATGACTAAAGGATTCGATTTCCGGTGATCATGAAGGAACTTTCATAGGCAGGGTATGTCACAGTAAAGCGAGAAGAGAAACCATGGGTAAGACATCAACGAGAATAATTAGTCCCATTAGAAAGATAAGTCATATGGAGACAAAATTCGTTTAAATTAGCCTGTTGGTGGGCATTGAAGTAGACAGTTCACAGTCCTCTATTTTTCCGTAAGATCGTCGAGATCGAGCGCTTTGCGGTACGGGCTGCCATCTTGCATGAGTGTCAAAAATACTTGGAGGGCAGGGGCGGTTTGGGAAGAAGCGAGAAAAATAGAGGATCCCTCTATTTTTTCGCCCTCCTCCCCCTAGAGTTGTAATCCCCGACGCCCACCTGAAATTTTCTTTAATCGCGTGCAATACCATTGAGCTGTAGTTAGAGCGGCGCACAGGGTTAAATTCTTGTCTAAACTAAACCAAACTGGCTCGACATGGACGAAGTTTTTAAGCGAAGAAAACGTTTTTTTTAGTTTGTTATCAGTATACACTGCGAACCGACCGGATAAAAATGAGCTCGTTCAATTTTTTGAACTATCATAGAAGGGACATCTGTACACAGGCTAGCGTGTGCATAAGATAAAAGTGTTCATTCCGGAGGTCATATATGGCGCTAGGAATGGGCTCCTGATGGCGCTTTTTATCCCGGGGGTACTCCACATAATGACCTATATGGGGAGGCTCCGCGCGAAAGGGGTACCTGAAAGGGTAGGAAAATGCGTCATTTCGGTCAGTAAAAAGGCCCAAAAGGACTAGGCTCACGATTAGGTTGTATATCTTTCCTAGTAAGAAAACATACTTTGCATAGCAAGATCTTATATCTTCTTTCACCTTTGTTACCTCGGAATCGTTGTAAACATTTCCGGTCAATTGATTTGTTTTAATACATATTAAAATAACAACAGCCTCTATATAAACATCTACATACCGGATTAAAAGACTGATCACTAAATACATGATTACAATAATTGCATAAACGATGATAAAAACAAAGAAGGATAAAATCAATGAAATCAATACAAAAATTAAATGTAAAAGCAAGGACATTGTTACTAAAAGCTGGCTTTTGAAGTACTGAATTCTTCCATAAGGCTAGTGATCAAAAACAGTTGAATTTCAGTGATCCAGTTGCTCGTAATGTTTACGTAAGGAACAGTTTGAGTTGAACAGTTAATTCGGGTGACTCTTTTAGCGCTTCTAACTCAGTAGGTAGCTCACTTAAGTACAAGGTTTCCTGATAAAGACTCACTCGGAAGAGTTCGTTTGTAAATGGGTCTCTCGCACAGTATAGTTCATGAACTATACCACTTCCAAAATGTACCCTTGCTATCTTTCAGACTGTGGGCTAACCATCAACAGCGTTTACATTCGTATGTTTGTATTCGTATGCTTCCCCCAAAGATAGATTGCTAATAGCTTGGAGTTTTTCCGAGCTCCTCGGAATGTACTCTGCTGAAGTCCGCAGATCCATTCTACGCATACACTTATATCTTGCGCACGAGCTGAACACGCCAGAGTGCGATTTGTGCCTGAAGAAAAAACCGAGCCCACTTTATAACCGGGCTGTGCCAAAGGCAGCCCAGCAATAAAAAATAAATAAATAAAATTAAGCAATATAAATTTTCATCTGAAAAGTATCATTGCTGGAATAAGAATATTTGGCTGGCGGACCTCGCAAAAGCATCTAAACTATTATTAATCCGTTTCCTATGGCGTACGATCCCCGCCAAAATTCATGGTTTGTATTTTAAATGACTCATTTAAATTTTCAACTTCAAAACTTGAATGCTACAGCTGAATGCAATATTTTACACTCTTCCTTTAGAATTCACATCGTTGGAAAACGTTTTTACACTTGTCGTTTAGCTTTTGAACTCACCTTTTTTATTTGACCTTGTTCGCTGTACATTCTCGCAACGCGACAAACAAATTTTTATACACTGCTACTTTTTATTAGTTTTGATGCCTGAACCAGTACTCTACATTTGACTGAGATGCCAAGTTTGCATTCAATACTCACTCGCCGCATTTCGCCAGTCACCGCGTCAAATTTCAAACTCAACGTCGTATTGCTGGTTTTCAGTGTCACGCCATTCAAAATAGATAAAAATCAAAATCAAAACCGTTCAACAGATAAAGTCCAGAATCTGGGAAATGAAAGGAGGTAAATATGCAGAGACCCTCGCCAAGATTCAGATCAGAGGAATATTTCGTATACGAGATATTCGAAGAAACGTTTTACCCAAATTTATAAAGATTTGTATGGAGACGCCATGCTGGTGCTCATTCGGATGGGCACCAACATGGCGGACGGAAACCAACGGAAACATCTGTTACCGAGTTTTGCTACAAAAACGTGAATTTATTCTTCGAGGAACTCATAAGCATCAAAGTAATACTTTTTCTAATACGTGAACTGTTTAGATAGCAAAATTCCTTGAAATAAGTCATTTTTTAACCTACATGGCAGCTCTCTTAGCCGTCATGTAAATGCTGCGTCACGCAAAAGCTTAGAAATTCAAGCGTAATCTATCACAAAAACAAGAATCCTTTTGAAGCGAAAATTTGTATGAAAATTAGTTCCCAGTTGCTCTAATACATCGTCAAAGTAAAATCTCGGTAGAATTCCGAAAATAAGCCCCGGGGCTTAAATTTTTCAAAGGCCCTTTTTAAGGGGCTTATCTAAGGAGGGAAATTTGCGTTTCAAAATCAATTGGGTTAGCCTTATAGTTGAAGGTAAATTTACGGTTTTTGCTTTGTTTTACTTTGTATTTGAGGGTAATTTTCCAAATACAAACCTCCGGGGGCTTATATTTGGAGGGACGATTTAACAGAGGGTTTTTTGCGTTACCAGTTAGGGGCCTTATATTTGGAGGGGCTTATACATGGAGGGGCTTATTTTCGGAATTTTACGGTATACGATGTTGAGTTTGAAATTTGACACGGTGACTGCGTTGATGCGGCGAGTGAGTATCAAATGCAAAATTGGCATTTGAGTCAAATGTAGAGTACTGGTTCAGGTATCAAAACTAATAAAAAGTAGCAGTGTATAAAAATTTGTTTGTCGTATTGAAAATTGCATGGTTTGACTGTGTAATTTGACAAAGCGAGTGGAAAATGTACAGCGAACAAGGTCAAATAAAAAAGTTGAGTTTAAAAGCTAAACGACAAGTGTAAAAACGTTTTCCAATGATGTAAAATATAAAATTCAGCTGTAGAATTCAAGTTTTGAAGTTGAAAATTTAAATGAGCAATTTAAAATACAAACCATGAATTTTGGCGGTATAGTACGCCATATTTCCAAGGGGTGCCTAACCAAATTGGAAAATTACAGAAATTCCTGGGGGTGCGGCGTTCTGACAAGAAACCCCAGGAAGGCAAATTCCAAGGGGTGGAGGGGTGGAGGGATCTAATGCAAAAGTGCCCTCTGTCGAGGGGAGGAGGTATGGATATTTTCTTAGACTACACAATGCACATTGTCCATAGTTGATGTGGCTTCATTTTAAGCTACAATTCATTCTTCTATATATAAAATTTGGATCTATAAATCACTATCCTTGCGAAATTTAACATTCTGCAAAGAACACCAACGATCTGGGCATGACAAAACATCGCAGGAAATCATCGCATTTCTCGGACCATAAAAAATCTTTGAGTTAAAAAGCTTTACGTTTTAAAAGAGCAAGCAGTATTTTGGCTTGAGGTGGAAGTCGTGTGTTGCCTAGCGAAAGACCTGGGGAGGAGGTCGATAGGTCGCCATCTCCCACCCCCACAAAGGCTTCTTTTGTCTCGACTAATGATCACTGAAGCGTAAACAAAAATTCAAAAGTTGAGTTGAAAAATGCGGCGCGTGAGTATCGAATGCAAACTTGGCATCTCAGTCAAATGTAGAGTACTGGTTCAGGCATCAAAACTAATAAAAAGTAGCAGTGTATAAAAATTTGTTTGTCGCGTTGTGGGAATGTACAGCGAACAAGGTCAAATAAAAAAGGTGAGTTCAAAAGCTAAACGACAAGTGTAAAAACGTTTTCCAACGATGTGAATTCTAAAGGAAGAGTGTAAAATATTGAATTCAGCAGTAGCATTCAAGTTTTGAAGTTGAAAATTTAAATGAGTCATTTAAAATACAAACCATGAATTTTGGCGGGGATCGTACGCCATATTAATTTCCTTTAAACATTAAATATTATTATTACAGTCGAACTTCACGTAAGCAACCACCCCAAATGCGAAGACTTAAGGTGGCTCGACTGGATTTTTTGAGGTTGATATCTCCCAAGTTTGAGAATTAACTACGTCGGAATGAGTAAAGATATGGAAAAAAGGTTACCACAACTGTATTATATGATAAAGATGAAAATTTCTTATGATCTGGGTTTTATTGCAATCGGAGTCGCCATGGCAACGTAATGACGCCATTACATTTTTCAGTTATCTTTGTCTTTCTCTGTACCAGGAGTTTTTTGAAGAAATCGCTTAAGGGAGTACGTACCTGCCATAATTGCCTCCATTATGGCAAAGTTTGAACAAATTCTAAGAGAGCGTTTTCGAAATATTTTGAAATGCATTTTAAGAATCATAAAAACAGTGAAATAGCATGCTAGCCACACAATTCGCTGATATTTTAAGAAAATGATAAGCTTTGGGAACGCGGCTTCATCTCATAGTGGTTTGATTCCATTGAAAACTGCATACAAAAAAAGAGGGGAATTGCTCTGGGCGATCGCGAGTAAGAAGAATTTTATTAACTTGCATTCAGTTGCTTTTGATACAGTTTTTGGACGTAATTTGGTCCATGCCCAAAAATTTCGCATTTTTCCAAAAACCGCTCGATAACCCACACAGAGGTTCTTAATCTAATTAGTTCTGGTAAATTTAACGACATTTGTTTGTTATCTTACATTAATTGGCTTAATTGATTTTTCCTAAATCTTCAGAAGCTTGACCTTACCAAGTTGTCTTTTCCTGGACATTCCTATTGTTACTATCTTTCGCGTATTTAATGGTTTGATCGAAACTTCAGTGCGCTTCCGAAAGAAAACCTTGTCCAACAGACTATCTTAGTTAACTCGTTGTGATAAACAAGCTTTTGTTACTGCCTAGTTCAATTTACTTGCTAAAAGTTGTAACGAGTGATATCTTTGTTTGAAGGCTTTCGCAATGTAAATATCTTGCTAATGGATTTTTGATTAGAGATTTGTAAACAATCTTTTAGTTAATATATGGAAAAAAGGCGGGACTAATTACCATTGTACGATATTCCAACAAGAAACTTTTAAATGAAAAGGCCTTGTCCAACAGACTATCTTAGTTAACTCGTTGTGATAAACAAGCTTTTGTTACTGCCTGGTTCAATTTACTTGCTAAAAGTTGTAACGAGTGATATCTTTGTTTAAAGGCTTTCGCAATGTAAATATCTTGCTAATTGATTTTTGATTAGAGATTTGTAAACAATCTTTTAGTTAATATATGGAAAAAAGGCGGGACTAATTACCATTGTACGATATTCCAACAAGAAACTTTTAAACGACAACTTAAGCACTGTACGCGAATTGACAATTTGTACATTTTAGAGTAACGATATTGTACATATGTGATTTTCATTCATGTAAACATTCCTTGTAATTTTTGTCTCTCTCTGACTGTTTTGTTTTGACTGGACAATTGTTTGACAAAAGTGAATTTTGGAGTTTTAACTGATTTTCCTATTACGACACAACCTCGAAGGAAAATATGTTAATAATTCTTATAGCCAATCGAATTTTTATTGATGTAAGATTATTTTAAGTTTGAGTAAGATTGGCAGCCTTCAGATTCAGTCAGGATAAAAGGAGCTGTAACTAGGTCTTGTCAGAGAGATACTGCTAGCCTTGATTGTGAAAAGTTGAACAACAAGTTATCTACATTAAAACAGTTTAAAGAGACAAAAAGTTTGAGTTCATTGTAGAGGATTATGTTCCCCCAAGTTTCCTACTACACAGTGAATAATGAGGACGCTCTCTCGTAAACACAAAATCTGGCGGGGAAATTGGCTATATTTGAGGCCCTATGTAAAAGCCTTCCCTGTTTTCAATGTTCTTCAAACTTGCAGGGAATACTTCTTGACCATTGATCTCAGGATTGTTGAATTTATAAAAAAATTTAGCGAGAGGTTTTTGGAAAAATGCGAAATTTTTAGGCATGGACCAAATAACGTCCAAAAACTGTATCAAAAGCAACTGAATGCAAGTTAATAAAATTCTTCTTACTCGCGATCGCCCAGAGCAATTCCCCTCTTTTTTTGTATGCAGTTTTCAATGGAATCAAACCACTATGAGATGAAGCCGCGTTCCCAAAGCTTATCATTTTCTTAAAATATCAGCGAATTGTGTGGCTAGCATGCTATTTCACTGTTTTTATGATTCTTAAAACTGTTTTTCAAAATATTTCGAAAACGCTCCCATAGAATTTGTTCAAACTTTGCCATAATGGAGGCAATTGTAGCAGGTACATACTCCCTTAAGCGATTTCTTCAAAAAACTCCTGGTACAGAGAAACACAAAGATAAATGAAAAACGTAATGGGGGCATTACGTTGCCATGGCGACTCCGATTGCAATAAAACCCAGATCATAGGAAATTTTCATCCTTATATAATACAGTTGTGGTAGCCTTTTTTCCATATCTTTACTCATGCCGACGTAATTAACGCTCAAACTTGGGAGGTATCCCCCTAAAAAAATCCAGTCGAGCCACCTTAAGGCTGGTTTTCACTAGCGAGGGAGTCGGAGTCGGAGTCGTAAGCGCAGTCGTAAGAGCGCTTATGACCTAGTGAAAATCATAAATCGGAGTCGTAAGCGGAGTCATGAGCGCGACGGAATCGGAGTCAGAAGAATCAGAACGTTTCCATTTCTTCCGACTCCGCTCACGACTCCGTCGCTTACGTTCCGCTTATGATCCGGTGAAAACCAGATTCTCGGAGTCGGAGGCAGAAGCGGAAGGATAAAACAATCACAATGCACGTTCCCACGCTTTGTGATTGGTTTGGTTCTTTGCTTCTGCTTCCGTCTCCGACAACCTGGTTTTCACTAAATCATAAGAGGAACGTAAGCGGAATCAGAGCGCTGTTTTCACTAGATCATAAGCTCTTCTGATTTGCGACTCCGTCGCTAGTGAAAACCAGTTTTTAGTGGTCGCTTACGAGAATTGAACTACAGGGGATTTCTTCCGTGAGGAAGTCCGCAGACATCTTTTTTAAGGAAGAGAATTTTAATATTGCATGTAATTTCCAAGTTCCGATATATGCAGTTCCATGTTGTTACTAAAGTTCTTCGTATATTCTTAGTAGGATGGTGACCACAGAGACCATAAGAGATTGGAAAACTCGTCAACTGGTCGCTTACAAGAGGTTAAAAGCAATGGAAAATCATTAAACCGTCAGCCCTATGCCTAAGGGAAGGACCATTAGAAAACTTATGGGAGGGGGGAGGGGGCGGGTGAAGCACAAAAAAAATATTCGCGCGAGGGAAAATTAAATGAAAAAAAAATTCACGCACGCCAATTGATCCTAAAAAATTTCATGCTATGGCCTAAAAAAATTGATACAAGGACTTTGATAACAAAAAAATATTCCTGCGGCTCGAAAATTCCCCTCCCCCCATAACTTTTCTAATGGTCCGTCCCTAATTGGTGGTCGCGGTCACTTACAGGAGGTGGTCGTTTACGAGAGGTTTCAACTGTAAGACTTAAACTGAGAAAGTTTTGGTGTTTTGGCTAAGAGATCGCTTACGAGAGGTGGTCGCTTACGAGAGGTGGTCGCAGATGGAGGTTCGACTGTGTTATTATTCACAATACAGTTTCCATACATGAAATAGCCATCCCCACTAAATTTTTCTCCTTTCTCGTTTTCAGAGATATGTATACCTACACCCTTCCTCCATCTCGAAAACAATGCCAAGTTTTATGTGAATACATATACATGATTTTATTAAAGCAAGCTAAAGGGTTATAAAAATTTCATGACTGTAATAACGAGATGGTCTTTTCAACGAGGTTAGGTAAGAAAATGAACAAGTCACCTTTTCAGTATCGAATGAGAAGGGATTAACAATTTTGTACTGCAGTGTATCACGTGACTTAAAATGATAAATACTTTCAAAGTGAACACCATCTATGTCTCTCTAAATGTGAATTCTGGTTTCGTTATTTTTTAGATTCCTTCGTTTTACTTGGATGAGGAATGGCTGTCAAATCTCCCTTCATTCTTATCATGGCTGGGTTGTTTGCATATACAGCCCTTCTTTGAACTTTCTTCT
Source organism: Porites cylindrica (assembly GCA_964035525.1). Lineage (NCBI taxonomy): Eukaryota > Metazoa > Cnidaria > Anthozoa > Scleractinia > Poritidae > Porites > Porites cylindrica. The sequence continues at coordinate 58,428,044 of OZ037775.1, forward strand.
ACTTCCAATAAATAATAAAATTCCGGTTGCAGCATTTTCTGATCATATCATGGGATTGAAACTTAAAGGCGCTGGCTATGAAAAGGACAGTAAACGGTTTGACACCAACAAAAGTTATTCTTGTCATTATTTAACAGTCTTCAGTGAGCCTTGTTTATCAAAATCGGTAGTATGATTCATGGCTCTAATCACAGTTCATATCAATATTTATAAGTACAAAATAATGAAACTTCGTTACTCACTGCTTCCACATTTATTGTAAAAAAATCTGCATTCCGTTTGTTTTAAGCTTAAAGAAAGAACTGAAGTATTGGTTAATAAAAATGGTTTGACCAATGTCCATTGATCGCGGAAATGGCTCCTTTATTTAAAACGGGGAAACTGAGAATCAGCAACAATTTCTACTACAATTGTTTTCATTCCAATTTTGTAATGGCTTTTTAATGATTTAAATATATACCATGGAGTTTCTAGGGTTTAGCTTAAACTTGTAGCATTATCCTGGCTAATGGTAAAGCACTCTTTCCGTAACAAACATATTTCAGTATATCTCAGCTATGATATTTTGATTAAGTTACGAGCAGATTCTGGAAATTATCTGTCTTGATCATCTTTCTCCTCTTTCTTCCAGCTCCTTTTGTTTTTTTTTTTTATTTTCTTATGATGTGCCATCCGATCAAGTTCAACGTCTGACAGTTTCGGTTTGGCAGTTCGTCAAGTTAATATCTGGCGTCCGGAAAAATTCGACGAGCTGTTTTCAAACAAAAAAATATTTAAGGGTTATCAATTTAAAATCTATTTAGCAGGAGCGCTTTTTAACATCAAAAATCAAACAAAGAAATATAAGATTAATGTTCTAAGCAATATATCCAGTGTATAGTCACTATCAAGTAGTAAACTTGAATGAGATAAAAGATCCAAAGCAAGCTTCCCTTTGAATGAGCAAATTCTCAGGCATTCGAGGCATTGATTTGGTTCAATACCAATGCATGATGTGAGCAAATGAAGCTTTATTTAATTTCTTACCCTGCTAAGCGGGTGAAGACTGAAGTAAGGAGATCAAAAATTTTCATGGTTTTGATTTGCAGTATACATTTTTTTTAGACTATCACAGACAGAGAAGAATGCAATGGAATGTGAAATGTGTCCGATAAAGACGAGTTAACTTACTCGAAGTTCGAAGCCTACTGCTCATATCATTAAGTGCCTTAATGTCTGCCGGACGGGATTGCTTGATACCGCACACTCTCCCCACCCGCCTGAGGACGTAGATGTAAGCCTTCCGGTAAGGACGGGATAAGGCACAGTAAACCCAAGGATTGAAAATTGAGTTAACCAGGGACATCTGTGCAGAAAGTGATTGAAGAACGTCTCGGTGCTTTTGGGTGGCAAGCTCCAATGTAATGCTTATCTACGGTAGCAACAACAAAACGAAAAATTTTAAAGACATTCAAACAGCCTTAAGTTCATTTTATTAGAAAATGAAGTTGTCGGCCTGGGTTTCTCAGTGGGGTTAAAATGAAACCTTTTTCGTCTATTTTGCACTGAAAATTAAGGAAGCAGAAATTTAAAATGGTATACATACAACGATAGGTAGCCAGCTAATGTAGAAGAGGAAAACCGCTGACTGAAGAATCTTTATAAACTGGCGGCTCTCCTTAATACGACTATTTATTGTTTCCTTGCGGGGGCTTCTGGGATGGTTTTCTTGCGACAGCTCTGGTAAAGTACTTATTTTTCTCGTCGTGGTTGGCACATCATCGTTGCCTTGTTTACAACTTTCTTCCATCTTTTTAATTCGATTATCCTGTCCTTGTGTTGATGTTTCCATAGCCTGCAGTTTACCATCCTGAAAGGTCAACGTCCTTCCGCGTTTCAATCGATCCAGTCTTCCTTGGTATCTTCTCATTTTAAGTGAGACAGCAATAAAGCTGGTCAGCACCACAGAAAGCTGGATGTAACCTAATATGGCAATAAAAAGAGCGAAACCGCTTCCAAAGTCAAACGAGCAAAGGCCTCTATGAGCATTAACTCGTCCCCAGCCTATAGCCGGCCAAGCGGCGATAAAAGCCGCTGACAATATGCCGCAGCCAATGATTTTGGCGACATTAACACACGTGACTTTGGTACGATAAAACAACGGCCGCAGTGTTGCGCAGAAGCAGTCCAGAGCCATTAACGTACTGACGAAAGAAGCAGACAAGCGCAGACACGCAGACATCCAGTTATAAACATGACAAAGTGTGTGCATTTGTAAATCTCTGAAACCATTCGAGTCTATTTGAAACACAATAATCGACATTAAAACAGGTCCCAAGTCATTTAGGAGATCTATAACTGCCAATGAGCCCACTAATAAATCGGGGACACGACGAATCCGAAACGATTTTATCGCCAGAATGAGTAGACCGTTTCCTAGCAAAATAATTGTGAAAAATAGAGGCAATAGTGATAGAAATCTAGCGCCGTATTGGTTATCGTTGTCCTTTGTAGATAAAGAGTAATTTCCTTTGTCCATCGTTGTTTATTCACACTTCCAGCGATAAATTCAGTTTTATTAAAAATGCGGATGCGAGGCGGAACCCAGCCCTCCTTTATAAATAATGGCCCATACACTTTAGATAAGCATCTACTTTGATAAAGTGCCTTTTCAGTGTAGGAAAAATCTTCCTGAAAAAAAAAAGAGAGAGTAAAAAAAGTTTGCTGAAATGAAAAGAAGTTATAGGAGCGTGCGTTTAGTAAAATCAACAGTTTTTATTGCCTGTAGCGAAAACGACATTTTTCATTATTAGCACGTCTCGACCGATGCTTAGCTTTGTAGCAAAATGTAACCCTAAATTTTGCGGATTATTTCATCATTGGGGTGTCCCATGCATAGGAGAGCGAATATATTGTTATCTACTGCGTGATTTTCAGGCAGAACCTGATTTGTACTTGTTCATCTATTGAAAACGCGTACGGGAACATCTAAACAACCCTGGAACTTAATTATCCAAATTAAACGCGAAAATAAGGAAGCGCCTACTATGGTATCTTTATAAATATACATCTTTACCCGGAGAAGGGTTAGGGACATAATTTGCCATGTTTTAAAAAACACGTCTCTATTCACAAAAAAGGGTAGGGAGCGCGCTGAGCAAAAATCGAGCTCGAAGGAAATAACAAGAAGAGTTTACGTACCCAATATGCGAAAATGTGGACGTCGAACATTGAACATTATATTATGGGTTTTCGTCCTTGGGTTTCGTTCGGCGAGCTCGGAAGTCGAATCCACGTACATTAGGTGATTTTAGTGTAAACAAATAGCTTTCACCTTCCGTTTGTTGGCATAAGTATCTCTTTAACAGCTGCGTTTACAGAGATAGAACTCGACTAAATCATAAAGCAAATGCGGCTTACTAATATTAATAATGTAAGACTTCAATCTTTTAATCAGTTTTGAAATACATTTATTGAAACAGCATTTAACTAAGATGACGTTTCCTTCAAGGAAGATTAATTAAACCCATTCTAAGAAGGGAAAATAAATAAATGTTGCTGTGTTTACGCAAGAAAAGGAGTCAAGATAAACTGTTATTTTAAGCTGCTAGACGACTATGGGGATTGATTTTCATTTTCAGGTTCTAAAATTTACTTTTAAAAAATCTGCGCTTTTTTTTTTTTAAAAAAAGTGACTTTGTTTCAAACAGTTTGAAGGGTAACTGTCTTGGTGTCGTAAAAATACAACAATTGTTGCGTCTCCATCTGACATTCAATCTGATTCTCAGAAAGATACGTTAAAATCGTAATTCATTGCGAGGGAAATAGAGAAATTAATTTTTATAGCTAATGTTTCTTAGTTACTGTCATTTTATGAAAGGGGATGCGTCACGGCCATCTTTTCATTTTGTTTAATGCCAATTACGGGTACTTATTGGCTGTGAATTTGAACGTCAGGAAATATATCAAGACTATATATTAGCACCCGATTATTTTTGGGTTCGCATTTTGTCTCCTCACTGTCGCAAACAACCGGCTTGCGCAAATATAGCCTACTAAAAGAATAGTAAATGGAGTGGAATGGTTACGAAGCCGGTATGACTCCTCTGCTGTACTAATGTATGTTTTTGTTGACTTGACTAAGTAAAACGTCCAAGAGCATTCACATCATTTTGATCTTTGTGACCAATAAAAACGTCGCATTAAATTAGGCGGTCACAATTTCAGAGGAAAAATCAAAGGATTGTGCACGGTCAGGGAGCTTCCAACATAGAAGACCTCAGATAACAACGACCTCAACCAGGGGTCAATTTAATAAAACTTTTACACGTGCAATTGATTTACAATTGTTGCTATTGTTCGGGTAAAACTAATCTGTGGAACTGCAGACTGCGGAACCGCGTAACCTACGGAACCTAAAGAAACGACTGTTTTATTACAACTGCCTTTGGCTAACGTGATAAAATAATTACTTACAATTAATTTTTTACAATGACTGAGCGATTTCTCGCCCGCTGATTGGTCGAGAGCTATTGTCGATAACAGTACAGACCATAGAAAACTGTTGTCGATTTCGGCTTAGTATCACTGATCGAGAGCTTTGGTTCCGAAACAGAAAGTCCTCGAATCGCGGACTTCCGACTTGTTAGTAGTCGTCGGAAGGAAACGAGCGGTATAGATTTAAACACAGTAGGATGAGAAAACGATGAGGGTAGGTTCCACCGGTTTCGCGGTCTGCAGTTCTACAGATTAGTCTTACCCCTATTGTTCTCAGACGCTAAAACGATAGCTACGCTTGTAAATTACACGTGAAAAAGTTTTATTAAAGTGACCCTAGATTGTGGCGTCCAGCGGTTTTAGTGAAAACAAGGGTTTGGGTGGGGTGCTCAGTCTTTGAGCGCTCATAAAACCTGCTCTCGGTCGTTCTTATTGACGGATTTTGTTGTTTACATCGTTGATGTTTGCCGCCTTTTATAAGCGGTCTCCTCTACTAATTATGCTGAAAGCTATTTATCAATAAGTTCATTGCAATAAAGAGAAGCCTTCAAAGAAGCTGCATCTTTTTGCAAGGGTTCATCCGAAGGCAAGAGCAAAACACCAAGGTTAATCAACAAGTTTTATTCTCAACCACTATAAAAACTGTTTAATATCACGTACATAATCTTATGTTTTAAACATTACATTTATTTTACGGAACGGTAGCTTCACTTTAGTGTCTAGCAAAGACAACAACAAATTTATCAAGTAAGGGAGTTCGCAAATGAATTTCCCTCACAAAATCCTACATTAAGCACGTAAGGCCTTTATATAAAAAAGGTAAAAAATAAAACAATATACGATTTAAGAAAATGAAAAAAGGGAACTTGAAAAACCTTTCTGACTGAAAGAAATTAAGAAAAAATGAAACGAAGTCGGAAAAACAGACTAGGGCATTCAAAACTGTTAAAAGGGAAAAGAAACAAATAGTAACAAGCAAACTTTTATGAAAGTGGTTTCATTTGAATGACAATACAAAATTACAACCCAGAGTGAAAAAATTATCTTACCAGACCTCGAGCTTATTATACAGAAAGGTCTTTGGTTTCCCAATACGAAACGCAGCTCCCCATTTCCTATTTATAAAAGAGATTACAATTCATACTGTCCTAAATAGCAGCAAACTTCGATTTTAACAATGAACAATTCGTGAATTCCACTATAAGTTCAATTACAAACGATAAGTTATTTTCATAAAGTACGCAATAACCTTACTACTGTACGGAACACTTCTACGCTGAGTTGAATTTCAAACGATAACCTGTTTTCAAAAGGTACCTGTATCTAATGTAATGATATAATGAATAATATATGCATGGTTTGTACAAGTTAAATAATGTCTGTTGAAATCAATGACATGAACAACTTGTATTTTCTACTGACTACAAATTATATTTCCAATTTCATTTTTCTTTCTGAAGCTATTGAGAACAGGTAAAATTACCCACCATTTGAAAGGAGTGGTATAGAAAACGCAAGGAAAAGTTCTTTTAAGAACGATTTTCGCAAAAATACCACCCAGTAATTTTTTTTATTCTTTTTTGAATCTACTTTCAAAATGCACCTGGTACCCTGAATACTAAACAAATAATTTATGCATGGCTTGTATAAATATAGTACTTTTAGAGTAAGTAATCACTTTTTTTTTCAATAAATGACATGAATAACTCAGTTATATCTTCTAGAGACTTTACAAATTGTATTATATTAGTTTCAAATTATATTTTTCTTCCTGAAGCTCATTAAAACGTGTAGGATTACCCACCAATTAAGACGTTGGTAAAAAACCATTAAATCCATTTTTTCTTCTATGAAAAAGAGTTTCTCAAAAATTGTGCCCACCTCTTTTATTAATCAATATACTACTATCAGAAGCCGATTTTAGCAACTTCCTCCAAAGATTTATAAATACGCAAGACCAATCATTTCATTTACGATCACTCACGATCGAAAATATTGTTATTCCTTGTTTTATTATTTCCCAAAATAATTCAATGACAATGTTTGTGGAACACGCTTTTTGGCACCCACCAGGAAGTATCCTAGGTTTATGGACCTCTAAAAGGTATTTTTCTGGCTGAATGGATTTTCGAGTTCTTCATTTCCAATCACTTTCAAGTCCTTTGCACCAATTCTCACACTCATTATTACTTCACGAATAGAAAGTCACGCATGACGTCATATCTCGTAACCATAGCAAGTGACCATCACCAAACCTGTCTCAAAATGTGCGCGAGGGAGAAACTTACATCTTGAATTTCCTCAAGAATTATTTAACTCTATTCAGTGTTTCATCCAATATTCGAACTCCTCGGAGTCGGTTTCATAAGGGTCAGTATGTTGAACTCGTTCGTTGCGAATAAGTGTATCGCAATTTGCCGTCAACCTTAACTAGCGGCTGGGTAGGTCGCAGACAGATTAGGACCAATGAGAATTAGACATCTGAATATAAGCACACCTATTATGGTGTCATCACCACTAGAATGACCAAACACGACAAACATCAATATACTTATAGCCTGTGTACAGCCTTACTGAAATTAGACTCCTCCAAGAGACCCACTCCGAAGCAGTCGAAGGTGGACTTAACTCACAGACCGCACCTTAAACATACAGACTAGTAACAAAATCTAAGAGGTACGTACGGTCTTTAAAAATATTAACTATAAAAATCTATTTATAAATAACTTTTTTTTTGAATTTTTAGTGCTAGTTCTTTTCATCTTAAACACTCTAACATGTTAATAATTTAAATTTTCATTTCTTGATTTGAGCTCTTTCATTTTAGACACGATGACATGTTGAACTACCTCTGCAACAAAACAAAATGGACGTTAGTCTAAGCAAACACTTGGCACAAATAATACCAGGCACGCTACTTCTAGGACCGATTGCGGAGAAAGATGGAATAACATCAATGCTGTTTGTGCTTCTGGTCCACGTTTCATTTATTTACCATATAGTTGGCTAATGTGATTTGAGGTTCTTTCTGCTTTGGCAAATGCATTTCGTCCTTGACAAGGATCAGCACCTTCAACCGATTACAATGTGTTTGCCCTAAAGACCCCGTCGACAAAAATGCGTTTTCGCTTAACATCGTGTCCATTTCATAAGAATTAATTGGCCTAGCGTCAGAATTGGGACAATAAAAACGTAGGTTTTCGAAAACAGAGGTCTAAGGGTATGTTCCCACCATACCGGCACATATTGGATAGGTTCTGTCCCATACGTTGGTGCAGTAAGAACACCTACTGGGACCGTCGCGGAAGTAAATAAGCAGGATCGAAGCCTGGAACACGCAACGACGGAAGTAAGTATTCAGGAGTGAGGAGGACTGGAATTTAGTGCCCCAAACCCTCTCGGCCAACCACCCCGGCACACGGTGTTCCATGTGTGTGAACGACTTTTTGCCGCCCCGGGCGGTAGCTGTTTTCACTATACAGGCGAATCTTTGTTTACACATTTGCCTCATAACATAAGCTTATCACTATTTGATGACGCTAATAAAATAAAAACCCCGAAATTTGAAAGGGCATAACAGTTTCAGTTATCTCTGTAAATTTGAGCCCAATACACCGAATGGCTTCGGAGAAATTCTCTTCTAAATACTCGAAATTTTACAGAGAAAGTATGGCTCATTAACTTTTTTGCCATACAGCAATTTCGCAGTTTTTGATGGCTGATATTTCCTTCAAAAATTGCTCAACTTAATCACCTCTTTCAATTTTTGCATTTAGTTCATATACAGATATTTCCAGAAAGGTTGTCGGAAAAAGTGCACGCGACAATCTCGAAAGGTACTGTGGGTAGTTTTGAGTTCACTGTTCTTCAATGAAATTTGAAAGAATGGCACGAGAGGCCATGGACGGATGTTTGCGAGTGCTAAAGGAAAGCAACAAAAGTAGGTTCCACAGCTACAGTGCCAGGAACAGTGTATCGATCATACCCCATATTACCTTTCGGGATTGTCGCGTGCACATTTTTCCGACAACCTTTCTCGAAGTAGCTGTATACGGCCACGGCTTCTATGAGTTAAGTCGTATGCTAATGAGGAAAAATGTAAACAATGACGTCAGCAAAGATTCGCCTATTGGATAGCTGGTCGTGGCGACACGAAAAGCTATCCACTGTATGTAATGTGAACATAGCCTAAGAAAACGAAGATTCTCGAGAATAATCTTGAACCCGGAGTCTTTCGAAACAGACGCCTGTATTATTAATAGTGGGCAGACAAAACGAAGGTTTTCCAAAAAAGGCTACGCCAGAACTAGCCATGCTCGACCTGACTTTGCGCATAACCAAGCAGAAAGACGAGAAATTGATAACAACACGTCTGAGCATAGCCCAATAATAAAAACATGATACCAGATATGCTTTTTTGATGACTTACTGTGAATGTTGAAAACGATGTGAAAATGTTAAGTTTGAAAAAGGACTTTTGATATGCTTTTGTTAAACCCGGCTTTCAAAAGAGCGGACAGTACACAATAAAAGTGTCCAGTGGTAAAGTTAAGGTGTCCGTTAGTTCATAGACCCCACAACCCCCCTTGGTTCGAAGACAAACGTTTTAGCTTACCCGCTTTTATATGGCAGACACACCTAAGAGGGAGCCTCGTCTGGGAGATCCTCGTTCCCTGGTGGTTCTAATACGAGGTAAGAAACAATAACAAAATAAAGACACAGAAATATCCTCTCCTCTTTTGGCGCTTTTCAGGGATAATGAAACAAATAATTCAAATAGAAACCCAATATAAAAAGGTTGAGATTCCCGAGTCATGGGCGGCAAACCAGTCAGCTATTTTACAAGCGTGGTCGAGCGTTTGAACTCGGGACTATAGAAAACAAATCAAGTTAGCGGTGACGGCGGGACTATCCAGCTAGAAGAGATTTCTTTCCGGCATGTTTTCTTTTTTTTGCATTTATCATTTTTTATGAAGTCGTTCGCGTAGTTGGCCAGTTTATAGGGCATGAGTTAACTTTCTCAAGTAAAAAGGGGCTTTTCTTGTTAATAAAAAGAGTCTTAAAACAGCTTACCAAGCTGATTATTAGTGTTGATTGTTACGCCTTCTGCTGTAGCTTCCTTTAAAAAAACAAAAAAACATAAACAAACAATATTAGTGCACTGTTAGAATGTTGCATCTCTTGACCACAAATACTTTTGGGAGTTGCTGGCCAACAATGTTGCGTCCGTTTCTTAGCTCGGGGCTTTACCATTTAATCTGAAAATTGTTCGACCGACGTTAGCAAGAATGTTGATAGACAACCGCTTTTCAAGGTTAGAAAAATTCAGAAATTTAAATGCAAACATTGCTCCCTTAAGTTAAGGCGCGCTAATGCTCGACAAGTTTACTTTATTTACCCACTTCCTCGTCGGCTAAAACTTGGAAAGTCTTTACAAATATGCTGTATCAATATTTTTCCCGGTGCTTAAGCTGGCATTTTAAGCGATACAAATCCGCATTAATTTTTGGGAAGCATCTGTTTTGCAAAACAAGAACTGATTACGCGTACCAAACGCCGTATACAACACTTTGCGACTGGTAAGAATTTCGCTTTTAATCAGCGTCATGAACAAAGAAAGTTGCTTTTCTTCTCGGGAAAGTTCTTTTATAAAAGAAATAGAAAACTTTTTCCTTACTGGGTTTGCATAGCCTGATATAAAAAACTCGAGAGGTTGGGAGAATTCTCCATAGTTATGCAAATCCAAGACGACTCGCATTCCCCCAACCCTCTCGGATTATATCAGGCTATGCAATTTTCTATTGCTTAAATATCTCTCTAGCCACAGTGGTGCTGTTCGTGCGCGCCACTCGGCTTTGTTTAAGAACCGGATAGCAACACAAACCTGGGACGAGAAGTCTACTGCAGATCCAGGCAGTTGTAGGTAATCACTAGAGCTACCACTTGTTTGGTTATCTACTATGGTTCTAATGCCAGAAGCATTTCGAGAAACCAACTGGTCAATAACCATTTTTAGATGCCTGATCGTCTAACGAAAGGAAAGAAAAACAAAACAACTGCTAAGTAGCTGAAGTGGAGATAAACTAACAATAAGTTTACTGTCAGACAATATGAGAGGTGACTGGCATATTTAACAATTATTAATGAATGAGGCTGAGTATCTTATGAAGAATTATGAAGATCCAGGAGGGTGGTATACGTCGAGGCCGTAGGCCAAGGCGGATAACACCCTCCGAGATCTCCATAATTCTTCATCTGATACGCAAGCCGAATTCAATAACTGTTTTATCATTCATTAAAAATACTTCCTAGTTCAAAAACATAGCTAAAACATGCTTACCTCCATGGATGTTAAGTTTATCTTCCATAGTGCACGTTAAGGGTTGTTCAGCTCCGCAAATATACTTCAAATAGCAGATGTCGCCCTTCGAGTTGTCTTCTTGCTGTTCTTCCCATGGTTTTAGCTATTATTTCGCCTAGTTCTTACTCTTGAAACGAGTGAAATGTCCGCCATTTTGTTTTCACAAATAAAACAACTCAACCTCGTCCCAAGGTCTTCTCGGTTAAGGGTGCATTAACCTGCACGAAGGCTGCACTTTTGACGTCATCGGTTCATTAAACGCTAAATTCTACCAAATTTGGTCATCAGTAGCTGGTTACGGTGAATTATGCGTGTGCTTTTAGCCAATCAGAATCGGGTAAATATTTTGAATGAATAAAAATTAATATTATTAAATTCCTTATGAAGCGAGGCAAGAGGCTAGAGATTTATGGCTTTGTCATGCACAGAACAAGGTGTTATTGGATTATTGAGAGGAAACCAAATTTCCATGTTTTAATACTAGGGAGTGGGTCATGTAATTTCCAAACTTGCTTTAGGGGTGGGTCAGTTATTTTTGTGCCGAAGGGAAGGGGTGGGCCATGTGTTTTTTTAATTTTATCAATCACATTTCCAAATGCTACGCCCGCCGTAAGTTATATTGCCTCATTACCTCTTTCTGTTCTTCACACTCGTTAAATTTCAAACGTAGCCCCTGTAATTTAAAACATAGTTAATCAGTTACTGATATTTGTAGATACAAATATTGTAGCTCGAGTGAGGCCCTTAAAAGCTGTAGATATGTAGTTGATTGTTAAAATCCGAGCTTTCGCCGATCAACAGTGGTCGTACTGCTGTTGACGTTACTACAGTACAAAACTTTAACTCCCGACCCTCCCCATGACTTTTTCCAAACTTAACAGCCAAATCTGATTTTTTTTCATAAAAAAGGACAACATACAACACCTTTCATAAAGCAAACATTAAAAGCCCAGGTCTTTAGATTGTGTGCTCGGCGCAAAGAGCTATAAGCAGGAAAAAACAATAAAGTTTCCTCCTCACCCCCCTTCCCCCGCTTCGCCTCGCGTTCTCTCTTTAGCTTCAATAACAATACGACAGATTTCCACATTTCTTTCCGACTACATTGGCATTAGGTCGAACTTTAGCGCTACCCAAAGACAACAATCTAAGTGCTAAGATACATAGAGTAGGTCGAGTCCGGGTGACCGAAGTTCTTAATAGGAGTCAAAGTCGGAGTGGTATCTCGTCAGGTGATGGTATTTAACTCTGCTTATTGACCAAGCGTGTGTAAGTGCTGTTAAAGTCCACGTGATCGGAAGTTAATACCATATTTTAATAAAAAATACCAAACGATTTAAGAAGTAAAATGTAATTACCGCTTCAGCCATTCGAATCGTCTCCATGTTTGCAGCTATTTCTGCTAATCTTTCAGTCGCGCACTCTTTTAACTAAAGAAAGAAGCAAGAGCTGAGTATTTCAAGTTCTTGTAAAATGTGCAAAGCGATAAATCAGCCATAAATTATTTCAGGGAAAGAAAAACAGGCAGGGCTGAGTGGGAAGGGAGCAGAATTGTTCAGAATTGTACTTTGAAGTTGGGCATGCACGTGAATTTAAAGACAGGTAAGAAACAAAGTACTGATGGACAATATGCTGAAAAGTTAACTCCTTAAGAGCACCTTTAGGTAAAAACTCCCTTAATATTACCCGCCAACAGGCTGCTTCTTATTATTGCATGCTTTAACTAATTTTTTGCATGAAGAGGTTGAAACCTTATCAAGCGGATAATACCTCATTATTTTCCTGTTCTAGGGCACCTTTTTGCTCAAGTAGCTGGGCATTTTCAGTCCTAATTGTCTGAAAAATAAATGGCAGAAAAAAGAGTAAGAAGCGCACCAAGTTCCGTTTAAAAACCGTCGTAATTTCCGGTTATCTAGCAAACAATCTCACTTCTTTGTCTCTTTAGGTGGTGTAGGGTGGGGGCGGGAGGTATTTTTTAGGTAATTATTTTTTACTCTTCTAGCCCCGGTTGTTCAAACGTTGGATAGCCACATCCGCAGTATAAAACACTATCCAACATATAAGTGTTAGGGAAACCCACTGAGTTATCTAGTGGATCGAGATTTCATCCAGTGGATAGCATTATCCATCTTTTGAACAAGTAGAGGCTGGAGTAACAAACAGCTCTATAAACGAACAAAATGTTAAGACTGTTCCAGAAATTCCGATATTGTGGAACAACTCAACTAAATCACTGTAGCACACATAAACTTCATTTCCTCTGAGATCATCTGTGGGCCACAAATTTAGCAGTGATCTAACTACTCCAAGCACGATAATACTACACATGGTTAGTACAACTTCAGAGAAACAAAATTCAAGGACTTTCCAAGGACATTTCAAGAACAAATCCCAGTTTTCAAGAACTAAGATAAATTCAATAAATCGGCATTCTTTTGACCCCTTTTGATTGGCTAAAACACTCAATGGAGTCAATTATGATTTTTACTTTTTCAGCAATGGTTGATAACATAATTTTGTACTACTTTCCGTAACACCACTTCCAAACTTCCTGTGTGGCACAGAGAGGTCAAAAACCATACCGTGTACAGCGACACATCCCCGTATAGGCCATATAAGGGAGTGCTCCCCGCCCCCAGCTTTGGGTCAACATTGCCATTTTAGTCACCTCATTATTTGCAGGCCTGGTTAAATCTGTAATGCGAGGTAAAAATTATGGTTTAGACCTTATCATTATTTTATCAAAACAATGCAGAGCATAAAATTTACCTCTGCCTGATCCTTAAGACACAGGATTTCTTCAGACTGTTTTTGGAGATCTTGTGTGAGTGTTCTGTTTACCTAGTACCATATAATTATGATAAATAAAGGAATATCAAAAGTCGATCATTATAAATTGTATTATCAATAGAAGAAGTAAAGACAACTAAACACCATGCATAGTGTGGTTAGTATAGAACATCTTGACAAAGTGCCTGTAAAATAAACTTGAAGACAATTGAAAATAACTAGCTGGGTCTTCGGAAAAAATCACTGTGACCACTTATAAAGGCTATAAAGGTTAAAGGTTTGTTTACAGTAAAAATTGTGCTTGGCTTGTCCAGCTAGTTTACAGGCAGCCCATTCGAATAACTAGAAACAAAATTCAAATATAACATAACAGGATTAAAACCTTAAATGGAAGGAGGCCACCACTTGGCTATTTACGATAGCGTGACTGAGGATCTGAACTCAGGACAACCACGAAAAATTTAACAAATGTGGCCAGAATAGGACTCAAACCCGGGACTGCAAGATTGCAAGTCCAAAACCCTGACTACTCAGCCACAAATCCTTTGTTTCGTTTTTGTCAAGGAACTATAATTGGCAGCATAAGTATACAAAGAAGGATATTTGTCAAGAAACAAAGGATTTTGTCTCCTGACAAAAAAATTGTAGGCCCCCAAAACTTCTCAATGGTATCTTTGAAGTTTAGTGATGCTTGAGAAATTTTGGTGGGTATAAAAAATCGTTTGTACTAGAAATGGCTCCCTGTTAACACATTTTGTTGTAAAACAAACAAAATTTTGTGTCATGCGAACAGGGCCTCATGTTAGCTGGATAATTTGCCTAAAAACTCAAGAGGATAGAGTTGCTCTCGGCTCTAATATATCTTTTGTGCTCTCCAAACTTCCTGCATTCTTCAAATCTCAACACACATGTATGCACAGCTGAACAAAACCCATTTTAACCTGGAAACAACATTTACCTCCACCAAGTGTGTCTCATTTAAACGTAAGGTCTTGTTTTCCTGAAAAAAAAAATACAGTCCATTAAAAATAAATGTCTGAAACAAAAAAAGGATTAAAGATTGGTCTTAATTCAAGAATAATGGGGTACACTGAACCTACATGTGTCAGAATTTTTACTAAAAAATCCTTCTAAACGGGCCATTTCTAAATTCCCACAACCATCACTTTTTGAAATATTATAAGTTCAGCTAATAACTAATCGTCAATTTTCAAAAGTTCATGTGAAAGGAAACTGCAAAAGAATTTTTAAATCAAAGACTTCACACTTGGTCAATGCTCCTTATTGAAGACCAAGGTGGATCACTACCACACCAGAAGCTACCCTATCCAACCTAGAGATGAGCTCTAAACACTTGTGGAAAAATCAGGGCAAGAAGGAAGTTGATGTATCTTTAAATATTACCACTAAACACTTGAAAGCTCTCCTTCCTAATTATTATGAATTGAGTACTACAATGATGAATTAAAGATCGTCAATGATAAAAACCTTTTTCAGTTTTTGCATTAGGCCATCATTTTTTATCATGTCATCATTTTCTTCTGGACTAGAAGGCCGAGGAGGTAACTGCATGGTGGTACCTGATCGTGAGGTTACCATAGTATCTTGGTCAGTCACAAAATTATTTTCCTGACCACTATCACTGCTGTCGTCTTTAGAAGATGCTTTTCTAGCCTTACCAAATCTGCGACTGGGAGGAGACAAGTACTTAGCTTCAGAAGGTTGACGGCTTGGACTGTTTTGATAAAAGAAAAAAGTAAGGACCATATATTTTTCTTCAGCTATAACTTTGTGTGACTCTTTGTAATCAAACATAATTATGGCAGTAAAATGTTACGGTTATAATAGTTTTAAAATGTACCTATCATGTAGTATTGGCTCTTGGTTACTGTAAAAGGGTAGAGAGGGCTGAGTGAGAAATTCTGAATTGTTTGGATTCAAAGGCAGTTGTTCAGAAGACTGGCTTCTTAAATTGCCTTCCAACACTGCATCATGATTACAGGACATTGTCCCCACTGTTGTTGAAGCTTCTTGTACACTTGATTTGTTGTCTTCAGGACTTTGAGGCAGCTCACTGGGACGTTTCTTTGGTTTTGCTTCAGGATGCTTAGCCTGATGTTTTTCCTCAGAAGTAACAGCCCCACAGGTCACTACAAACAAAGGAAATATGCCAGTTTCCTTCCTGAGCAATCAGAGATTTCAGTCAATGGGAACAAAGTACAATGCTTGTTTTTATGGTAAGGACTGTAAGTTTAACTGTAGACCTGGCTGTATGTCAGAAACTTGTCCGGTCACAGAACTTAAGTTTACCTTTTCCATTTATTTTTACATTTGGGAACAACATCAAAATTCACGTTTTAATGCAATGATTTTAATAACATAGATTGTACTATTACTAACTTACTAACTAACAATGTGGTGGACACCACAAATATATCTGGAATGTTATTGCCTTACAAGAAAAAAGCCAATCAGGCATAAGAAAACTAAATCCAATCTTTGCTATGTTTTGGTCAAAACACAACAAACATTTTTGAAGCATTTCAGGTGTTCACAGTTTTCTCAGATCAACAGGTACATGCAAAAAAATATGAAAATCTAGTTTTTCTCAATTGATTTGATATTCTTCAAGAAATGTTGCATGGCTATGAAATGAAAGCTGCTGCCATGCAGTGAAGTGTTACATTATTCTTCTGAAGTGTTCGATTCTAACTGTATAATATCCTTTTTAAGCTAAGGAAAAGCCATCAATTTTTCACAGCTTAACCCTTTTGATAATTATGTACACTGTAGTTACTTCCACACATACCTTTAGGTGCAGATGTTTCTCTACTGTTCGTAGGTTGAGTATCACCACCTTGCTTCAGCAGCTTTTGCTGTGTATTGTGCAATGGTTCATGTAGTCCTCCCTCTTCCAAGTCCAAGACTGCGTCATTATTTAAGGTTTGTTGTGCCCATATCTTTTCTCCATCAGGACTTTGAGATGGTTTACTGGGGCGTATCTTAGGTATTGCGCCAGGAGGTAACTTAGCCTGATGTCTTCCCCTTGAAGCAACCACACCTGAGGCCACTAAAAATAACAAGAAGGGGTCAGTCAATATGCTCGGCCCAAAGAAAAATACTGATGCACCTCCTGTAATTAGTTACCACCCAAAATGCTAAGGTTTAGTGGCTGCTTAGAGGAGAATCTGATGGTCACGATCAGGTACGAGAATTGACCTACAGGGGGTCTCTTCTGAGAAGAGGTCCCAACACATACATCCTTTTTTTGGAAGATAATTTACCACATCATGCAGTTTCTTAAGTATAAGCAGTTTCTAGGTTGTCACTTAAAGCTGTTTGTATATTACCCTGAATAGCATTATGGTACATACAGCAAACAAAGAGTCGAGATTACACCATGAGTCAAATGGCCATTAAAAAATAGTATATATGTTACAGGTCAAAATTAAATTCATTATTATTATTATTCATTATTATTATTATTTATTAGGATTATTCTCGATTTCCCTTGTATCCTAAATCTATTTATTCATGAATTACATATACAGCTAGGAGACAAAGGAAATTGAGAATCGACATAAGTTAAAAAATTTTAACCTGAATATACTTTTGACCTGTACCCTGGGAAAATTTTTAGTGTTTTGGATGGGTGGTGACACTTACATATTGGTTGCTTATGATACGTGGTTATAGTAAGTAAAAAATACATAAAGCCACAGGGCACCCAGGCACTCAATAGCATACAGTATGCTAGTCTTATTCTAATGGATTTAATTAAAAATGGTTTGATACCCGTGTGACTGTGTCTTTCGTGGTCATTTTGGAAGGGAATTGCATGATAACAAACTAAAAGATAGTTTCCCCATTTGATTTCGAAATACATCATTTTAAACTTTATAAAGGACAAATCAAAATGTCCTCAACATAAAAGGAAAAATCCTTTTACTAACCATTGTCATCTTGCTTTAAAATGTTTCTGTCATCCTGGAGGTCTTCTTTTACCTCTTTTTGCACATCATGAGTACTTTCATGGTTACTAAAAACTAAAGGTGTAGTAAGGTCTGCAAGACAGAGAAAAAAAATGTCAAATACTGTCTTAATTAATTTTGGTGATAAATATTTCTAAAACGGGTCATTCATTTCATGCACAGAATGATTGGCCTATTTACATGTTATCATTTACAACAGCATCTTTATATGCGTTGCATGAATAAACAGTGAAAATAATCTCAAGAAAAAAACATAACCTGTCAGCAAATTAAATTTGTAAAATATATGTATTCTGCACATAAGTAAAGTAAGAAATACATGGCAAAACACCTTTTGAAACTAGCCAAGCTGAGAACTTAATTTTAAGCTGTCCAAAATACAGTTCATAGGTTAAACTTTTAACCTGGATTTAAATTTGACCCATAATACAGTAGCATGAAAGTGTAAAAATGTTGCAAGAAATTTTCAGAATATTAATTATTGGTTCTTCTCACGTTGGATTGTTCATTAACAAAATCAAGGAGATTTCAATCAGTTTTCAAATTTCAGCGAATGAAAGGTTGTGATCAAAGTTAGTTGTAACTGCTAACAAATCCGGAAACTAAAAATACATGTATACTACATGAATGTAAACAATCTCTGCTGAAGACAAGCTCAAAGAAAATTTCCCATGGGAAAGTAAAGTTACGCAAAATGTTAAGCCTGTTTTCTTCAATCACTGAGGTAATGCTATGTTAAATTAGTTAGTTTCACACAGGACAGGTTATCGATAATTTATGCCCAAAACTGTCACTTCACTGATTTTTGTGCTACATGATTCTTGTACCACAAGAACAGAATCAGTCACCTGTAGCGCAGGACACATTTCCTGTTGCAGTGGAAACCAGACACAAATGCTAACTTACTTTTGAGTGTTACAGTGCATGCAACCTTATCTGTTAATGAGTGTAAAGCTGTGTACATATTGCGCCAAAAAGGACTGCTTTTAATTTGTTATAGCCTGAGAAAACATTTTCACCATGCCATCACTGGTTTCTCCACAAAAAGATGTCTGAGAAATGAGCACAGAATTTCCACACTGACATGACATGCCTTTACTACTACTTATTGGTTAAAACAAATTTCTCTCCAGCAGAACTAATCAAACGTACTAGCCAGATCAAAGTAGTGAAAGGTCATCAGTATAGAATTTCTGGAGTTGTTCCTTGCACATCATTTTGAGACATCATTTTGTGGGGAAAGTAGAAGTAGCATCGCAAAATGTCCACTGTCTCCTAAGGCAAAATGTGTTGTTAAATAACCAAAGGTCAAAGAACTTTTAGCATATGTCAAGGAACCTGCATGAACATGGAGATTTTTACTGTTTTATTTTTTAACTTAGAACTCAAAATTACCAAAATCTTAACTTGATGACTGTGACCCATACAGCGCCAGATCAATAACCAATTATTATCCTGAAATAAAGTGTTGCTCACTTGCCTTTTTTCTCCATGGCTCATTTTACTTTGACATCACACATGTCCAAACGCATGCCGTCGTATTATTACAGGACTGGTAGATCACATGTTAGGTAAGAGAGACTGCAAAAGAAAAAAACAAACTAGTGAAAACTAAGTGGTGGTCATGATTTTAAAACAACATCAAATAACCAATAAGTTAGGCTCAATTACCAGTTGCTGTTCTGGAAATGAGCTCATGATCCTCCCCCGAACAGCCGTCCCACAAGTGTGAGCTCACATTTTCCAAAACTTTGTCACTCCCAACCCCCTCCCTGCCAAGTTTTGAGGTAATTTTCCCTAATTGGGTCGGAGTGGAGACAAACACAGAAACATCTTACAAATGTATAAGAATTAGGCCTTTTTCTGAGGCTCTTTCTGTATCTTTGCTTCCAGGTGTTTTTACAAACACTTGAAAAAATCCTTTTTAAAGGAAAAGAACTTGGCTGGCCTTCCCATTTTAATCATTTGCTTTCATTGAAAACAGTTATAGACTTTACTACAAAAAATCTGATGCACAATTTTTGCGCTGATTTTTGTTTGTTGGTAAGATTTTGTTCCTGTGTTTGCCCCTTACGCACAACCAATATGGCGCCAGCCAGCGACCTGTTTTTAAGTTGCGTCACGACAAAGTAATATATAAAAGTGCATCATAAAACAGACACTTCCTGTAATTAACTCTTTAAGAGACTTCTCCAGTACTTGTTGCTTGTTTCGAGAACAAATCGACATTCGAATCACAGCATTTAACCTTATATTCCAGCACGCGCGAAAAATTAAAGTATCGACAATGTGAGAAACAAAACAAATCCGGCGGAGACGATGAAGTGTAAGCTTACTTAAACTAATTTGACTCACTTAACGCTATACTCTAAATATCAATATTAAAAATATCGCAATTCTGCCTTACTGACTCCATATCTAAAACTTCATAAGCTTTATAATGCGGCTTCAAAGCAACCAAATATGCCTTTGATGAGAAATCGACAACCATATCACATGCCTACCCGCGCGAATACTTGAGTGCTTATTTATATAAGCACATATAAGTACAAGATATAGCCTTAAGTTTTATTTTGTACATTAAAAAAAAAAATAACAAACCTTTCTTCAAACTTGAAATGGTTCCAAAGAAGATGGGTGGGAATAAATTTTTAAAAGGAGAAGCTCGGTCGGTCAAAGCTCTCAAGGGCTCGGGCAGTATCAACCTACGTCACTCCTCTGAGCAAGTTGTCCTCTGAGAAATGCGCATGCAAAAAAAGCATATGAACGCTCACCGCGGATCACTCTGAACGCTATTCAACCGATGAAAACGTAGATAAGACAACGAAGGAAGGAAATCGACAGTTCCGTCAAATTTCCGAAGGAGAAGTGTGTACGTAGTCTCTCAGTCGTCAGTCGTCAGTCGTCAGTCCTCAGTCGATCTTGATGGAAGGCTCGTCAACTTGGTAACCTTACGCAACCTCGTCCCCAGGGTCTTCTCGCTTTCCAATATGGCGGCGGCAGGAGAGAAGACCCTGGCACACAGCGAACTAAAACGATCGCTGATTGGTGCATTCCATTGCGCGTTCATACGTGCGCTCTCATTGGTTTATTCCTTCCAAAACAAAGATGGTTACCCTTTGAGGGCTTCGTGGAGGCTGAGAAGTGCTCTCTTCAGTGTTTGAGACCTAAATGGTGGACAGAATTCAGGTCTGATTGTTCGGAAAACTGTGACTGTACCGTTGGAAGGCAAAGATTCGAATATAGTGATATCTGAAATGGTAATCGCTAGGAATATTATAACGCGTAGAGGTATTTCTGTTACTCGTGCTATTTGGTTTGTGTGTTCTAAATCACTAAAGATTTGTTTATTTAATTCCCGATTTGTGAAAGAATACTTGTAAGGCTTCAGCTTATCAATAAATTTAGCTTTCCGTTTGCAAAGGTTTATTAGTGTTCTGCCCTTTGTTTTCTTTGAACAGAAGCTGTATGCATAATATTATTAATGTATGGGGTTATACGGAAATCTTGCATAATCTGCGCTTTGTCTCAGCAGTTTTTTCTAGTGAAACATTTTTTTCATTTGATCGTAACATGCATGGGCTAACCTGGCCTTGATTTAATTTTTTTCCACTGTGATTTTGAAGGGGGATGAGGAGCGAGAGAGGCAGATGTCGAAACAAAACTAAAAATTAAAGCCAAACATAGTGTTGCTGTCCTGTGATATTTTTAATCCTGACATTTCATGTATTCAGTTTTTAGTGTCACAATAATGATAATTTCTTATTATTTGCTCATTTCATTGGTAGTAAAATACAGCTAAATACAGAGACATTGGGAAAATAAACTGTTTCCTTTTCTCAGAAATGAAAAACTTGCATATTATTGTATGAAGCTTGTGGGATTTCTTTCAAGTAGCAAAAATTAAATAATGAAAGCACATGGTGTCTTTTATTTTATCAAGTTGAAAACGGAGATCAGCCCATGCAAGGAAATCTGGCAGTCTTGGATTCTCAATTCGTGCCATGGATACTACATTCTGGATTCTTTGTCAGTGGAACTTGGATTCTGGATTCCAATTATAAGTGGGATCCAGAATACTTGACCTTTATTCCAGATTCCAAGAGAAAAATCTCCCAGATTCTGGATTCCCTTACATGGGGTGACAGTGACCCTACGATAAATATGTTTTCTGTCAAACTAAAACCTGTCAATTGAGCTTCTAATTACTGTAGGCTAAGTGTGCACGTTGTTCTTGTCACTATATGCTTGAAAAGGGGTTTGTGGACCAGGTGAAATAGTGGCTGGTACTGTAGTATTCCAAAACCAGCTGGGTATGATTATGAAGCAGCTATAATTCAGTTCTAAAACTTAAATTTATAAAAAAAAAAACCGGCTTCAAAGGGTGCATATATTACTATCCACTGAATAAACAAGAGCAGAAGGGGCCTGCAGCGTCTTGATTATGGGATTTTTCATGTAGGGATGCCAAGGCTTTTGAAGTGTTTTGCGCCAGAGTCCCCAGTAGCATAGTGAGCTTTTAGTTGTCTAATCACGGCCAATGAGTTTCAGGTCAGGTGGTCCCAAGCGAAACGGTGAAACAATTTCCCTCCAGTTTGCCTAAGATAGGTCATCGAAATGAATTGACCAAGAAGGCCTGGGAAAATGCCACACAGGGACAAGGCAAGGCTTTTAGCTTGTTTAGGTGTTGGGCTGTGAGGTTGCAGCTGTTAGATGTGCCGGCTTAAATACTTCCAAAGTCCACTTTAAGGTGTTGGTTAGTCTTAGTGATAGTGTGTGTATCATAATCATATCATCAGAAATAATCAGATTAACCCAAATATTAAACTGATAATAGATTACAGCAGAAACTTATGGGTTTCTGATTATAGTAGATTATAGTTTTGTGCCCCCTGTGCACCACTTTCAACACTGAAAATAATTTTCTTAGTGAACAAAACAAAAAACCGACCCTGCAAGCAGAAGCTTATCTGTCACATAGTTAAATCAACTAAACATCATGTATAAACTACATGATTAAGAGCCCATCAAAAAGACAACACAGGTGTATTAATGTCCTTATTTATCAACAATGTTTTTGTGAATTTTCCACAACAATCAATTGAACATTTGTATAAGCAATACTCACTTTGCTTTAGGTTTCTGATCAATGATAGATTATGATCGATAATCAGCACACCACTGCCAAGTCATGTCTCAATTAGAGTACGAAAGGGCCCATCTGACAAGGAAAGCATGTTTGACTTAAAAGATCTATTATCTCCAAATGAGAAAGGAACTTTTACAGTGCACATGACTCAGATAGGACTATCAAATTTTTGAACAACTGGAGTCTAGCCTTTAGTCAATTTGCACATTGACATGGCAAAGTGCAGCCCCAAGTAATATGTAAAATAAACCAAAGTCAGGGATTAAGAAAGTTTTTGCTCCAAAAATCAAATCTATTTCAAAGTGGAGAGTACATTTTGGATTGCTATATTACAAACAATGGAAACACTCTTCACCTTTTGCTAGCTATTAAAGCAGGGTTAATGCTATTTTTTTTACATCTGAGAGGCAAAAAAACCCAATAATAACAACATCTTAAATCCTCTACTAAGGCCCCCTCTCTCAAATAAGCCCTCCTTTTCAGTGGAAGAAAGTTTTAACAATAAGCCCCCGTCTATTTTAACCCCCATCCCACCTCCCCCCTTTTCGTACTCGTCACTAATAAATAAAAGACTGTATCAATCAATGACAACTGTAAAACTTTGTGTGGACCGATCCAGGATGGTTTATTCACCAGCTGGAAGTTTGGATTCGTTTTTGATCCACGGCTGCTTGACCTCCAACCTTCTTGTACTTGGGCTTTTTCACTTGGCCTTTTTTTTGTGGGGAACTAATACCAGCGTCTTTGCTAGATTAAATAAGGCCCCTATCTCTATTGTCCGGAAGCATTGTGAACAGGGTTAGATATCAAAAGCCAATAAGAAAGTCTAAAAACTGTGAAGTAGATGAAGATTGACAATAATTTTATTACCTGTACCAGATTACAAATATCCAAACTGAACAAGGAACTGTTTAATTTTCAACCAAAGTTTCCTCAAATATTATATTAACAAAATAGTGTTCTCTGGTTCTTGTTTTCAGAAAAAAAATTGCTTTTTTACATATCAGAGTTCAGTTAAAATGTGTGCAGAAAGAAAAACAATAGTAAAAAACCTCATGAAGATCTGTAAAAAAACTGACGATAACTTATCAGCTTAAAGTGTGTGCGACTCAATTTAATGCTTAGTTGAATTTCGGAGCGGAAGAGGTTTTAGAGCGTCATGACAAAAAACTCCCTGGCTTCAGAGGTCTGTTCTCGAAATTCCTAAGATGAAATAAATTGCGCTCACGGTTAGAAAAAGCTTCCCCTTTCACGAAAGAAGAAAACTGAACCTCTAGCACTCAGGGTAGGCAAAAGAAGAAAACAGTGAAAAAAGGTCGGTATCGAGAAATTAGTTAAGTGCCGTGTACGCTAGAACGTTCAGGCTTAAAACAAATGAAGGTCATTGAACATAAAATAAGATCGCTATATCATTCTACCGTATTCCTGTGGCTTGTAAGTGCATTCTTTCATATTTTTAGCTTCTTTTGAGTTTGCCTTTGCCGCCATTTTGTTTGTTTTCCACCAGTCTCAAGACCTCGTACCCAGATCCTCTCACTCTTTAGCTTGGCCGCCATTTTGAATAAATTTCCACTCTCCGTGGACAAATCAGTCACGTGATTTCTGCTGTGTGCCAGGGTCTTCTCTCCTGCCGCCGCCATATTGGAAAGCGAGAAGACCCTGGGGACGAGGTTGAACCTTACGTTGTCTACACGGTGGAACTGGGCTGAAGTTCTGCCACAGAGCACCCAAGCTTAAGGGGAAAAAAAAGCGAAAAAAAAAACAGTCATTTTAATTTCAAAAACCAAATGCAAGTTGCTGTCAAGCGCGCGTGGAACCAATGAGAAACTCGTTCTGCACTAATTCATA
>OZ037775.1:58462656-58472656 GCA_964035525.1 Porites cylindrica
GTTCTAAATCTATAAACACCTAAAATTATGTAACAACATTTTCAAACTTTGATTCAACTATGGTTCTTCTTATGCACCTATCAATGTAATGCCGGCGGGGGGGGAGACAGGGCATAGGGTGGGGATTTGACTTTTTTCAAAAATTTGCAATCAAATTCCCTGCCCACGGGCAAATCATTCCAGTCAAATGCAACCAAATTTCCCCACCCCAGGCTGCACATTGCTGTCAGTCCCAAGGCAGAACCTAAGAAAGGCACAATAAAAATATCTCCAAATAAAACTCTGCAATGTTTTATAAACGTTGCTGCATCACCAAAGATACATGTTCCTGTTACAGCTGCAATTATACGTTTTAACCATAATCCGTGTCACACTGGGTAGAATACATAAACCTTTAGGAGAAAGTCCACATTTTGTAAGTCTAGATATACCGTTCTTAGTAAAGGGTACAAACAAAGTCAGTTTTATCAGTGATTGTAGCGAACGAGCCATACACTAATCAACTGTACTCGCAAAAATCGGCTCGGTTTCTCTTTACTTCCGTTTACTTTGATACCACATTATATTAACAGGTTCAATTGATCAAAACACCCTAAAACAGACGAAATTTGAAGACTAAACAGTGAAGTCCACTCAGCCTTCGCTTGCTCTCATTGGCCTCCATGACTTACTGATCTTTTCAAACCGTATGGCGCGTGCGTGAAGCGTAGAAGCGGGAAACACATGTTCGGTCTCAGTCTTTTTCGTCCGAGTCGGCAGTCAAATATCTCCACGTCGGGCGAAGAAAGATTCAAATATCCCCTCCCCCGGGAGAACAAGATCAGTCAAATGCCCTACCCCAGGGACAACAAAGACAATCAAATCCCCACCCTATGCCCTGCCCCCCCCCCCCCTCCGGCTTTACATTGATAGGTGCATTAATTAGTCTCAGATATCTGAGTGTTAAAATTTAATTACCATAACTACAATTACACTTGGTGCAAATAAACAATATTGACACAAATTGACTTTACATGTCTATTGACTAACCTGATTATGTAACATACGTACACTACTGAATAGTTTTTTGCCCTACGGCCAATACGTTAAAAGCTGACAATTCCCTTTGCCTACAAATTTTTTGATGTTTGCTCAAGAAACTAAAGAAAATAAAGAAACGGCGACGCCGATTAAAATTTAATCCCGGGCTAGCGAGTTAGCCTTCCGAAAACTGGGAAATGGAGTACAAAACAGTTTTCTATACTCGATTACTCTATTTGGGCGACACCCAAATAATGATAATAATTTCCTTTTATTTACAAATCTTCTTTATAAACTTCTTCTTATATATAGAAAATAGTTCTAAATCTATAACCACCTAAAATTATATAACAACATTTTCAAACTTTGATTCGAGTCTGGTTCGTCCTAATTAGCCTCAGATATGTGACTATTAAAATTTAATTTTTTAAAAAATATAATTACAGTTTCAGTTTATTTTTATCTGCCAGAAAAATATATATACTAACAGACATTCAATATATTACAAAAATATTAGTTAAATATTAAAGAGAAGTAAACTTTAAGTAAAAGAATTAAAAGGATTTTTTTTAAAAAAAATTAAAATTTAATTACCATAACTACACTTGGTGCAAATAAACAATATTGACACAAATTGACTTTACAAGTCTATTGACTAACCTGATTATATAGTATACGTACACTACTGAATAGTCTTTTGCCCTACGGCGAACACGTTAAATGCTGACAAAGCAAATATCTGTCAGCTCCCTTTGCCTACAAATTATTTGATGTTTGCTAAAGAAACTAAAGAAAATAAAGAAACGGCAACGCTGATTAAAATTTTACCCCGGGTTAGCGAATTAGTCTTCCGAAAACTGGGAAATGGAGTACAAAACAGTTTTCTATACATTGTATAAGGTAAAAGCAGTAACTATTTGTAATAAAACAAGGCAAAAGACTCCTTCTTCTTAATGAAGTATCTATAACTAGACATATTAGAGACGAATTAGACTAATACAGGTTTTTCGTCTATTGGCTTATTCACAAGAATATACATACTTAACTGTACATTTATGATACGCCATCAGCAAAACGTCCATAATTTTACACTACCCCGAACAGTATTTGATAGGCCACTGGTTAATTAGTAATTTTGTCTTTTACCCTCAATGCAGTGATCGTCAATGGGAACTGGAACTCTAGTGATGTTTTGTTAAACAAAAAGAGATATCGGTGAATTGTAAACTCAAGTAAATATAAAAACTGCAGTGGCCTCTGTTAAATTACCTAGGTATGACACCTACACTGTCCTAAAACGAAACACAAAAATGTTTTGTTTAATTATTTGAGTTGATAAGGTAGACACAAAAACTGACTTCCCAACGAAGCGACGAAGCATCGCCGTTTCTGTCCTAAAACAACAAGAAAATTCTACTTTTTTGTCATTGTCATGGTTTCTCTTGAATACGCCCTATTCATTTTTGTTTTGCAGTTGCCCCGTTGTAGATCACGCGACACTTTCCGGAAGTTCTTGGATAAACGAGTGCATGCAAGCACAAATATTATGCAGCCGAACCTCTCCTTCCAGCCACTTCCTTATTGCAATTCGTCACATGAACTACATTGGGGGCAATGACAAACATACATTTGAACAAGGCCTGTTGCCACAGTTCACCATAGCAAAACTGTTTACGCATGAGACTTAGTAACCATGCAAGCAATAACATTCTACAGTACCAAACGCCTCTCCTGGCAGCTCTTTGACTTGATTCTGAGAACTTGGAATTCATCATGTGACAAAACAGAAACTCTCTGGGACTTCAGTCTTCAGTTTATATTAGCCTGGTGTTTGGAATGCGACACCTTCTGCATGGCATTACAAGGTTTCTCTGTTTTGATATCTTAAGAATACAAAGAGTAATTTCACTGACAAAATTAAAAACGCGGTATCCCAATCACATATACATGTTTGCATGTTCTTCCAATCCTACCATCTTAATTAACTACTGATTGACAAATGGGCCCTGGATTGGTCTCCCCAGGGAAGCCCCTTTTTACCGCGTATAGAGTGTTTTCACATGACGTCACAGCGGCCATATTGGTGTCCCAAAACAATGAAACGGCGGCCATGTTGGTGTCCCTAACCAATCCTGTGGGAGTTGAACTCTTTTCTAATGCAAACGCTTTCTTTTGTTCCAATCAATTTGCATAGATGCTGGCCACGTGAGTGAAAACACTCTATTGACCACACACGTTCTAACTTTCACGAGGCTGTATACACTCCTTTTTTGTAGGAACGTCCAATTTTCGAATTAAGCGTGGACCGTTCTTATTTTCTGGGCAGTTTCAGCCAGGAAATGTTCTTACGGATGTTCTTAAGTTTCAATAACGGAAATCTGATAACTTTTAAGCTACATATAGACAAGATAAGACAATGATTATAGTTTCCATATAAATGAATTGTACAAGTACAATGGAAACGTATAATTGACCATATCCACAATAGGAACGTGTTGAAAAAAAAAACTTTTACACGCACCCTGATTCCATGAAGGACATTATGTAATTCAGATTTTCTGGATTTAGGAAAGTTAAAGCAGTGAAAAATAAATTGTTCTTGTCTGAGCCTAGGGTATGTTCTTAGCATATTCTTAATATTTTGGCAAATTTCAGGCGGAACGTTCTTGTAAAAAAGGTTCGTACATCAAAAAAAGAAAAGAAAGAAACTAGTGGATATTTTGGTCGTTTGACTGGTTATGAAAGCCGGCAAACGTCAACGTTGAAACAATGGTGCTGTAGGTTATGTTAGAATCTCCCTGACCGTGAACAATCCTTTGTTTTCTGCTCACAAATTATGACTGAATAAATTAACCCAATGTTTCTATTTGTCAATAACTTCAAAATGATAGGAATGCTATTGAACGTTGTGCACGGTCAGTTTCAAAAAAGCTAACTAAAACATATAAAAAAGGGTTTCCCAACCATTCTTCTTTGACTATGATCCAAGCAAATCAATGGAATGTCGCCACTTTTTAAGAAAGGCACTAAATGAAACGGGATACTAAATTTTCATTTATTACAGTGCACATTCCTTTCTTTTAATTACACATACCTGATTGTTGGTTTAGTCGTTCACGATTCATTATCGTTTAGTCATCGTCTTCAGGAATGTGGACTGGAACACTCTGCAGGGCACCAACAACAGAACAGATTACAGTTGTAAGTATCAAAGGAAAAGGGGCATCAGGGACGATTCTGCCTTGAAAAGCCAAAACTACTCCCAATTATAGTTCGATCATGATTGCTATAAGGGCAAAAGAATAACGCATGAGCCAAATGCATTTTGTTAAACCTGGACCAAATCAAGCAGTGGAAGCATTCTTCGCTGACTCTTTTGTTGACGTTAGTTTCAAACACAAATATTATGCTCCTCCTTTTGCACCGTAAACAGCGGAGAGACAACCGTGGGAGAAATGGAGAGATATCTATCGACTGAGGGCCTGTTTACATGGAGGTGGGGGACCCCAGGTAGGTGAGGTAACCCGTTTAGGCGTTGTTACCCGTCTGTCCATATAATCTCTCATTTTAATTTCATCAGGTTTACATGTTAGGTGGGGTGACCTGCCACATGTTACCTCACCTATCTGGGGTCCCCCACCTCCATGTAAACAGGCTCTTAAAAAGCAAGTCACAAAGAGTTTCTTCAAACTGTTATAAGTCAAGCAATAATTTGGTCAAGAACAACATCAATTTAAGTTTGGATCGCAACCAAACGAACCAACGGGGAACAAAGTATTCACAGTGCTTTCTGACTAGTGACAAAACATTTCATACCTCTCTGAGCCTGTCATTTTCCTGTGAAATTAAAAATATAGACGGTTTCAAAAAAAACACAATCTCGAATTTAAACACCCTGTGCAATGCAACTCTTTTTAAAGAGGTACAACCGAAACTGACGCCCTCGTGATTATACACCCACCGTAAAGCCCAGTTCAAACGTCGAACTTTTCATGCACCGAACCTAATCCCTTAAATTAAGTACATGAAGAGATCGACGTTTGAATCAATTAAGTCCGTCATGTCTAATTTCGGCCGACCCGTGAATTAAGTTCGAATGGCTGACATGGGAAAAGGCCAATACAGAGTCGCCCCAATCCTCTGTTCCAAAGCGAGGCTAAGTGCGAAGCTATTGATATTAAAATGTTTGTTTTTAATCTCGTGAAAATAAAACTCAGTTTTACAAGGAAGGTTTTGCACTTTTTGGGAGGGAGAGTTTTTGTCATTCGGAAATGGCTTTTTTCAAGTGAGGAGCGACTTCGTTGAACTTTTCATGTGCCGAGCCAAAAGAATAAATTATTACAATTTATTTTCACGGGAAAGCATTGTGGACCATTGAGGACCATTGTACATCGTGGGTCGACCTAAATAGGTATTAAGAAAGTTCGGAACATGAAGACTGGGCCTAAGGCAACATACTGGCAAGGACAGAACCCTTGAGCTGCTCAATGAGCGCTATCTTGCGGTACGATTAATTTTTTCTACAATAATTAGGGAATTTTTTGATGATACTGGAATGAATTGAAGCACAGTCTTTTGAAAAGGTAGCTCTGATATGTTTATTTTATTATATGCAAGTTATAGCCTCGTCAATGAGAGAGTGACACATTATAACTTGCATGTAACTTCAGTTATTCTTAATCTCAATATATCGAGGGTAAATAGTATGACTTGAATTAGATGGACTTGACGCGAAAATTAAATCGAGAAGTCTCTTTACAGACGACAGTGACTGTTGTCTAAGCCAGCATAATAGTTTTAGAATAACTTACGTAAACTGTCGGAGTCGCACTCAGAAACTTTCAATCTGGAAATGTTTTCAAATAATGGATACGTTGAAATGCTTACCCATTTTCACGAAAATTAAGTTAAATAGTAACACATTTTTACAGGTTTGTGAGCGTGCTTCACTGCCACAAGCTGTAAAACTGCCTTAAAATTTCGATGCCGTGTTACATTGTCAGATCTTTGTACGCATAGCAGCCACCAAAAAGTTTGGTATTTAAGGTGCTCGCTTCTGAGTTGTTATTAAATACCTCTAGCATAGATTGGATCAGTCCATTCTTTTCAGCTATCTCAAATTCTCTTTCATTCAAACGGTCTTGCAACTGAAAAACAAGACAAACGCATTTTTATAATAGGCAAGAGACATCTAAATCATCGGGAGAAATGAACGGACATCATTAAGTTTTCAGCAAAGCGGCAAATTTGAATGCGAGTTGGCTGAGAAAAGCTCACAATAAGAGAAGAAAAGGCTACAATTGGCAAGGTAGCGCTCATAAAACTTGCTTCAGGAAACTTGCTTTCAGTAAACTTCCTGTTTACTGACAGAAATCTAATTAAGGAGTAGCCAATTTCTTATGTACTTTACCACCTCCAAGCTACGTGCATGAAGGAGGGTTCCACAAAAATTTCCACATTTGAATGTTATTTTCAGGCTGTCTTTTGTTGGCCTGTGAATACAGCTGCCTCTCATCGCTACCCTTCGTTGAGAACGCTTCGTCTCTCCCGAAAAGTTCCGGCAGCAGGGAGCAATGAGGGAGACTGTAATCGCAGGCCAGGCTGTTATATTCACCTCTTCCTTTTGCTCAAGCAGTTCTGCATTTTCAGTCCTTAACATCTACAAAATATAATACGTACATTGTAATTAAAACATTCTTACTGGTAAGTAAGAAATATTACATTAAGTAGTGAATACTATAATAACAACGACTGGTTCAGAAAATCTCCAGTTAAGCTCAAAATTTGACAGTAACTTTGAAAATCACATTTAGCCCTTTGTGTTGTACAATCTTCGCAAGCATAGCGACCACCAGATTTTAGTAGTCTAAGAATTATTTTCATACCTCTTGCACAATTCGGTGTTCCAATTCTTTTTCATTCAACTGGGCTTGCAACTGAAAAACAAGACGGACACATTATTTCATAGTTTTATTAATCAGGAAACAACCATCTCTAAAAGAAAATAACCTCTGGTCCCGTAAAAACGCCTTTGCTTAAGTATGGTGACCAAGAACTGCCAATCGAAAAATCTGAATTTTGGAGGGATATTTCCTTATTTTTCACTTTTTTGTGTAACTACATTTTCTTTTAATTACAAGACAAGTGAAAGTAAAATCAAGTAAAATTAGGAAATCCCTCCCAAAATATCAAATCAAACAGAATCAAAATTAATTTTCTATAAATACGGCCGCCTCTCATCACTTTCCGCAGTCAAAAACGTTTCGCGAGAGAGACAAAAACTCGAACATATTTTAATCTGGAATCCTATGACTACAGTCGCACCTCCCGTAAGCGACAGGTCCCAAAAGCGAAGATTTAGTGGTCGCTTAGGAGAATCGAGCAACAGGTTCTCTTTTCCAAGTAGAGGTCCCGACGCTTCGACCTTTTACAAAACAACTTATTGTACGCAATTTTCTAGTTACGATATGTGTAGTTCCATCTCGTCACTTAAAGGTCTTCGTATACTCTGCGAAGCACAGAACAAACAGCGAACTTAGAGATCAGACGATGCGTCGAGCGGTAGCTTACAATGGGTGGAAAACCATGGATAATTGTACAACCGTCACCAAAACAAGTGGGGGTTTTAATTACATGGTTTTGACTGGGAAAACCTTTTGGTATTTTGGAAAGGTCAGCACTCGTTAACATCCCCCGAAAGGCCCTTTCTCCCCTTATGATTTTTACACAGTCAAGGTAGAACTGTTTTCTGTTTTTATATCACACTTAGAAGATATTTCAAGCTGGAAATCATTTATGAAAGTGCAAGTCTCTTCAATTTAAAAGAAAAAAAATGATATTAAGGGCAAGAGGATTCGAACCCATGACCCAAATTGCCACTACACCACACTAACCATCCACTAACCACAAGACCACTGAGGATTTGTTGGATGGTAAGGAAATAATTAAAGTACACATAGCATCTACCCCAACCTAACAAAAGAACCTAACCAGTTTCGAAACAGTGCTTAACCCTAATCAGTAAAGGAAGTACTTAACCCTAATCAGTAAAGGCATTGCTTAACCCTAATCAGTAAAGGCAGTGCTTAACCCTAATCAGTAAAGGCATTGCTTAACCCTAATCAGTAAAGGCATTGCTTAACCCTAATCAGTAAAGGCATTGCTTAACCCTAATCAGTAAAGGCATTGCTTAACCCTAATCAGTAAAGGCAGTGCTTAACCCTAATCAGTAAAGGCATTGCTTAACCCTAATCAGTAAAGGCAGTGCTTAACCCTAATCAGTAAAGGCATTGCTTAACCCTAATTAGTAAAGGCAGTGCTTAACCCTAATCTGTACAACGCAGTGCTTAACCCTAATCCAAAACGACAAGGAATACTACGTTGTGTAAACTTCATAAGGTGTCCAAGGGCATTTCGACAGATGTTAAAAAGTGCTGATCTTTTGGATAGGTGGTCGCTTATGGAGGTTCGACTGTATCAGATTTGCGATAAATATTGCTTTCCGTCTTCATGTCCCGTTCGCGAAACGTCCCGGCGGCAGAAAGAAATGAGAGGCGGCTGTATTCGCTGGCTATTAAGCTGTTGTATTTACCTCTTGAGTATGCACAAGAAGTCCTGCCTTTTCAGTTCTTAATCTCTAGAAAATATAACACGTACAACAAAATTTTTAAAACATTTTTTTGCATTATGTATTGCACACTGTAATACCTGTATGACTGTTTGGGAAATTCTCCAGTTAAATTTAAAAATTTGATACATGACTATACACAACATGTTCAGAGAAAAACATATAGCATGTTTGTTATGGTTTGAGATGCACAAATGTATGTGTAGATCTATGTTATGTTACTGGTTACTGTGTCAAACCAATGATCTGGAGGTTTTATTAGTTTGACAGTAATCTTTTACCTCTACTTCCTGTCTTAAAGCACGGTTTTCACAACAGACTGCGCTGTGTTGGTCCTTCTGTATCCTGAGCTCCTATCAAAGCAGGGAAAGACACACAACAACATTATTACTAGAAAGGAGAAAGACTATAAATGGTTGATGCTCCTGTAAATATCTAATTGGCATAACCAGGCATCAAAGGACGCCTAAAATACGTGCAATTCCACACCTGCTTTCGGCTCTAACCCTTACGAGTTTCTGGACATACCAAATATGGATATAAACTTAATGAACATTGTGATTCAATACATAGAGGATATTACATGGCCGCGCGGCGAACGAGTGAAATATTTTCAACACGAGAAGAAAAATTTCGTACCTCCAAGCGATCATATAGTGTTCTATTTTTGTTATATAAACACCAATAAAATACCAAACCATTTCACTTTTACAGTGTTTTTGCTGCGAAAGGCGCGATTTATTATGTAGTCATAGCAACGGTGATCTTTTCACACGTGTATGTTATTTTCACGTGTGAAGATATCGTGTTTTCGCGCGAGAGCTCACCTGGTATTGGTGTTTATATAATAATAAGTATTCTGTGCATGTTTACTTACATTACTCACACTTTAACCTAGAGTAAACAAAATGCTTGAATCTGATTGGTTCTATAAACGCCCATAACATTCATTGTTCAATTTGGCTATTGCAACAACAAAATTGTCCAATTACCACTAGCTAGATAAACTTGTTTGATGGAAAACAAAAAATTAAAAATTTTTCCCAGTAAAAAAATGTACAGTAAGACAGCCAGTAAAATCAACCACCCAAAAATATAATTATCAACAAGCCAAAGAAATTTAACTGCCGGTGTCTTTTAATAACCGTAGCTAGTAGACTAGTTACCGGTATGTATTAGCCAATCTAAATCACGAAAAAATATTGAGTGCCTTTCATTCAGATATTTTTCATTTCCTTTTCCTATTAATATACAAAAAGCCTTAAAACTGAAGAAAGTTTCTGAGGTTTTACGGCGCGACAAACCCAGCGAGCTGTCCTCCCAGAAACAAAGATGGAGACAAACAACTTACTA
>OZ037775.1:58477656-58512656 GCA_964035525.1 Porites cylindrica
TCAATTTCAAATTTTATATTTGCACGAGTATATCAAAATTACGGGCTCATGCAATTTGAGCTTTTTGAAAAACACCTTCCCGGCTTTGTTGCGACGCTTTCCGCAGCCGGCTATACTAAGACGTAGTTGTTTGGTATTAGCATCCAAACGCTGTAGTCGTCCCCTTGTTTGTTGTTATTAAAAAATCTCCGCGCAGAAATGCTCGAGCGGTTTGTTGAGGTCGGCAGGCGCGTAACTCTCAATTTGCTTGGAAATTCCTTCCTCTTTTTTCCATTTCTTCCAAACATTACCTCAAACTGAGGTTCTCTCGACAGTGCTTTTGTTTAAGAAGTTTTTTTAAATCCTTCCATGGTATTTCCCGGCCATTTGTTTACTTGCAAACTTCAAGATAGCCGCCGGCAGATTGCGGCAACTGATTGCTTTTTATATTGTTTATTGAACAATCACAGTTTCCATTCCCGGAAAAAAAGTTTTATTCCTTTTTTGCGTTACGTTTGCTCGTTTTTTGAATCATGTTAATCAAAAACTGCACTTTTCTCAGTCAATCAGATTCAGGATTTTTTTCATGAATATTACTGGGCCCCACTCAGCATGCTAAGTGCGATTATCACAAATCACTGCTACTAATAGCCAATGAGATTCAAGAATTTTGTAATAGGTTAAATTCGTGAATGATTTTAACTTTTTACAATCATGTAAAACAATTTTTACCTGCAACAAATATGCTTCATTGTGAAGTAAAATATCATTTTCCTGAAAAGGGTTTGGAAAGGGACCAAGGTTAATTCTTACATTCAGATAAATTATTTTATTATGAAAAGGGTTTGGCGATAACTTAAAACTGAAAGCCTGAATATTCTTCCAAAATAATAATTTAAAAAGCATACCGTAAAATTCCGAAAATAAGCCCCGGGGCTTATATTTTTCAAAGGCCCTTTTTGAGGGGCTTATTTTTTGAGGGGCTAATATTCGGAGGAGCTTATCTACGGAGGGAAAGTGGCGTTTCAAAATCGATTGGGCTAGCCTTATAGTTGGAATGAAATTTACCATTTTTGCTTTGTTTTACTTTGTATTTGAGGGACATTTCCAAGTACAAGCCCCCCGGGGGACTTATATTTGGAGGGGTGATTTAACGGAGGGTTGTTTGCGTTACGAGTTTGGGGGGCTTGTATTTGGAGGGGCTTATACATGGAGGGGCTTATTTTCGGAATTTTACGGTAATCTACTAAACCAATCAGAAGACAGTTAGCCCTTCATAACCTGTTTACATGACAGAAACAATGTGCTTTAAGAAGTTCTACGACATGCACTTCTCAACTTTTCTTCAACCAATATTATGGCCCTTTTTGTAACGCAAACCAAATCAAACAACTTTATGAAGTTCAAAAATCAACCAAACTGATTGAACGATGATGATGATGATGTGTGTGTGTGTGTGTGTGTGTGTTTGCGCACCTAGAGCGATTTTACTTGACCCAACATGAAACAGTTAGGGACGGACCATTAGAAAACTTATTGGGGGGGGGGGGGGGGGCGAACTACCAAAAAAATATTCGCGCAAGCGAAAATTAAACAACTAGTGCAAAATAGCTACAAATAAACAAAAGAAGACAATAGAATCAGTGCATAACAGTGCGCAATATACTACTACCTATTTCACGGGTTGAGTAAAATCACTCTAACATCTATACTACTTATTAGCCAAGATTGAGGTAAGTCACTCATTACAGGGAAATCTAAGACCGAGAGCAAGTCTTAGGTCTGAGATTTTCCTGTAATGACCAAACGGACGAAGTTAATAAGTTATTTATTACGTGACCTGTTTATCGCTATTCTTGAAATGAATACAATAGAAAAATACCGGGATTAATTTTCAACATCTGCGCATAAGAGGTCATTCGAGGTCGTAAACCGAAATGAACCTGGCAATGCGATCGAAAACCAGAAGACACAGTTTCTTTGACAATGAGAAATTTTGAACCTCAGCCCGCGATTAATCAAAAAACCAATATCTGGTCAGCATCTCCTCAATAAGGGTTAATTCACGTTAAGTAAGTACATAGTGATTCATTTTTTTATTTATCACTCACAAAAATTTCACCTAAACTTGCAATATTTACCTCTGTCATAAATCTCTCATACAGATGAAGGCTCTCAATCTCCTAAAATAAAGAACAATTTAAGTGATGAAAGCTATTGATTTAAACACTATTGACTAGTGTTACAAATAATCTTTCTCACTACATCACAAAAATCCATTTGAACAGGACAGACCAAACTGATTGGACATTTTGTACATGTAAAGAACAAAAACACTAGGAAATCATTTCCACAAAGAAGGATCTCAAGAACAAAAGAGTTATCCAGTAACAAAAGTTAATTATACGTATAAGATTTAAAGACTTGACTTCATATATTCATTTAACCCACTTCTTAATATTTAGTAATAGAGCGATTTTCGTGTGACCTTGAAATGAGGTGAGAAAACTCCATGCCCGAGAACTTTCTAGAAATCAATGGATACTTCGCTTTGGCGTCATACTGCAACATGATTGGTCAATCGAACAATGCCTTCTTCATGTTAGGGTCTTCTTTGGCGGGAAAAGGAAGAGTCCATGTTTTGATCTTTTCATCCATTGGCTTATAACAAACACTCATATGAAAATCGCTCTATTGCGGGTAATGAACTATACTATGCAAAATAAGCTTCATTCTTTATAGTGGTTTATGCACCTTTAAAAGTAAATCTATTTCTGGTGCTCTAATTAAACTTGTGCAAAATGGCATAACAATATCATACCTTAATCATTTCTTCCAATAAACCAACATCTCCTACAATATCATCGTGCTCAGCTGGAATTCTGCTTTGCTGGCTATTCAAATTTTCACTACTGCTGCTACAAGCAACAAAATCCACTGAGGAAGTTAGTAATGGCCCCCCAGTAACAAGTAAAGCAGCATTGTTGGATATATGGCCATCCTCCTTTTTCTCTTGACTCGCCATGAGGGTGCTGCAATCTTGTTCTTCAAAGCAAGATTGCTTCATATTAGCTGCAATATCATTATGAGGTGTTTCCGTTTCTCCACTTACAGTTCCACTGGCACTCCCCTCCGGTGGTGATGGGACCATTTCATCAGTTGTTGGACTTTCATTGAGTGTGTTATTATCCGCTAAACAAGAAAAACTATCTTCTCTTTTTGCGGTTGAGACCGCAGGGGATTGAGACTGTTCACCATAATTTTGGTCATCATATATAGATAATCGTTTTTCCCTCTGATGTCCTTCTGGTGGAGGTAAGCTCCATTCCGGGCACTTACTGCCCATTTCTGAAAACAGTGGTGGGCTTGTTAGTCTTCTTGTACGGGCATTCTTTTGTCGGGGGATGGTATTTTCAAATTCTGACTTAGATTTTAAGACTTTATCTGCAAGTAAGTATAAAATCAAGGAGTGAAACTTTTAATGGTTCAACTTTAAATGAATATTTCAACTTTAAACTTTTGACGTCAACTTTTTTTTCAAGTTAACATCAAAATCAAAATCTTGTAAGTCTAAAGATCATTACAAATTGTTGCGCTTTAGGAAAATTAATTATTTCTTTATCGTATCTCAAATATTAGTACACTCATTATCTTAAGTTTAATTTGGCGATTTGTACATGCATGAAGTTTACAATACCTTTTATTTCTGTTTTTCGTTGTTTAAGCCTAAGCACATAATTATTATTGACCTCCTGAAACTGATATATGAAAATAAGTATGATGTACTAGAATGGATGGTAAAAATGTAGAGCATGACATAATTTTATATTATTTTAAAGCAACTTCATTTGAAAGCCTTTAAAGGTTTGAAACAGTTAAATCAGCTTGATTTTGGGATAACACAAGTTTTTATTACAATTTGCAATAAAATTATTTGTAATAATATTATATGAATACACACTGTTCTAGTTTTATTAAGCATAAAACCAAAATGACTTCACACTTCACTTGACACACTTGACAGTACTCTGTTTAAAATCACTCCAGATTTGACTGACGTCAATACACGTAATCTTTAACCAATGAAAAAACGAAAAAGGAACTTGTCATCCCTTAAAATAATTGTGACCTTAAACATTAAGTGCAATAAATGTCATGTAACAAATAGTCAAGAGACATTTTATTATTAGAACATTACCCCTCACAGACTGAAGCTTTCTATGTTACACATTTATTTTGTCTTTTTGTTTTTATTATTACTGTTCTTACCGTTGTAATATTATCATTAATATTACTATCATTAATATTAATATTATTATCAAAATCAAATCAGCATTAGATCAGGCATAGATGTACTTTATTTAAATCGTACTTCTGACTCTTTTTTTCATCTTCACATTCTATAACATTATCTACATGTAAGTCATGAATACATTTACCGTTATTATCTTCAGAGGAATTCTTAGTCAAGGGTCTTTCTACACGAAGTGATGAGCTCGGTGAATAGGCAGCTGACTTTGTTTTTTTGTCAAAGGTATCAATTTCTGCATCAACAGAGGCACTTAAAGCTTCAAATGGACCAGAGGATGTGTCATCTTGACTAAGACTGCCAAACTGTGGATTAGTCTTCGGTTTTGCACCTGAATCTTTCTTATTTAGAGTACTGGAAGATCCTGCTGCACCTAAACAGAGTGAAATCACTTCAAATTAAACATGAACCTGCTGTTTTTGCTAGCTAGGTTGATCATGCAGCTGCAGTCCCCCTATTTTTCAATGAAAGGATATTTTACACAATTGATGAATACTCTAGTTTTATAATGGCTGCAGTAATTATAGCTCTATTACTGTACCCTCTGAGTCTTAAATTAATGGGTTTCGTTGTCAAGAACGTAAAGGAGGAGATTTTTTGACTAATGTTAAGTTGACGTGTGTTTGTTTCCATTTGGCTCTTGTTTACTATGACTACATGGCATTTCACGAACGTGAATAAAACGACTTAACAGTAAGTGAACAGGAGGATTATAGGCGAAATGACTAATGTTGGCAAAACAACTGTAAAACCATATCCTTTTTAGGCATTAGCACTAATATCTAAATGGGTATGTGGTGAGTTGGTTGTTTCATCTTTACTGAGAAGTAAATTCTATTTTGTGGAAAAATTACAAATCACTTTTGTCCATTTGTTGATAAACGATCTAAAATAGCAACCTGATGCCATGCTATCTCTGGCTGCATTCATGAGTATGCAGGCTATTTGAAAGAGTTCAAGCTAAAACTGGGGGAAACTAGAACTTATTTTTTTAAATTGTATTTACTGTTATAATTGTATTTCCTGGAATAATAGCCGTCCCTTGATTAATCGCTTCCCTTTGATGGAAATATTTGAAATGATTGCCTCCCTCGAATAAAAGCCCCCCCCCCCCCCCCACATCTTGTCTTTCTTTTATCCCCTCCCTGTCAAGTTAAAGGGGAATCTGATCCAGCAAAACTGATCAGTGATGATTCAAGCTCTGAAAATTAACCAAGGCACCAAATTTGGAACACTTAAAAAGTCCATATTCATAATTAGTTTATTTGATGCGATATTTTTTTATGCATACTAATACACAGAGCACCGGCATACCAAGAATTAATGTGGACAGATTTTGGAAAAACCTTGCTATACCGTTTAAAATGTGCCGCTGACCAAGAACAGTCTGCAGGGCCCTCTTCTTTCCCACAATTAAATTATTAAAATTTATATCATTTATTTATTTTTCCACTTTTTGCCCTTCATTACAAGCAGCACTTGACATACACTGTAGGCATGGCTGAGATAGCATGTAGGTTATTGATGTGTGTCAAAACTACAGCAACAGGACTCCAAGTTTTGGGAGACGAATTTTGAATTTTGTAAAGTGTTCAGAGTTCGACATTCAAAGGTAATTTTGCTATCTCGTATCGATTGTTACCCTTCGTCCCACAAGATTGAACCGCACGTCTACTTTACGCTTTACTTGACTGTTAGGCATGCTGGAGATTACAGGCTACTTGAGCTTCTATAGGCTTCTATTTGTTTGCAAAGCACAATACAGGGCATTAAATATTTAAAAAAGTAAGAAAAACGTGATTCAAAAGAAAATCATCTAAAGGCACAGCTAATACCCTGCCAGTACCCTGTACTTCATACACTTTTAGCTTTCTTGCGAGAAACTGTAAAATATCCCACAAGTGACTTGATTTTAATTAAAAACTATAAACAAGGTACATGTAATGCACTTATTAATATTAAAGCAACTGCCATATGATCATTCTTTTGACTGAACTCAAGTATATGCAAAACTATTTTATCCCATTTAACCCAATGCAATTAAGTCAACATGTCACGATCATGTACAATCGAGGTATTAATAAATATCAATACAATTGTAGCATGTTCGTTGCACATAATAAAAATTACTGCAATTAGTCATGACAACTTTAAAGAATAATGCAAGGTCTTTACCTAAAATTGATCAACAATAGACTTGACTCACCATTACTCGAGGCCCCCGATTCATCATTTTTTTTATCTTCCCCAGTATGCAGATTGGCCACAGCTAAATCAACAGTACCTACATGTACATTGTACAGCCAGAAAATCAATTTGATTACTTTTACTCAATAAATATCAGGAAAGTGAGTATGCATGCACATTACATTCCTGGTATAACTGTTATTAGTAAAATCCAACCAGTGGTCTATATCAATGCTGCATTCTGTTTGGTTGAGCTATATATCTACTAGGCTATTATGTTATAGCCCCCTTGTAGCGAAAAGCACCGCCTTTTTGGCGGCAAAAAAGGAATAAAGTCTAGCTATTAACTAGCTAGAATTTTTTTTATTCTCAATATTTTTGACCAAATAGTTGGATGTTACTAAAACAATTATTCCTCTTGCCTTCATGGCCTCCGAGTCAATACGCCATTCGGCCTTCAGCCTCATGGGCTATTGACTCAGAGCCCATTTGGGCTCAAGGAATAATTGTTAAATACATGTACATGCATGTACACTGGTCAAAATTATATTCAGGTTAAATTTTTTTAACCTAGGTTGATTCTCAACTTCCTTTTTGTCTCCCAGCTCTGATTACTCCACAGGGGGCCCACACAATCTGTTTGTGTAGCCGATTGTTACAAGCTTGTCCTTCTATTGTAAGGAACAGTCAACGGCGAACTCAAATTCATTCAAAATTGCTCAAAAAACCGCTTTTGAGGTAAAAGGACGACTATAAAACCACAGGTAAGGTAATTCAACGTTTATTTATAATTGATTTATATACATAGTTAGCGATATATCGCTACAGGTGAAGCAAAGGGTAAATCCAGTACATTTACTATAAAATAACAATCGGCTACACAAACAGATTGTGTGGGCTCTCTGTGATTACTCAAGAATTACAGGGCTCGACACTTACTTTTGACATCACTTGCCACTGTGGAAAGTAGATATGAAAATTTACTTTCCATAGTAAAATTTTACTTTCCAAAAATGAAAGAATCATATTTTCCGCTATCCATAGTAGAAACATAACAAAATTAAGACTCTGTTCCGAGTCTTCCTTGCATTGCAGCCATGGAAACTCCTTAAGCCATCGTGGCGTCGCTTGCTTCGAATATGCTCCAGCTGTTTGATTTTCAGTCTGTTCTCCTCCTTTGTTGCTTTCTTGGTCAACTTCATCAATCTTTTCGGAGTTTCCTTTGTTAACCTCACCAGCGCGCTTAAAACACTCATGCATCATCTATTTCGTACCCAGGGTTTCTCGATATGTCACTGACAATTCCAGAATGGCGGAGATAGAAAAATGCGAAACTTAGACGTTTAGCTAGGAAGCTCACTTGTAATAACTAAACACATTCGTTTTCTTTTCTTTTTTATTTGGCTGTTTAAAAAAAACTACTTTCCCGCGTTGTCTAGAAGTAGTTGCCCGATCGGGCAAGTATTTTCGGTTCATTTGCTTTTTTTACTTTCCACTCAGAAATATTACTTTCCAGTGGTGAACGGGTAAGTGTTAGTGTCGAGCCCTGAATTAGGTCTAGGAGACAAAGGAAATTGAGAATCAACCTACTAGGTTAAAAATTTTTAACCTGAATTTAAGTTTGTATAGGTAATAATAGAACGATTTATAGTGACATTTGGCATAAATACCACAAGTGATATTTCAAAATTATTATCCGTAATTTCACGAGCCGATAGGCGAGTGAAATTTGAGACAATTTTGAAATATCACGAGTGGTATTTATGCCAAATATCACGTACAAATCATGCTATTATTTGTTTACATGTAGGTATTTCAAATTAAGCTGAAATACCACTGCTCTAAGCCAATCAAATTTCTCATGTAGTAGTATAAGACCTGTAACACATATACAGAACTGACAGATCCAATTAATTAAATGCATAGAAAGGATAATGCATGGTTGGAATTAATATATGCACAAGCCTGAATGCATTATGAATGTAGTAATAATATCATTCCCAGGGGTTTCATTCCCAGAGGGGGAATTGGGGTGATCTGGGAGGTTTGATAAAAATTATCCCACTCTCTGTGACCAGCGAAAATTTATTCGAAACCAGTAAAATTCATGTTTTCATCATGCAAACAGGAAACAAACACC
The DNA here is from genome assembly GCA_964035525.1 of Porites cylindrica. Taxonomy (NCBI): domain Eukaryota; kingdom Metazoa; phylum Cnidaria; class Anthozoa; order Scleractinia; family Poritidae; genus Porites; species Porites cylindrica. The sequence continues at coordinate 58,486,272 of OZ037775.1, forward strand.
CGCAAAATAGGTGCAAGGCTGGTAATATCCTCCTTTGCCTGCTACCACAGACGTATTTCCAGCTGTCGCTAACATGCGTACTAAATCAATTCAGAGACAAATCATCGAAAACGATATAAAAAGTAAATATCCAGTAGAATTAATTTTCTCCTCATTTTTTATCTAATCTCCAAGCAAGGGAGCCTTGACACCAATATTAAGAACCTTCTTGTTCATACAAGCTACCCTGTTTTGGACATTCAGATGGCATCACTTGTCACTAAAAGAATGACTGATATGCACGCTGCTGACTCCCTACAACATGAATCTGGATCCCTGGAAAGGGCTAACCCTACATTGTACCACATGTAGTAGTGCCCTGTGGCATTTGGCATAATATATACAGGGCTTCTGATACTTCGCGGAAAAAAAGCAAAATTTCGCGGGACTTTCAGGTGCAAATTGGCGGAAAAATCGGCCGATTTCACGGGAAAAAAGTCAAAATTCACGGAAAAATCGGCCGATTTCGCGGGATTTTCACAGGCGAGAAGTCAAAATTCAGAAAAATCGGCCGCTTTCGTGGGATTTTAGCGGAAAAAAGTCAAATTTCAAAAGATTTTCAGGGGCAAATTCTTAGAAAAATCCGCCGATTTTACGGGAAATTTTGGGGGGAAAATTCGCCAAAAAACAATCAGTAAAAAACAGCCGATTTCGCTGGATTGTTTTTGGCAAATTTCGCTAAAATCGATCAATTTTGCTTCGATATGACCAGCGTTGTTTAACGTTTTTTTAACAGGGATAATCATTTGCTCTTTCAATAACAGTTCGCTTGAGAAATGAGCGAATGCTAAAGCCATTAACATTATGGTTAGTGCCCAGTTTTTCGCAACGTTCATCTAAAATAAATTATGCCTGGTAGTTTTGGGACGTTGTTTACTCACTGCAGTGACGAAGTTTCAAGATAAATTTGGACGTTTGGGGTGAATAAAACAGGTCTAATAGCCAAGATAAGTATTAAATATGTTTTGCCGACATGTCTTTGGAAATATTTCTGGCGGATTTAGCGGTATTTCACGTTTTTTTGGGAATTTCGCGGGATTTCGCGGAAATACCTGAATTTCGCGGGTCCGCGACCGCACGAAATATCAGAAGCCCTGTATATAAGGTATTGAATATGAAAAAAAGCAGGTTTATACTTAACTCAAAAGAAATTCATAGCCATACAGGCACTTCACAATAACAAATACTCTAATATAGTTGAACCACCATTACACAGCACCCTGCTAGCTACATACATGTAACCTGCAAGTAAGTCTGCAAAGCGTTTCAGTATCTTGTACTACTTTAAACAAAACACTACACTAGTGCACTCTTTTTACCTTGACAATGGCGTTTCTCATTGAAATTAGCAAGGACTTGGAGAAAGTCTTTTGAATATCCAAGCCCTCGAAATATACTTTCCCATGTTTCTAAAGAAATCTGTCCATTCTGCTCTTCATAATTGTTCACTAACTCGTGTACTGTCTTGAGTTGGTGAGAAGCTTTTAATTCTACTCCAAGTAGCTTTAGTAGAGCATCTAATTCAATCTCTTTGGACTCCAATACATTCTGCAACTGCTCTTTGATTGGAAATGAGGGATAGCTTGGAGCATTAGATGAAAGACCTTCAAGTAATAAATGCAATAAAAATAAAGCATTAAGACATAATAATAAAGCAGTTAATGAATGAGGCTAAGTAGGATATGAAGAATTAAGCAGATCAAGGAGGGTGTAATCGGCCGAGGTGGATATAACACCCTCCGAGATCTGTTCAATTCTTCATATCCTATGAAAGACGAATTCATTACTCCACTTTTCACAAACGTGCGAATTCTGAAGTTGAAAAGCCAACTAATGATTGCATTGTTCACTGCCGTCCATCATCTTAATGGACCTCTTAGGAAACAATACTTTACTTTAACGGTTTCAAAAGGTCATGGTTTGTGATTTGTGATTGGTGGATTTCAATCCATTTTGTGTGTTTCTGTGTTTCAAGGTTCGTTGCTTGTGATCGTAATTATGATATTGATGGCAGCAAAAAATGCAATTCATGTGAAGGTGGCCTTTGAACTTTAGAGTTCGCATGTTTGTGAAAAGCGAAGTAATTGCTTTATTATTCATTCAAAATAATTCCAAGTTTAAAAACATTGCTGAAACATGCTTACCTGCATTGATGTTAAATTCACCTTCGATAGTGTATGTTTAAATTTGTCGAGCTCCGCAAATATTCTCCAAATAGCAGATGTCACCCTCCGAGTTGTCTTCTTGCTGTTTTTGCCATGTTTTTATAGCTATTATTTCGCCTTGTTTCAGCTGTAGTTTTTACTCTTGAAACGAGTGAATTATGTCTGCCATCTTTTTTCACACCCAAAACAACTCAACCTCGTTAGGTCTTCTTGGTAACAGTGCCTTAAACTGTAGTGGGCTACATTTTTTATGTCATTTCCTTGTTAAACACAAAATTCTTCCAAATTTGGACATCAATAACTGGTTATGGTGAATTATGCGTGCGCTTTTACCCAATCGGAATTAAGAACATATTTTGAATGAATAATAAAGCAAGTTAATGCATACAGTGAACTTAAAAATATGCATTATATTGCACATCCAGCATACATGTACACACAGACGAATTTGCAACAAATTTGTTAATAACAGATAATGCTGGTTCCGGTCATGATCTGTGAAGCTACGTGCTACTACAAATACAATGTTAAATTTTTCTTTTCTGGTGTGTTTAACTGTTTGTCTCTTAACACTGGAAAAAAGGAGGAGAACGGCAGGATAGCATTGGTTAACCCTTTAAGTCCCAATAGTGACCAACAGCAATTTTCTCCTAACGATATCCATACATTGTCATGAGATGAGGTTATAAGAATTAATAAAATGATCACCTAAGAGAAAATACTTTGATCTATTATCAAATTCTCTCAACTCATTCTTTAAGGAAATATATAGAGATCAGTTGGGAAAATTTGTGGATATTGGAGCTTAAAGGGTTAAGTGTTATTTCATCTATTAGTGCAGGCAGGTATCCAGAAAATGCAACTTTCATGCATGTCTGGGTATAAACCACCAAACAAGCAATAAATTATAATAAGGAAATGAATGATAAAGAAAAAAAATTAACTAAAATAATGGTTTTAAATTTATAATACCTTACCAGCTAAATTATCCATAACTTGTAAAGCAATTCAACTTACACCAATGTACATTATATTGAACATTACTAAAAACGAAAAAAAAGCAAAAATTACCTACATTGCAATCCAAAACTCATGCATAAAAGGCAGGTACCATAATTATTCTATTAACCACCCTGGGCGCTTATTAAATTTTTGGACCTTGAGGGTGGGCGTTTATTCGAGGTGGGCACTTATTAGGGGCTGGGCGCTTATTAAATTTTCCCCATTTTCAGCAAGTGTAGTATGTTTATTTTGCAGCAAAACAGTAAATGCTAATAAGTAACAAGGCAAGATTTCTGTAAAATACTCTGAAGAAAACTCTGTCATCCGGGAAGTCTCTTATGTAGTATTTAATGGTATTCAATTTCAATTTCAATCTCATTGTCACTCAAGTGGATAGGGTGTGGGGGTGGGTGCTTATTTGAGTTTAATTGGGAGGGAGAGGGGTGGGGTGAGTGCTTATTCAAGGCTGGGTGCTTATTAACGTTTTCTCCCTTTAGGATGGGCACTTATTCGAGATGGGCGCTAATTCGAGGTTGGGCAATTATTCGAATAAATACGGTAATTTTTTTTTTGACATTGAACTATCTAAAATTTGGTTTCCCAGTTGTATTCACATACTTTTTAGCTCACTGGTCTAGTGGAAGCTTTTTATTGAAAAAGGATAATTTTTTATTTGCATTTTATTGGCTGAGTCAGACTCTACAAAGGCTGTGGAAGAAACAAGGTAATAAATATACTAAACACTACCCTTCCATTTAATATGGCAGATGGAAGCATCAATAAAATTATGCCACACTCAAACAAACACAGATGTACAGTTAAACCCTGGGGGGTACTCCTGGGAATTCTTGGTGGGGGGTGCCACCCAATTCTCCAAATCCTACCCCTATTTCAGACCAAAAAATGTCATTTTGAATTTCCACACCCATTTTCAAACCAGACCTCTAAAATCCATACTCGTTTTCAGAGCTGGCCTTTCTAAAGGCAGAAAATTTATCATGTCATCATTACTTAGATTAGGGCGCAACTAGACCAAAAAAATTTTTGAATGCAATTTAAATTTGCATATTTCTCTCTCTTCCTTACTCATTTGGAATTGAAACGACAAATACTTTCACAGGTGTTCACTCCCATAATTCCTTCGAAAACCATACCTGGTTCCAAAATGTATACCTCTTCTCAGACCAAAAAGGCCCACAAACCATACCCTTTGGGAAAGGACATAACCTTAAGGCTTATATAAGGAAGTAATTCCCTCCCCTCCCCGCCCCCCCCCCCCCCCCATCAACCCCCACAGTTAAACCCTGCATGTTGCCGCTTATAAAAACTTTATTAATGTGTCAAATGCGTTGCTTACACACAGTGTAAACTAATTTATTGTGGACACCAAAAGAAAAGGCGCTATGCAGGATTCGAACCGTGACCTTTGGCTCAATGCAACTTCTCCTCACCGCTACACTACTAAGGATGACTACTGGTGACTTAACAGAGAATCGTCAGAAATTAACATACCTGCAGTTATCTTTAGCAGAAACATCACCTTATTCTGAAACATTTTACACCTTGGGAGCCTTCTCACAACTTCAAAACCAGAGACAGCTGTAATACTGAACAAAATAAGCAGACTGTTAAACAAGCAAATGTTTCTGATCAAGTCTCCACCTGACAGCCCATGGGACCCCCCTCTACTCCCAGTGGTATCACACTGATTATAGGTGTATTTCCAAAAATACACTGTGTCAGTGTGAGCAGAGTCTCCTTTTAGCTGATTGAGTGAGGAGGAGATTCAAAAGGAGGCTCTAGTTGAATTGTGTCAAGCCCCGTCAGTCACCTCAGCCCGATTTCCTGGACTAGTCAATCTTGCTCTCTATCATCAAACTGATTTTCCAAGTGCGAGCATCCATTTAGTGATGAAACCATGGTCATAATTGAGTGGGCTTTGCCTAGCCTGTGGCTAATCAGCCTAGGTTTCGCAACTGTATCCTAGCAACAAGAAGTACTCGTACATGTTCAATGGTGCCATAAATGGGGACAAAAATATCAACATTATGCATCAAAAGTCATCCACTTAAAAATCAGAGGACACTAAACAATGTAACTAAGAGTATTTTAAGTTTTAAATGCTTTAAGAAGCAGTTTAGCTACTTCCCTTATACAGGAGCAGATAATCCTGAATCTTAAACTCTTAGCCATTTTAGCTGGTTAATACCCTTTATTCCGATCCGGAGCTTTAATTGCTGCTCTTGTACGAGTCCAAGTTATGACAAAACTCAAAATTCGCAAGAAAATTGGGCAATGAGGTGATAAATCACATTTACACCGTAAAAAAGAGGTCGATTTATATTACATGTAGCACAAGTTTCTATCGACAAATTTCACCATTCAATGGATAAACCGATGAAAGCAACGAAAATCTAGCAGCTCGCACTTAAGTAAGCTCAAACAACTCGAAATTTTCGGCTTAATGGCGGATCGTCCCGTGTGATCGCATCGAGAGATCTGCAAGCATCTTGTTACATTTATTTTCAGTGTATTAGCTGTTATTGATGTATTTCTTTCAAATTGTCCCGACAATGAAATATAGTACACTACAACAAATACCGAAAAACGAGGCTAGTATGAGTGGTAAAAAATGAAACGTTTCGACAGTCAGCTGGCAAAAAAGTTACGCGCGAACATTTTACCTTAAAGATCCAATTGTTCGAAAACGAGTTGGAACCCCAGACCAACCAACAATCGAAGAAGGAAGTGAACACCACGCAATGTAGACCGAACGAAAAATCAGAAGAGAAAACTTCGTCACCTGCAGGCTGTTATGGAGTAAATCACGGAGTAAATATTGCGTAGTGAAGCTGTATGTTAATTCTTTCAGTGAATGATAACACCAGCTTAGTATCCAATGAAAATGCAACGATTCTTCCCTCGATTGCAAGTCGAGGCAAGACTTTGCTTTCACTTTTGGGAAAAAACGGCGGGAAAAGGTGCCTATTTGTCCAGCGGGAAGAACAAGGCTGTGTAGAGTTACGTCAAATAAAATACACGAGGTGTACTGAATAAAAGAAAAAATATGATATTTCCCAGGTTGTAGTCTCTCTGGTAACCTGCGATCGGGCGTTTTTTTTTTCGGGGAGAGCGAGAAAGTTGGCGAAGAAGGACCGCCTGATCACAGGTTAGCCACATGAACGAAAGACAGTTAGTTGTAATCATATGGAGTTGGACCTCGCGGCAGAGCTTCCCCCTATAAAACTTTGCTGAGTGCCCTCCACGGAGATGGGGAGGGGGTATAGCTTTTGAGCCCTTTTGATGTGAGATTAGGTATCAGCCTGAGGTATCGATTTTTAGGTCTGGATTATTATTAAGTTATTATTATTATTATTAGAAGTAATAAGGGATTAATAAATGCGTTTGAACATTGGGAATTGAGGTTGGTGCAAGGTGTCTCTTTGAAGATACTTGGCTCAGAGGCTAAGGGGAATAAAACAAAAGAAATGAATTATTCTTCCCTTATCGATCATTGCATTTATTAATACTTCTATTATAAAAGGATTGAGTTTCAACTTACCGAGTAGAACAGACCTGACGAGCAGCTGTTGGCTGACGAAGAATCATAATTTGTGATGTAAATACGTAAAAAATTAGTCATACTATACTATACAGCCCCACCAAATTTTGGGCAAAGCCAGTTTTTAAAGACGTTTCCATGTTATTTTATTATTTCGAAGAGACAGATATTTTCTATTTTTACCTGAAGTCGGCGTGGTAAATCCAGTTAAATTCACACGAGGCAGTGGTTGCCTAGCACATGATGAGTTTCTGGTTTTTAAGGAAGGGTATCATATGTTGATTTACGTGTATTCTTTCTTACGTGCTCTTCCCTGTTATATCTGTTAAGGAGCCGAGTTTATTCTATGAACTTAGGGCAGTCATAAGTCTCGTGGATTACTGGATGGATAGTGACCTCCTGAGTGTATCAGCAGTCCCAAGGAGGGCAATCTTCTGCATCTCTGTTATTCCGATGTTTCCCTATCCGACTATCTAGGAACCTGGAACAGGCTAATGTTTCCCGGGACCTTGCTGATGTAGTTTTCAGTCTCCTTTATGAGAAGTCCGAGAACACCTATGCGGCACTGGGACAGTCATTGTTTTTAGTTTCCATGTTATCTCAATTTCTATTTCGAGATCCTTGTACTTCGAGAGTTTTTCTACTGTTTTTAAACAGGTGTTTTTTTTTTCATTGGGGATAGACATATCGGTGAGTTATTATTATCATCATCATCATCATCATAATCATCATCATCATCGTCGTCCTCATTATTATTATTGTTATTATTATTATTATTATTAGAATCCGTTATTTCTCACAGTAAACGTTGGCACTGGAGCTCTTGTTCTCTCTTTCAAGTCAATGAACTCAGACAGAAAGCATCTTTCGCAGGATATTAGCTGTACCAAGCAGTGCTGATTTCTGCAACATCGAGACATGCACTTTAATCCCGAGATCATCGAGGTGGCGATGCAAATTCTTAGGAATGGAGCCAAGGGCACACCAATCACCACAGGAACTACGTACTTCTGCCACAGTCTAACAATTTTTACTCTCAGTTCCTAGTTATTGATCTTCTCAAATTCCTTATTGTTATTAATATTATTATTATCATTGTTCTATGATGATGATGATGATGATGATGATGATGATGATGATGACGATTGTTGATGGTGTCGTTAAATGATTTTGAAAGGTCCCCTGGTCCAGAAAGATGGCATCTCCTATTTCCTTTGTAGCACACCGAAAAAGGTGCGTGCAACAAAGGAAATAGCGGTGAGACGTCTGCACGCAGACAATAGTTATGATGATGATAACTTAGCAGTTGTGCAAGTAAAGATAATTAATTAACGAAAATTGTTTGTACAGGTAGAAAATATGTCATTAAGTTATAAAAAAATTTATTTCTTTCTTCCAAGTTTTAGACACGCCGCATTAAAAAATGCGCCACTCTCGACTAAGCGCCACATTCGGAGGTGCGAATAATTTAACAAACACCGCGGTGCTTATTCGACTTAATACAGCGTGGAACTTATTAACACTTGGGTACAGCTAGATAGGAAACTGAACGAGTAAAGGTCTAGTGAACTGGAGTTAAGGCGTTTCGTTCACCAACTTTTAGTCTAAAGCTCTCTGATCCGAACAAAAAAGTTAAGACCTAAGTCGACTTAAGGCTGCGTGACGAGTTATGTTATGTGGCCATTTTTTCCTGTAACTAACAGATATTTTACGTAATGATCAGCATGCTCTTCACCGCGCCCCAAGCTCCTCTTACTCTAACTATGTTGAGGAAATGACGACGTTCAATTAACTTCGGCTTTCTTCTCTAGCTACTCAGGCGCCTCTCAAGCCGGGGGGGGGGGGGGGAGGATACTTAAGACTTTTTGGGTGGGGATGTGCCGCTGGGACCCTGGGACCCTGGAACCCTTAGCCTTTACCAGAGCTAGTTCACCTGAATTTTGCTACCCTATGATAGACTAAACTCCCCAAATCCTCCTTATCCTAGAGCAGCTGTTTTCAACAGACTACTGAGGTCACTAACACAGTCCAGCCATCTTATACCACAGATGTTTCGCTCTCAAATAATGATTTATTTATGTTTGTTCAGCTTTTTTTTTTTTTTCATCAAGTCCTAAATTTCAGGTAACCAGATTGAATAAAGAACCGTCATCAGTGTTGCCTTTCGGGTGCAACAGAAAAAACTGAAAATCGACTTTCTAAATAACATCTACGGGTAGAACCGAAACTACAACGTATTTTATATACAGACTCTATAAGTACTATATTACAACAGTGCAACGTATTCATTTCACATTTTCAAACAAACTTCTATACAGTGTTTCAATGATAGCCATCTATCGACACTTTCTGTGCTTTTAGGCTGAGTTGCGTAAATTTAAACTCGCCGATTTGATTTTTTGATATTTTTGAGTGGCAATTCCCGGTTTCCCCAGACTAGACTCAAATCTTCAACCAATTGATCAGTTTCCTGGAAAATGATACCCTATTCTAGACCCAAACTCTCTGATTAACAGTATATATCCTATCCTAGAGTAGACTGCTTGAAAACCATACCATTAACAGCGGCACATACCTATATAGCCCATACATGGCAGTACCCAACAGTATTCAACCGCTCCTCAAATTTCTGGGGGCTGGCTCGCTTAGACGGAATCAACAAATTGGTCTCACGGCTCTGTTCTAGCATGTTCACAGACCCTCTATTCTCTCTTTAGAGATAGTCGAGCGTACTCGTCGATTTTGGAAAAGAAAAAGAAAACAACGCCTGTTTACAGGCCATCATCCAACACTCCACTCCAAAGAGGTGTTCGAAAGGATCATGCTAGATGAAACTGGAATTAACTAGGTGGAACATTTAAACGGTTTTATACGGGTGTCAAGGGTAGAACATTTGTAAGGAACTATTTCCGTCGAGTCAGTTAATTTTTCAGATCAATGTAGGTTTCTGGGAAACTGTCCTCCTACCCCTCTCATAAGCTAACATTAACACTTACTTCTCACTTAGGGAAAAATGATGGCTTAGGGGAGGGGTAGGTGGGCAGTTTCCCAGAAACCTAAATTGATCCAATTTTTTTTACATGTGAGTGGTTTGTTCGTCCCGATCATGGAGTATACTTTGCCCAGCTCTTGTACGGCTTTACCCACGTAGTCAATTCATTTGGGTATGACAAGCCCTTCTTTTGGCTTGAATCAGTCTGTACTATAGGAGGTGAGCTTATCATTCATTCACATAATCTGCGATCAGGCGTTTTTTTATTTATTGATTTATTGTTTTGTTTGCCATAAGTTATACAAAGCAAAAATAAATCTAATTATTTAAACTCTCATGGCGAGGAAGCCCAAGAGAAGCCACCGGGCTTATAAGGAATGGGCTCCCACAATTAGATAATTAGAACAAAGTATTATCATAATTACACATGGAAAAATCAATGGCAGAGTTACAGTAGATCTTAAAATAAATGTATTAGATAGTCGTACTAATCATAGTTCTTGGCTAAAAAAAGCGAAATGACAAAAAGAAAAAAAAAAATAGTGAGAGCATGATCTCAGGCTATCACACACATTAAACATCGAACCAGAGATGTTGCATCTCATTGGGTTCCAGTCGTCACTCAACTTCGGCTACAGTTTGAATACCTGTTCACACTGCGTTGAGGAGTGGCAGAAACGATCCACTTTCAAGATCATGAGTGTAACCATAGTTTTTAGAGGAGACTGGTTATGAAAAGCGGCAAACATCAATGATAAAAACAACAGTGCTGCAGTTTATGTTCAAAGCACCGTGAAAGTGCACAATCCTTTGTTTTCTGTTGGCAAATTGTTACGGAATAAATTAATGCAACGTTTTTATTGGTCAATACAATCAAAATGATAGGAATTCTTTTGAACGTTGTGCACTTTCAGGTCCACAAAAACATATAACAAAGGAGTCTGACGGGTTTCATAACCATTCCACTCAATTAACTATGGTGTAACGCAGCCTCGCTCCGTTACACCGTACTTATGTGTGAACAGGAGCCCTCCAAATAGGTGTTTGTGCCCTGGGTTGTGCCTAAATCATACCCTCCAAAAGGACTTCCGAGGAATACTAGGAACGAGTTGCCGATTCGGGCCGACTTAGGAAATTCTCGAAAACATCCAATATGGAGGCCCAAGCGTAGTGAAAAGCGTGATTTTGGTTTGATTTTTGTGGCGGCAAGATTTTAATGCTGGAAACAAGCAATCCATAAGTCTCTTTTGCTCTTATTTATAATTGGGCCTCAATCATCTTCGTTGAGATAAGTACTCGATTTTTGCCTGATGACTTACTGTTTACTTTCTGTAATGTATTTACATGCATCTGCACAGACGTACCAGAAAGTGCAAAAAGTGACTGAAGAACGTCTCGATGTTTTTTGGGTGGTAAGTTCCAGTTTCATGCATATCTAAAATGACAACAACAAAAACGAACAATAGAGAGGAGGTGTGACGTCACGTTACGATGGCAGCACCATTTCAGGATGACAACAAAACCAACGACTACGGCGACGGCAAGGAGAACGGCATATATTAACAAACAACAACTTTGCACGTGTATCACGCTATTTTGTACATTTCTTTGCTGTCGTTGCACCATTTCATGAGCCAGCTTTATGGAGTTGGCTGGAACACAACACAAAAGTTGTCGCTTTCTTTTTCTAAACTTAGATAACGATAGATACGGTCCCAAAGAAAAGTTCGCCAAGATTTGCTAAATTAAATGAAATTGAATAAGATCGGTGAAGTTTGAAATAGTACGAATAGACTTTTAAGTGGCTTTAACAGTTTGTTGTCATCCAAAAATTTTGCTACCATGGCAACGTGACGTAACGACTTCTCAGAGCGAGCAACTTCCATGCCTTAGGTCAGGCTATCCAATTAATTATGCATATTTTGATTAAATGCTATTTAGCACTGTTTGCTTCTATCAGTGATCCTGAAAACTGAATTACAAATGTAACTTAATGGCCTTAGCAATATGAGACATTTTAGAAACTCAAATTTTCGTTACGTGACTGATAATTAACAATTAAAGGAAAAAAGGTTTACTCTAAAATGGGGAAAGGAAAATGAAAGACCAACAAGTTCTTTTGGGTACATTTCATAGACTATTTGAGAGGTTCTGAAAAATTCGGGGAAAGGATCACGTGACTTATTAACTAGTTAAATAACTAACAAGATAAATAACATTTCAAATCATACAAGGCGAATTTACGATTTACACCATTTATTCAACATTTTGGAACCAAAAATTCTTAAGATTAAAGTTTATAACCCTTCCCCGTTTAGGAAAACGTGTTTTGTGACGTCATTGACGAACTACTGTCAGGTGATATTTGAAATCACGTTTTACGTTTTACCTGTTACGTGTGTTTTTCGTTGAGCCACATTTGTAGTTTACTTTTCAGGATCACTGATGGAGGCAAACCGTTCTAAATGGCAAAATATGGATATTTAATTAGGTAGTCATGCCTTAAGTGGCCTGAGTGCGTTCGTGTCAGTCGTCAGTCGTTCGTGTAGTGTAAGCAAATAGATTTCACCTTCCATTTGTTTGCATACCTGTAAGCGTATCTCTTTAACTGCTGCGTTTACAGAGATAGTAAAGCAAATGCTGCTTACTAAGAAATAATGTAAGACTACAATCTTTTAATCAGTTGTGAAATACATTTATTGAAACAACATTTAACTAAGATGACGGTTCCTTCGAGGATCAGATTAAACCAATCTAAGAAGGGAAAGTAAATAAAAGTTGCTGTGTTTACGCAAGAAAAGGAGTCTAGATAAACGGCTTTTTTAAGCTGCTAGTCGACTATGGGGATACAATTTTCATTTTCAGGTCTTAAAATTTACTTTACGAATCTTGCGCTTTTTTTAAAAAAAATGACTTTATTTCAAAACAGTTTGAAGAGTCACTGTCTTTTGGTGTCGTAAAACTACAATCGTTGCGTTCCCATCTGATTTTGAATCTGATTCATCAGAAAGATACTCTTTAATCGTTATTCATTGCGAGAGGAAAGAGGAAAGTTAATTTCGATAGTCAGTGTGTTTTAGTTACTGTAATTAGTTGAAAGGAGATGTGCCACTGCCGTCAAGAAAAAAAGCCCCTAGGCGTTATCGGCGCGGTCAATCCTGGACTCAACCTTCAGTTGTGACGTCACCGAGAGAGACTCGCCCGCTCTTTCCCGGACGTCGCGCGGGCAAGGGGTCAAGAGGGAACGCCTAGGGACTAGGCTGTATGGAGACTATAAGTAGCACCTGATTATTTTGTCTCTTCCTTATTTTGTCGCAAACAACCGGCTTGCGCACATATAGCCTACTAAAAGAATAGCTAATTGTTTGGAATGGACTCTTTTGTTATATGTTTTTGAGGACTTGACAATGCACAACATGCAATGGCATTCCTATTTTTTTTATCTTACTGACCAATTAAAAACGGCGCATTAATCTATTCGGTCACAATTTGAGAGCAAAAATCAAAGGACAGTGCACCGTCAGGGAACTTCCAACATAAACTGCAGCACACATGTTTTCTTTTTTGATGTTTGCCTCCTATTCCAAGCTGTCTCCGCTACTACTGAATAGGCCACTTCCGAGTTCCAAAAACCCTCACTTTCAAAATGAGGCCAGGTGCACAACCTTTCTTGTGAAAATGAGTTTTATTTGCATGAGAATGAAAAATGATTTCCATATCAAAGGCTGAGCACCTACCCTCGTTTTGAAACAGAGGCCCGGGGGGACTCGTAAACGGCCTATTATGCCGAAAGCTATTTCCCAGAGATCAATGGAATAAACCGGTGGCCTCAAGAGAGCTGCATTTTTTTCAGGGTTCATAAGAAGGCATGAACAAAACATCAAGGTTAACCAACAAGTTTTATTCGCAACAAGTATAAAAACTGTTTCATATCACGAATATAATCTTATGTTTTAAACATATTTATTTTACGGAACGGTAGCTCTGCTTTAATGTCTAGCAAAGACAACAACACATTTATCAAGGGAGTTCGCAAATGAATTTCTCTTAAAAAATCCTACATGAAGCACGTAAATAAGGCCTATATATAAAAAAGGTAAAAAATAAAAAAAATTAAAATACGATTTAAGAAAATGAAAAAAGGGAAGTTGAAAAACCTTTCTGAATGAAAGAATTTAAGTAAAAACGAAACAAGGTATTCAAAAGTTAAAATGGAAAAGAAATAAATTAATAGTACCAAGCAAACGTTTATGAAAGTGGTTTCAATTGAATGACAATACAAATTTACAACCAACAGTGAAAAAATTATCTTACCAGACCTCGAGGTTATTACAAAGAAAGAGGTCTGTTGTTTCCCAACACGACAGACTGAAGTATTCAAACGCAGATCTCTTTCCCTTCTCTATTTTATAACAGAGATTACAATTCATACTATCTTAAATGGCAGTAAACCTCGATTTTAACAATAAACAATTCGTTAAAGCTACTATAAGTTCAACGTCAAATGAAATGTTATTTTCATAAAGTACCGAATACCCTTACTAATGTAATAAATATATTATACTCCGAGGTGAATCTCAAACGATAACCTGTTTCCAAAAGGTACCTGGTACCTAATGTCATGATATATAGGGGATATTACATGACCGCGCGAAAATACGAGATTTCTTTTCGAGTGTTGAAAAATATTTCTCGAGTGAGTACACCGAACTTCTCAACGAGTGAAATATTTTCAACACGAGAAGAGAAATTTCCTATCCCCAAGCGGCCGCGTAATGTCCTATTTATTATATAAACACCGATGAAATGCCAAACCATTTCAATTAAATATATTCTTGCTCTGAAAGGCGCAATATTTTTCGTAACCATAGCAACGGTGATCTTTTCAGATGTGAAAATAACATGTGTGAAAATATCATTTTTTTCGCGCAAAAGCTCACCTGGTATTTCATTGGTGTTTATATAGTAAAATAAATAATGTATGTATGGTTTGCACAATAGTAGTAAGAAAAGTAAATATTATCTGTTTAACATGCATTTGACATGAATAGCTTATATTTTCTACTGACTACAAATTATAACATACTTCCAATTCTATTTTTCTTTCTGAAGCTATTCAGAGGACAGGTAAAATTACCTACTAATCAAAGGGGGGGGGGGGGGGGGGGGGGGGTATAGAAAACGCAAGGAAAAGTTCTTTAAAAACCGATTTTCGCGAAAAATACCGGCCAGTGTTTTTTCGTTTTTTTTTACATCTATCTTCAAAAGGCACCTGGTACCCTGAATACTACACAAAATACTAACTATCATTAATTTATGCATGGCTTGCACAAATATAGTACTTTTAGAGTAAGTAATCACTTTTTTTCAATTAATGACATAAATAACCTATCTTCTAGAGACTAAAAATTGTATTATATTACTTTAACACCAATTAACACATTGGTAAAGAAACCATTAAAATTTTCTTCTATAAGGGATTTTCTCAAAAATTGTGTCCACGCAGTTCTTTTTTTAACCAAGACAGTATTATCAAAAGTCGATTTTAGCAAGCTAATCCAAAGATTTCTAAATACGCAAGACGAATCATTTCAGTTGCGATCACTCACGATCGAAAATATTATCATTCCTTGTTTCAACTGCAATGTTTGTGGAACACGTTTTTTTGGCACCCGCCAGGAAATATCCTAGGTTTAGGGACCTCTAAAAGGTATTTTTCTGGCCTGGCTGAATGGATATTCGAGTTTCATTTCCAGTAAGTTTCAAGTCCTTTGCACCAATTCTTACCACTCATTATTACTTCATGAAAAGAAAATCACTTCCGAGACGGTTGTTTGTGATGTGCATGGGATGTAAAATTTTAGAAACTTACGTCTTGAATTTCCACAAGAAATATTTTTCATTTGAGAAAATAAATCAAACACTCTATTCAGTGTTTCATCCAATATTCAGACACCTCGAAGTCGGTCTTAAAAGCTCGGTTGCACCTCGTCATAGTTATATTGAACTCGTTAATTGCGAACGAAAATTACCAACTGAAATTTCGTAACTCCAATTCACATGCAGGTAGATTGTTACGGACCATGTTATAGATAACTATTATATTACAAATAAACCATCTAGGCTAGGGCAGTATTGTGTGTCATTTTAGGGTCCAACATCAACAAAAAAGATATAAAAGACAAAAGATATAAAGTCAATTTTTGTCTTTAAGAGAATTAATTAAGCGAAAACTTTTTTCAGAGTAAGGCGATGACCATAGTGGCAAATAATTCTCCAATTATCAAATTTTTTCACTATTGCTTCTACAATAAATTTTAAAGATATCATCCAATGGAATGGTAAAACAAGCATTCAATAAAAAGTTATGTAACGGCCGTACAAGGGTGTTTACTACTTCAAGCATTTAACTCTGCTTTTTTGTAGACTCCTTGTCGCTTTTGATTTAAATAGATTGTCACTGAGTTTATAAATGATATATTATTGACTCATTATTGTACTGAAAGTGACGGAAGCAATTAAGTCAAAGTCAAAGTTAAAGCAACCTGAATGGCGTCTTGGAAGCACGTCAATGTGTTGATAATTATGTCCTTGAGTAGCAGAACTCTAATTCTACATCCAAGTCAGCCACGAATGAAGATAAAGAGGCGCGTCAAAAGTACTCAAAGGTACTCTAATGCATCTTCAAAAGGCTCCTCGTCACTAGAATCCCCAGAGTCTAACAAAGAAGCAATGGTCTTTTTAACCCTTTTGAATACATTAAGTTGTCGTTGCACTCTTACACCATCTAAATATCTGCTAGACTGTTCACAGTTCCCTATTCAGTATTGTTTCGTAAGATCGTCAGGATCGAGCGCTTACCGGTACGGGCGGTCATTTTTGTTTCATGTGTACCGAGGGGGCGGGTGTCGGGTTTTATTCCGTCCCCCGCTCCCAAAAGTAGATTTGACGCACACTGCATTCAAGATGACAACCCGTGACGCAAAGCGCTCAATCTCGACGATCTTGCGGAAAAATAGGGGACTGTGAACAGTCTACATATCTATCCACGCTATGAAGTGAAATGTTTCAAGAAATGTAAAACGAGATTAGTAAGGAGGCATTGGGTGAAATTTTATTTTGTTTCGTCACTTACACCTTTACCGTTTTTTTTTTTTTTTTAAATTTTGATTTAATTCCAAAATATCGCTTCGGGGCCCGTTAGGTTACCGGACATTCGAACGAGGGTCCCTGGTTAGTTAATAGACTATTGTTCAATTTGGTTACCTGAGGGCTGGCAGGAATCAGAAATACGGAACGCACTGTCAGCTTCGCCAGCAGAAGACTAAGAAAAAGAGAACACCAGATTAGACAGTAAGTTTATTGGGGGCATAAATACCTTACTGAACTGATACAAAATAATAATCGAAAACTAACAAGTCTGTCGAATCCCTGAGAAAAGTATTGCAACATACTTATACCTCATTGGTGCTGCTACAGTATTCTTCCTCTCCAAATTCAAAGCTCTGCCAATCAGCATCACCACAACATGCAGCAGCTCCAGCGCCATTCGTCTCTTCCTCCGACTTTAAATGGCCCACCATCGCCTTCAGTTGCTCGTTCTCCTGAACATATCAAACAAGAATATGATTGCCCTCTGGAATAATACTTTCTCTTTTTTGCAGAGGACAAGTAGCTAAATACCAGGTCATAAAACAAGAAGGTTAAACTTAGTGACTAAACCTTCATTAGGGACCTTAAGATCCGACGACGTCGGCGGCAACAGGAACGCCACAAAAGCAATAGGTTTAATTAGCAAAACAACAATTTTGCACGTGCATCACGCTTTTTTGTACATTTCTTTGCCGTCACTGCACGACTACGACGTGAAAATGCCTAATTTCACGATGCACATAGGAAGTACACAAGCGACGACGAAATTTCCTCCACTCTTTCTGAACTTGAATATGGTTCTTAGGAATTTAACGTTAGGAGGGTTCGCCTGCATTTGACAAAGTTAGTGACTTGGAGTAATCGCGATGAAGATTGAAAGAACGCGAATTCACTTTTTCAGCACGTTTTCTCCGCCGTCGCTGTCCTCAAATCTTAAGGTCGGTACTACCTGTTGCTGAGATTACAGGCTCACTTGTGCGAGTTCGGGGAAAATTTTGGCGGCGAGGAAAAGTTCCTCGTCCTTTTCTCCTCGCCGGTTGGCCGATTTGTGCTGGCGCCGGATTCAGGCACAAATTTGTCACCGAAATCGCACAAGAAAGCTTTCTCACAGGCTAACTTCCACTGAGTCAGGTGAGCAACGCTAACAGCTGATAACAGGCCTAGTAATGTGGCCATATTAACCGAATCTCTAATTAACTTTGACACATTAATGACCAGGCAATGATTGGGCTAATTATGTGACTTTCTGCATTCAACAGAGGCAGTTACAAAAGCTGGGCATCAGAGAAGTTTAAACGAAGAACCTGCTTGAAAATCCCCACCTTGTAATAAGAAAAGGAATGTATGCAAGGAAATCGCCCATTCTTAAATTAATTCTTCCCCCACAACGGATAAAACGTTATACATAAATCTTATGATCTCCTCCTCACCAGAGGTAACCTATCCTTGGAGACCCAGGGGCAGATAGTGGGGGCGAGGGAAAGTCTAAACGGGCAGAAAAATATGGCACGAGGAAAAGTAAAGAACGGCGAGAAGAGCCCCTGGGGACAATGTCTTACCAGACCAGTTCCAAACGGTCACCGCCGTTCTGACTTCTGATTGGTGCCAGAAAACTTTTGTGTTTTTCTGCCCAATCAGAAGGCAGAACAGCGGCGACCGTTTGGAACTGGTTTGGTAAGACATTGTCCCCAGGGGGTCTTCGCGCCGTTCTTTACTTTTCTTCGTGCTATATTTTTCTGCCTGTTTAGACTTTCCCTCGCCCCCACTATCTGCCCCTGGGTCTCCGAGGATGAAGGTAACCACAAAAGAGTAATCCTGTAGTCCAGTAATCAGTGAAATTATAGTCAAGGCAGGTTGTTTGAAACCTGAATCCGTCAGTCATTTCCGTAACGGGTGTCAAATTCAACTGATCGGCATTCCTACGTGCGTAATTATAATGAGCAGTGAATATTTTAGGAGAACTTCTCTGTATTTGTCGGATTGAAGATCTTTGAATGGATTAAATTTCTTAGACGACATTTACATCAAATTCAGGGAAACTGAGCTGGAAGAAATTTCGTGTGAATTCACGGCCCGTTACGCATGCCACAATGAAGAGACATCTGAAATCAACAACTACCAATGAATTCAACTTTGGAATATAAATTCTTAATGAAATTTGGGGGGGTACGCTTGACCTGCCTTGACTGAAAATTCCCGCTACGAAGGATTCTGTGGAGAGAAAAACCTCCTCCGTACGCTGATCCGCCACCCAACCTGATCTCCTTTCCGTTCCCTGCACAACCAAATAATAAAAGAAAGAAACATTAAAAATTGTATAGGATTTTACCGTGAAAAGTTTCTCATTTCTTTCCTGTTCTCTCTTTCTCTTGGACTTTTCTTTTCTCAGCTTTGACTTCAAAACCTTCACTCTATCAGATTCAGCACTGATAAAAGCCAGACGTGCCTCTTCCATCAATCTGTCACTTTCTACTCTCGAGCGCTGACGTTCCTCAACTAAAAATTCTTCATGCCTTTGTTGCAATTCTGACCTCTGGTTCCTCGTGGATACTAACAACTAGGAGGACAGTTTTAAGTCACATAAAACAAGGTTGACCTCTAAAGAAAACAATTTAAGTAGCGCATGGAGCTTTGTATCAAGCGTGCCACTTCCAAGTTAGGCTGGTGCAGGATTTCTACGTCGGCCAAAGACAGACAACTCACCAGAAGCTTAAAAGAAAGTCGTGCCCGATAGCCCGGGGATAGTGGATTTTGCTATCGAGCTAGTGAATTCTGTTCATGACTTGCCCGACGGGCAAAAGAAGTTTTTTGGGAAAATCAAATTACAGAAGAACTGTGATCAAGAGCCATAATGGTTCTTGCTGTGATCAATCATCCAGCTCGTCCAAAAACGTTTTTCGGGCTAGTCTAAAAGACTTTCGGACTAGTACATGCTGGCTAAGCTTGCCTGGCCAGCGTAGAAGGCGCCGGTTGTTTTTTAGAGCGAAGGAAAAAACCTCGAGGATTAAAAAAAAAACCGGCGCCTGCTTCGCAAGCTACAGCTTTCTATAACCACTCATCCGGGAAAATTGTGCGCAGTTGTGATTACGAAAGATCAAGTTAGAGTAGGCACTTTCAGCCCAACTTTAAAATAATCCTTTCATTCAGAGTTTGAATATTTAACTTATTAAAAATACACGCGAGAAAGGGGAATTACAGTGAGTGAATGTTCGAGTAATGTAACTTAAAAAGTCTCAACACTGTATACAGTAGTATAGGGATGAAATTTATCCTATTACCTCCCAAACTTCCTGGTTTTCTCTCTTCAGACCTTCCATCTCGGAAATCGCTTCATTATACCTTGCGTCCGACTGGAAAATGTGCTGTGGACATATAGTTTTAACTTTCAATTTACCTTTTTCCATTAAGATTCCCTTACAATGATATGATTTCATACTGGGCAATGTGTGTTGAGAGGTCACCTACCAAAAACTATAGGCAACTCACTAGTCGTGGTTACTATCTCTGTCACCCTTGACGAGTCATGTTTTCTATGTAAGTACCACAAGAGCCATGAAAAAGAAACGTGACTTGGACTCTGCGACAATCAGTACGCATATTCCTACAGACTACTACCACCGACGTACTTTGGAAAGCTGGTTTTCTAGCTTAGAACAAACGCCGCTGAATCAGCTGTTAAAGGCAAATTTAAAAAACGGCTGCAAAACCGACAGACAACGATAGAATGACAGGTCAACCGCGAATTTAACTAACAGTAGAACGACGTGACCGAAAGATGCGAAAGATTTCGCCCTTTTTGCAACGAAGAAATAGCCAAAAAAACGCTTCAAAACATAGCAAGAATAGCACAAGAACCAATCAATCGCTATTTGAAGGATATCTGATAGACTATGAACGTTTCTTTGTATCCTATATTTGCCGAGGGACGGGAAATTTACGATAATCGACGGGTGTACGTAAACATGTTCTTAAGTCTGAAATATTTTGAATGAATAACAAAGCAGTTATCACCACTGCTGGTTTTAAACTATGAGACAAGGCGGCCATATCGATGGACAAAACAACTTTTTTTTCGCAGAGTTTGTATGAAAAAAAGAGTTCAGCTTCCAGCGGCGGGAAACGCTGTTTATCTTATCGACCAACATGGCCGCCGTGACGTCAGCTGAAAAGCAGCAATAAAGTACGCTGCGTCGCTGGCAGAATTAGGGACCTTAAGATCCGCCGATGGCGACGGAAACGAGAACGTTAAAAAAGCGATAGGCTTAATAGCCAAAACAACAATTTTGCATGTGCATCACGCTTTTTTGTACATTTCTTTCCCGTCCTTGCAGGACTACGACGTTAAAATGCCTAATTTCACGTTTTACAGAGGAAGTACACAAGCGACGACGAAATTTCCTCTCTCGTTCTAAACTTGGATATGGTTCTTACGAATTCAATTTTAGGAGGGTTCACCTACATTTGACAAAGTTATTGATTTGGAGTAATCGCGATGAAGATTGAAAGAACGCGAATTCACTTTTTCAGCGACGTTTTCGCTGCCGTCGCCATCCTCGGATCTTTTAAAAGGTCTCTATTGTTTTTGAGCGTGTGAGAGAGGCGTCTCCTCCCCATTCTCCGCACGGCTTCGCAGTTACTCTGCCAAAACTTTGCTCACCCTAAATAACCAACCTGCCGGCTACGAAGGCTACTTTCGACAACTTTCGACACTGCTGATCCTAGCATAGTCTTCCTACGCAGCCGTTTTGTCTTGGCGTTGTGTGACGAGAAAAAACTAAAAACCTGCGTGGAAGACTAATACTAGTGTGCAGTACCCCTAGTAAATTATCATTCAAAGAAGGCAAAACAAGCGCCGCCACACAAGAAAAATGTTCGATGACAGGTGTCATTCGGATGCAGTAAAGTTATATTGCCAGATTACCTCTTTCCAGTCTTCGCACTCCTCTGTCTTCCAACTTAGCATCTATAAATGACAACAACGTTAATCACTTTATGCACTGATTTCTGTCGAGTGACTACTACAATTAAAAGCCTTTTACTCTCAAGATGAATGTCTCACAGTAGTGACCACAGTACAGCTAACTGTTGGCAAGCGTCTACAGTTCAAAACGTAAATCCATTGTTAGGATCTCTTTATAAAACATGACAACAAATTACTGTTTTGCAAACGCACAAAGAATCAACGTGGCAAAGAGTGAGCCATTCTCGTCCACAGAGCCCCCTGAGCACGAGGACCAGGTCCTCCTGGTCCTCGTGCTCAGGTCCCCAGGAGACTCTGGGGGCGTAGCCTGCGAACGGCAGACGTTTCTCCTCGCTCATCGCCGCTGAGGGACGTTTCGCGAGGTGGAACGTCTGCGAAATTCCATACTGATGACGTAAATCAATGTTTACTTAATAAATCCGGTAGTCGTGGGATTCCAAATGCAAATTTGTTCAATTTTACGTTTCTCCTAGTCAATTTTGGAAAAGCGTTGTGTTCATCTGCGAATGAGCTCCAGCAAAACTCAAATGCTTCTTCTAGAGAAGACCATATTCCACACATATCGACTGTTTTGTTACAGATTCGTCGCGTTTACTTTTGACCTTTGCCGCCTTTTGTCTGTCATTCGTAAACAATAGCTAGAACAATGAAACTACTCCGTCGACCAATTAGCGCTTCTGACCGGATTCCGGACAGATTTTGCGTCATCAGTATGGAATTTCTTTCGCTGAGTTGCAGACGTTCCTCCTCCTCGCGAAACGTCCCTCAGCGGCGATGAGGGGGGACGAGAATGAGAGTGAGCTCATGAGGGCAGACGCTTCTTGCTCCCAGTCTCTTGTACCGTTTTCATACTCGCACCCTATTAATAAAAAATTCTTATCTTAATTCTTATAATTTTCTTCTACATCATGGGGTTTTCCAGGGTTAATGAAGCAAATAAATTGAAATTGAACATAACATGATAAAGAATCCCAACAGGAAGGAGGTGAACCAGCTGGTTATTTACAAGCATGGCAGAGGAAATTGAACTCGAGACTACCGTGAACAAATCCAGCTAGCGGTCAGAGAGGGACTTGACTCGCGGCCTCCTGATAACAAGGTCACACTGCCTCCCGTCATAATCTAGTCTGCTACACAGTGGGGAGGAGCGTTGCGTGACGACACTAAAAACGGTTGTGTAGCAGACTAGTCATAATCATTATCATGGAAAAAAAGACAAAAACTAAAAACAATAAAAAAAGGGAGGAGTGGCTACAGTTGAATTTGTTAACATCTACACAGATCATGATTTCAGCCTTTAAGCCGGAAAACACATAAGAAATCAATAGACAGGATTTTTGTCACAACAACTTAGTTACTACTGCAAATGGTCTTAAGCGTCTCCTGCAGATCAGTAATATTTGGACTAATATCCAGAGTCAGTGTTACAAGTTCTAATCCTGCAGGCGATCTCGGAGTTTATTCGTTTTCTTCCGAGTAGTCTGGCCATTTACTGTATATACATGTACTAATAAAGTGGAACAGGTTCTTTTCCACATATTTTACTACAGGACTTTGATGCATTGAGGTATTTTCGTTACATATTGTGTTCCAGTGTAACATCAATTTTCACCGGGAAAAATGATCCCAGAGATTAATTTCCAGCTTTGATATGCCTATTAATTGTTCAACAGGCAATACGACTCCAAGACTCCTAGCCTGAGAAAAAAGTCGACACTTCGCAACTGGTTTTCTCGCGAATATCGCGAAATGCCTGCCGTTTCAAAAGCTTCACTAAGACCAAAACGTAAGTCATTAGGACCAATTTTAGCGCAACCTTCAATAGAAAATGAATAAAGTGCTGTTAAATTGAATGTGATCGGATGTTGGTACCATATTTACTTCGGAGTTTACAAAGTAGAAAACGATTCAGCAGATAACATGATATTACCTCCTGCACTTTTCGAATAGTCTCAAGGTTTGCAGCTATTTCTGTTTCTCGTTCAGTTACACACTCCTTTAACTGCAAGAGAAGAGGCAAGAGCTATTTAGAGTTCTTTTAATAGCATATAAAACTAGAATTTAAAACGATAATAATAAGAAAAAAAATTGCAGAGATGAGGTTTGGGGAAAGAGAGGGGAGAGGGTAAGAATCACACTACGACACTATTGTTAGCTGAGATTCCTACGGGTCGATCACATAAACAAGGCTGGCAAGGTTTGCAGGACTTGCTCAATTTGTCGAGATTTTGGGATGCTAGCTAACTGTGTAAGTGTAACCTAGCTAGCCCGCTTATAGGCAGTGTAGCAGTGCATAACAACCTCGCAGTACAGTATAATAAAATGGCAAAGAATAATGTTACACTGTAGCTCACTGTACCATAGCACATGATCTTTAGGTAAAAACCAATTTACTTAACTAACTACACTCTTCAAATTATTACTTGCCTCAGTTGGCCTGGTAACTAGTTCTTAGCATCAAGTCGTGGCTCAGGGTTAAAAAATCTTAGCAAGTGGATAATACCTGTTCATTTTCACGCTCTAGAGCACTGATTCGCTCTGACAGCAGTGCATTTTCAGTTCTACCCATCTGAAAAGGTACCATAGAAAACAGTGTATAAGTTTCTTTTAAAAATCATTTGATTACGGCTGTCACTGGTATTTTCATTTCCGGTTATGTAGCAGTTTTTCAGCAAAAGTTACTGTCTGCAAGGCAAGCTGTCTACAGAGGCAAACCATGAGATTTTGAGACTGTTGACGGCTCCATGAACAGCAATCCTCAATCAAGTAACTGAGAGCTTGCTTGCACGTTACAATAGATCAGTCATAATTCCCTTCTTTTCTTTTGTTTGATTTGCTTGGGTTTGCAGTCATTAACAAAAAGAAATAATTTTTTAATACGATTACACTTTTAGTATAAAGACCCAAGAGTACTTGTCACTTTTTAAATGCCTTTGCAACTTATAAAACCTCGGAATTGTTAACTGTTAGATAGCTAGTGTTGCGAACAACATGCACCCTATTAAATGGC
The DNA here is from genome assembly GCA_964035525.1 of Porites cylindrica. Classification (NCBI taxonomy): domain Eukaryota; kingdom Metazoa; phylum Cnidaria; class Anthozoa; order Scleractinia; family Poritidae; genus Porites; species Porites cylindrica. The sequence continues at coordinate 58,511,175 of OZ037775.1, forward strand.
GACGGTTATTTACAGTGCACAACCATTAAGGCTGCACGTCCTTGCAGGATACTTAGGGTAAAATGGACATATCACATCAGAAATGGTAGAGTTCTGAGAAGGGCAGAGCAAAAACCATTGACATGCTTTGACACTTTGAGGAGCAGAGACAACATAAGTAGTAACCAGGTTCACCATTATGAAACTCGACTAGCCTCTTAGTATAGACCTCATCTTTGTAGACCTAATATTAAGCACTTCAGAATCCTTTACCGAGGACCAACAATCTGGAATTTTTTGCCAGTTACTCTAACTAGCTCCTCTTCCATATTTGTTTTATAAAAAATCTGAAAAATTATCTCATTGATAGTCGTTCTGTCGCTTAAGTTTTACGTTTTCTGCCCCTCTGCAACCAAGTAAGCCTTTGTAATCTAGCTTTTAAGGAAGCCTATTAATATAAACTCCCAGCTTCTTAAGGCTTCCTTGTCACAACAACCTATTTTTTAATTCACACCTTTTGTAACGTTTTATTTTTGTTATGTGAGTGACTAAAAAACAAATAAATGAATGAATGAATGAAATAGCATCCAAAGTGGCAATTGGGTGCCAGGCACAAGAAAAATTGTAGAAGGGGTAGACCAAAGAGGACCTGCAAGTGCAGACTGAAAAATGACCTGAAGGCCCTTGACATCTCATGGAAAGATGTATCAATGCTGGCCAATGATCGAAAAAGTGAGAGCCTTCTGCCCACTGCCTGAAAAGGGACAAGAGGAAAAAATATGTACAGTGCACAAATCCTTGTTCTCTACCACCAGTACAGTATACGGTCATCTTGCCACAGAAGAGACTCGGCCTTTCGATGGTAGCAATTTTATTAGTGGCGAGATGGTTTGAAGTGCCAGCTGATCTGCATAGTCACCTGAGATAGGCCTGATTTTTTTACAGTTACTGCTTCTAATCAACTTTGACTCAGGGTAGGGAAATCCTTCAAGTGCTACAAACAGAAGCAACCAGGGAGAAAATGGAAAGCTGATACTTTGTGTGAGCCATGTGTCAGATGTATAGTTTACACTTCTGTGGCCAATAATTAGGAACAATACAAAGCTGGCCAAACCATCATTAATTTTACCTTTGGACAGACATGATAAGAGCCGATAGAAAGGGGAAGATGATTCCAAATAATCGTCCCATAATAGCAGGAGAAGGAGAATTTTCGGACTTTCCAGTAAAAGAGAATATAGAGCTGTTCTGAAGAGACATTACACGTAGTACAAAGTTATGTTGTTCTGATAAAGGTGGTACTATAAAATCGGAGTGTTCAAAGACGAAGAGACATGTAAGAGTATGAAATTTAACAATGTCAGAAAATTTTGAAATGCTATGTGGACATAGTGGAGGTTGATACTATCCAGAACAGGAACACCATAACGATTATTCCAGCAATTCCCCTTTTCTGAAGTTTTACTATGCCATAAATAGGACTATAATGATCATTATAATATT
>OZ037775.1:58517656-58547656 GCA_964035525.1 Porites cylindrica
GGCATGTGACCAAAACCTACTGGTGTACCACATCCTGGGGGTAACAGTTAACATGATAGTTTAAACCACCTGTCTATGAAAAGGCACAAGAAGTGAGAATATGTATTCTAATTTGACCACTTTGTTGTTAAAATTGCTCCTACTTTAAGTGAACAAATCCAAAGGTTCCCACAGTTCCAGGTAACAAAATAATATACAGCTATCCCCCAAAGGGGAGGTGAATGGTGGAGGATATATACCGAGATGCCAAGCATCAAGGTAAATACAGTGTATCTAGCACTACAAACCAACCCTTAGAGGGACAGTTGTTTTAGTATTTACCAGATCAGTTATGGATAAAAATGAAAAATAAGTAATTTTTTGTAAATTAAAAGCGTCACTAATAGGGAACTTTGTTTGCTATTAATTTACAAACATTTCAGGGAGTTTGTCAAGTGCATTTTTACAATTTTGTTGCAAATCCAGCATGAAAATAATTTATACCTACCAGTAAACACCGAAAAGCCAAAGTTCATCGCCTTCTTGGTATTTGTTTGTACGATTGCTTCATTTATCACTCAAATGCCGTGAACTGAAAATGTCTTGAAACGAGATGCCATGTTGGCTCCGGTCGCAAAACATTGAATAGCCAAGGATATTCTCAGTTACGGGAGCCAATCAGAACATGCAAAAATTGCTATCCACAGATTTGGTAAATACTAATGATAAATAATCAGTTAATAGACAATGGATAACATGATTTACCTTTTTAAGGTTTCGCACTAGGCCATCAATACTTGTGATGTCATTTTCGTCTAGAGTAGTACTAGTGCTCCTAGGAGCTAACTGCTGAGACTGTGAGGTTGCCGTTACGTTAGTATCTTGCCCCATCGTTACAATATTTTCTTGACGACTGAAAGATGGTTTAAATTAACCTTGGGTTAGCTAGGCCCCAACCAGAGGTTAAATTTCTTAACCACAGGTTTGTTACATGGGGTCAAAAATTGCATTGTTCGAAGCATGGTTATATATTCAGAGGACCGATTAGTTACCCTCGGGTTTACCACAACTAACTTGCGGTTGGCACCCCATAATACTCTTAGTTTGTTTACATCCTGAAATGGCATCAGTGCTCAAATATTGCTATTTTAACCCGTACAGCAGAAAAAATGTGCACTTTATTTTCACAACAATGCACTTACAGCGGCATTCAGTCTCGCTTGCTTGGAGATTAGATCAAGAAATGACGAGGCGATTAGTTCTACACAAACAGATTTACTCGCTAAAGGTTTTTTACTTCCTACTTTATCGACGTCGATTCTTTTTACTTGTTTCTGAATTGATTTAGTATGTGTGTTAGCGACGACCGGAAATACGTCTGTGGTTGCAGGCTATACGCATGTGTAAATACATGAAAATTCAAGGCCCTTGATTCCAGAGAAATTACATCATTGCCAGAGATCAAAAAAGTGATTTTAAACATTGCAGATCATTTCAATCATCACTGAAAATTAACCGCATGCTCATCACAAGACTCATTTGCATACAATGAAAGTTTACAACACCCGACCATCGCAGTTTTGCTAATTAAGATTCTTTTTTTTTCCCCGACTAGCTCAGTAGTGTTCACTTGTTCCAAAGTAATCAACGCTTTCAAGAGATGACCGACACATCTCGCAAAAGCTCTAAAGTTAACCTTTCCTAAACATGCATGGCTTAATTCGATCACGCAACGATTCTTATTCCCAGTTTCCACGGTCTCCACAAGGAATGCCCGGCACAATGACCCCCCATTGGTGTATAAAAAACAACAAAAAACCCCGGGGGCTACTTCCAGAAAAATTGGATGGGGGTGCATCACGCTTCCTGCAGAAAGCCTTACCCTATTTCAGACCTGATCAAAGATTTGATACCCTATTTCAGACCTGAAGCCCTGGAGCCCGGCAGGTGACTGGAGCACATGACAAGGTGTTACACGGTTGGCGCAAACAATAAAATTATTAGTCTTATCGCCAAACGATGAAGAACCAGCTTCTTCTAAAAAACTTACCCAAATCAAGACTATAGAATACACAAACCATTGTAGGGGCCAAAACACGCTGCAGATTATGAGTCTCGCTACTGACACAAGCGAGACTAATATTAAGTTGACAAATAGTGTGACAAACCAATTAAGGGAATAAATTTCAAACACATTAAAAAAATAACAGCAACAGAACCTTAAGTGGAGAAGAGGAAGTGGTGAAGTCCGAGGGGAGTGGAAGAATCTTCATTTCTTGTGCAATATTTAAGTTTATCTAATTCTGAAACTTTTTGAGAAGAAACAAAAAGAACTGGAGGAGTATTGACCAGCTTCCAAATCTGTAGTGAGCTCTTGGTTGAACTTTGTTTGTGAAATTTGTAAATCAATTTTATCACAATTTTCTCTAAACTACCTCTTGAGTCTTTTCTGTTGTCATTTAATCAGCAAACAACATGTTAGCCATTTTGCGTTGAGATTTTTTATGAACATTTTAACCTAAGGTTAGTTATTTTAACCTACCTAGGTAGCAGGGTCAACTTTAACCTGCTGTTTAACCCAAGGTTTGAGCTAACAGGTGTTTTAACAACACAAGAAGCCTGTGATTAAAAGTTAATCTCAGGTTAAGCCAATTTACACATGACCCAAGGTTAGGATTTAATCTTCTTTAATCAAACGACAGGGCCTAGGTTCACGTGCGAGCTGGTGGAAACCAACTTGCAACAGTCAGCCCAACATTTTCAAGTTTTGTCGGAGAATTTGGAGGGCTGTTTTTATCTGTTAAAATCTCAGTCATTGTTTATATTATAGTCAGTGCAGTTAAGTGGTTTTGCATTGTTTTTGAGATTGTTTGCCCTTGGAATTTTGTTATTTATGTGGATCTACAGTCTCCTCTTGTCGGTGGCCGTCAATTGTTTATAACATAAAATTTTGATTTATTATTAATTAATTAAGTTGACTATGACAATAATGTTGTTGCTGAAATTTTGTTTGCACTTTTTTTTTCTTTTTTTTTTTTATTTCTCATGAATGGTATGCCTTTTCAAAACTACAAGTAAAAATAATAATTCTTGATGACGAAATTGAGGGAACTTGATCTAGTATAACCAGACAGAAAAATTGCTCTTGACCTATTCTTGCTCCTCTACAACTAGGCGGTACCAACCTTAAAGTTACTGCTAAATTTTCCAATCTTGGCTTGCTCACTTAACCACAACTGTCCTAGAGCCCAGCTGTTTCTCGAAAGTCCCAATAATTGACAGGCCCGGTAAGCTGTTTTTGTTTACGATAGTTTTGCATGATAAAACTATTAGTTAATGAAACAAAATGGAGTATTTTGTTAGCCGGGAACCGCGCTTTTTAATTCTTTATATTTCGATTTGAGTACTTATAATTTCACGCCCAAAAAGTTACCGGGACTTTTGAGAACCGAGCCCCTGAAACTATCACAGACAAGGCAAACAAGTGCTTGGTTTGATAAAAAAAAGGAATTGCAGAGATTCAAGAGATGTTTCAACGCTAAGAACTCTGTATTGCGCCTTGGTTATATACGTCCCATGCCAGCTGGAATATATATGGGTCTGTTGTTGTCTGGTCACCTTTCACTACCAGAGATATACATATATACCTGCCAACTTTTTCTGAGATATAAGCGTGAGATTTTTATCCTGGGAGTTCTGGGATTTTTGCAGACGACACGATCATTTCCGAAGATTCCCGAAGAAGTCCGAGGTCTTCCGAAGAAGTCCGAAGTCTTCCGAAGATGTCCGAAGTCTGCCGAAGGCGAAGTTATCGAGAAAACGCTTATCCAGGAAATCAGAGATCGCAAGAAAGGTATTGTTATTTATTCATTTACACATGGTTTTTGTTCCTTACATGGGTCTGAGTTAACATATTTTTGGAAATTGTGTCAAGCAAGACGGCAACAACTCACATTTTTCAATCAGGCGTGAGAAATTGGCCCGCAGGCGTGAGCCGGCGTGAGATCGAAGTTCTCAACCCGCAGGCGTGAGAGTTGGTAGGTATATACATATGGTTCTGGCAGTGAAAGGTAATAAAATAATAAAAATAAATAAAAGAAGAAATGCTCTGTACTAGTACAATTAGAAGTTTGACAGCTGATGTAATCTGCATCTTTAACCTGAACAAAGCCACCATGCACTCTGCAAACTATGTCCATGGAAGCACTCAAAAGTTGTTCATTTACATACACTAGTACTAAAATAAACAACACCCATTGCATAACTTTGTTTAATTGCCAAAATAGTGTGAAAATAACATCTTCAATATCCAGACCAGCTTTACATACTGTAGTGCAGGGAATATCGACATGCCATCACCTAAAGGTTTTTTTTTACCTTCAAAAAGGAAATATTTATATTAAAGCAATAAAGCACACAGTTGACAATGACATGTCATTAGCAGCATTAGCAAGGTTGACTTTCCCTGAGAATCTGTTGATTGGGCAAGAAAGAAGTGTCCGTTGTCTGCATTAATGGTGGTCCATGCATATTAAGCAGGTTGGGTTAGAAAAATGAAAGAAGAAAACTATCTATAATAATGAGGTGTCCATAAGGCAGGGTTCAAGTGTCTATTTAATTCTGTGACAACGTACCTGTCATGTATTGGTGGCTGCTGGTTAATTAGACTGCTGGGGTATCCAGGATGCTTTATAGAGTGATGTTTTTCCTCCAAAGTAACTATCCCAGAGGTAATAATAATAATAATATATAATCATTTGTACTGCACAAAATGAAATTCAACAAGGTTTTCAAATGTACCTACAGTGTAACAATGAATTATTAAAACTTTGGATAGGATGGGGAGAGGGAGAACTGCAAGAAAATTTTAAAAAGGATGGATAGATGATGAGGGAATCAAGAAATGACAGAAAAATATGAATATTGCATTACTGGCCCAAGGACTTTTGTCCATGATTAAAGTTTTACCTATTTGATTTGATGTACTCTGAACAAGAAAATGTCACATAGCAAAGTGTTTGGTTGTTAGTACTTATATTCTTTTTAAGCAAAGGAAAGGTTATCATTTTTTCACAGTTTGACAATGATGTACACTACATACATGTAGTTACTTCCACAATACATGATGAATATCACACATATATGTACCTTTAGGGGCAGATGCTGCTCTTCTTTTTGTAGGTTGTGTATTTTGGTATACAACAGCCTGCCTGCCAGTAACCATGACGTCTTTAGGGCGTGCATTGACATCTTCTGAGACTAGGTCAATATTTATTATAGATGAAGTTTGATTCGCCCATTCCACATTAGGTGGTTTGCTGGAGCGTTTCTTTGGTATTGCTCCTGTGGCCACTGAGATAAAAAGGGGTTAATTAGTTGAGCAAAACAATAAAGGGGGTGGCTCATGTGCAAGCCTATTCATGAGCCATTTGCGAGCCCCTATAGAGTTCTCAGCAGAAACTTCCAAATACTGACATAGTGCATTTTTATCGTCTTGATAAATGCAGTCTACAGGTGTTTATGTGCAAACATTGCAGAATCAGGGAAATGGGATGGTGAGTTTTGTGTTATTCTTAACAGTTTATGGTTGTGTGCTTTTAAAAAGTAAATTACCCAAGCACTGATAAACTAATATTTTGCATATTTTGCTATTGATCAGATTTAGATGGAGATGCACAGGGTTGTCAGAAAGTTTTGAAGTAGACAGCTGAGTTGTCAAAGTAAAAGCAGCCAGTCCAGGGATATTTTATTTTAAAAACGTCACCCATAAAGAAATGCCAAGCAGAGTAGCCGGCTGATACTAACCAAGTAGGCGGCGATTTCCGCCAGTAGCCGGCTACTTTTGACAACCTAGGATGCACTCTCCGATCTATCCTCAAGGGCTAATGCATTAACCTCCTATAATATCACAGTAAAAAAACCTTTTTAGAAGAGAAAGAAACACGTCAAAATAATGTGTAACTTAACCCATTCGCCCCTGAACTGCCCGTAACCGCCCGTGCGGATCCAGGTCCTTTCTACCCTTTGTGACGTCATCAGTTTTAACGGTCAAGGACAACTTTCTTCGCTAACTTGTGCAGAGTGAAGAGATCTTTCAAACCATACCAGAATGAGCACAATTCAGTCAAGGACACCGGAGAAAGAAGCAAAAAACCACATGACAAGGACCTGAAAATCTCCATGAAAATCTTGTTCCATTACCCACCAGTACCTTTCCTTTCACCTAATCCTAAGATCCTAAAAGCTTTCCTAAAAACTCTTCCCACCAAAATGAAGCCTACTAAATGCCCAGCAAGAGAAAAAAAAATGAGGCAAGAAAAGCGAAAAAAGAAGGGAGGAGAGAAAGCGAAAAGTAAAAGTCAAGACTGCTGTGTCACTTTTAAACCCAAAAACTATGTCGAAATTTTGCTTTCTGCGCATGCCCGAACTTCGCAAGCTGATATTTTGCATCTGGATCAGAAGGCCGCCAAGTGTACGACCTGTAAACCGGTTTGTGGTAAGTTTTAGCTCTTTATAGCACGACAGTGACCAGAAAACCACTCAACTAGCTTCAAAACGCGTTTTTCGGCAAAATCTCCAGGAGCGAATGGGTTAAGCAAACACGAAAATGTGAAAATTGCCCATACAAAAGGTTAAAAACAATGGAACGTTAAAAACATCAACCCAAAAGGTGATTGCAATTGCTTATACAAAAGTTGGTAGTTTAAGAGAGGTTCTACATATAACAAAAGGGCTTTGACTGAGAAAAGTGTAGTACTTTGGATAGGTGGCCACCTATAGGATGTACATGTAGTTGCTTACAAGAGTTGGTAACACACGAGGATTCAATTTTATGTATACAGGCACAGGGAGCCTGGTTAATTAGTAGCATTTTAAATAGATTACAAGCTGAAATGATTTATTTTGCCACCTGTGTGCCTGTGTCTTACATGCCATTTTGGAAGGAAATTGCAGAGAACAAGATGGTTTCCCCATTGGATTTCAAATCAAAGCATCCTAAATGTTAATTGCAAAATATCATTCTACTGACCACTGCCACCTTGCGTTCCTATTTTTGTGTCATCCTGAACGTCTTCTTTGACTTCTCTATCTTCTTGTGAAACAATATTGTCATTGGTGCATTCACAGTTACCCAAACCTAAATTTTCAGTTCCGTCTGCAAGGCAAAATAAAAAAACTCAAATGTAACCCTAATTACATGTAATAATATTTCAATAACTGAATTATTATTACTATTAATTTTGGTCTTATTACTAACGAATCAATATGGGTTTTTCTTGACACATATTATTTCTTTTTCTATTTATTTTTTTAACAATATATATTATTATTTTCTACGGCTGTAGACATTAACATGCCTATCCCTTCCTTTTTCCTTTTTCCCACCCCGCCCACAGTCTATAATCATGACTGTCTAGGGCGTCGATAAAACCCGGAACATGGAACATTCCGGAACATGCCGGAACATTCCGGAACATCCCGGAACATGAAAAAATAAAAGTAATTTTCATGAAAAAAAAATTAATTAAATAAAATGATAAGAATAACATAGTTTTTGTAAAAATTAATAATAACAAAATAACATAAAATAAAAAATATATTTAAAAAAACGAAAAATAAAGAAATGATTAAGAAAAAGACTGACTCATCTCCGAGTATGAGAAAACAATATTTTGTCACAAATAATTTGTTGGGCAAGTGAGGGTCCATGCAAAAGACAGTAATGAGTGAAGGCTTGCTTCTAACTTCAAAATATATTAAAATGGGTCACAAGGAGGGGGGTTTTCAAGCTTTACTCACACAGAAATTTTTGTGGCTAAATTCGCCGAAAAACAATTGGTAAAAACCAGCCGATTTTATGGGAATTTTCTGGGCAAATTTTGCTAAAAATCGATTGATTTTGCACTCACTTGACGAGCGTGTATTTGACCGACAAAGCGCTCGAGAAATTAGCCAATGGCAAGCTTTTAACATCACGACTAGTGCCCAGTTTTTTGCAACATAATTTACGCCTGGTAGTTTTGGGACATTGTTTGCTTGTCGTGGTGATGAAGTTTCAAGATAAATTTGCAAGTTTACAGCAATTTAAAACAGCCCCAATGGCTGAGAAAAGTTTTTAATATGTAGTTGCTGTATTTGACAAGATTTCAAGCAAATTTTGCCGTAATTTGCGGATTCACCTGAATTTTCGCGGATTTACCTGAGTTTCGCGTCTCTGCAACCGCGCGAAATATCAGAGGCCCTGTCTAAGAACCCCATTTGAACATGCCCCCATCTGAGGCGCAAATAAAATTAATAACAAAAAATGTATAAGACCCAGCCTTTGAACTTTACGCAGGTACTCAGTTAAAGCTGTATTCTGAAGAAAACTAATAATGGTGAACTACGTATGCATAAGTGATCAGGTCTTAAGCCCCTAGACATTATTAATCCTGTGCACATTTACATGTATTTGAAATTGCCTGGTTTGCAATGTTATTTTCTTTTAACCCATTTTCCCCTGAGAATTTACCAAAAAACACCTTTTGAAGCTGGTCAAGCTATTTTCTTGTCTCTGTCATCTAGTTAAAAAGAGCCAAAGCTGTCCAAAACCCAAATGTGTACAGTCATGTAACAGTTAAATACAGAAACCATACACAAGAAAGTGTAATGTGATTAATACAATAATAGTAAGGTACACTGTAAAGCTACATGTAAATTCAAGATGATTCATGATCATGTGCTTTGCCGTTTTGCAAAGTCATAGCTCATGGCTAGTAGTCTACAATCATGCCCAGTAACAAAATTGTTGAGACATTGTACTCAAATAGGGTAAAATCAGAGAACAAAAGAATCCGCACCATTCCCCTATCCCCTCCGTTCAAAGTTGGGGTGTTTGTTGTTTTCTGTAGGTAGCTTAAACTTCGGCACAACATAATTGCATGGAGGGGATGGGGGAGGAAATGCCATATTTACTCCTTTTGAAGTAAGTAAAACGTAAAAAAAGCCCAGTTTCGAGCAAAGTGTCTCAACTCATTTTGTCGCCAATTGTAGCAGGTAGCACAGCTTTATTTACAAGGGTAATATTTCTGAGATTCAAAGTGCAATACAAAAATCTAGTCATTCAATTTTTTTATTGTGGCATACAAATACATGTATTGCCAATTCAATAACAGAAAAACATAAAAAGTGTTGCTCTCTTGCCTTTTTTAGCCATTGTTCACTTTATGTTGACATCACAACATGTCCAAAAATGCATTATTATGCTGTCCTATGCAGGGCTGATATTTCATTTTCTGTAGGGCAGCTGCAAAAGAAAAAGAACTGGTGAAAACCAGGTGGACGACTGTCAAAATAACAAACAATGATTATATGTGAAGAAAAAATGGTTGCTGGTAAAAAGAAAACAAAAAAGGAGTTGTCTTGTTATTTGCTTCTGTTTGACTTCCGCAGCATTAAAGTTTACAAGTATCACGTCGGAAAATGATGAATAGACTTGGAGAAACCCACCGTTAACATGCTTTTTCTTCTGCCTGTTTTGATTACAAGTTGAAATTATATGGTAAAAAGGTGCGTGCGTGTAAAAGTATCTAAGTACTTATATTTTTAAAACACCATTTCAATGTCAGCATTTTATGTTTTGCTTTGAACGGTACACTTGGAGATGTTTCAAATTAGCTATTCAGCTTTATCCAAGAATTATATAGTTCATGTTAATTGTAAGACAGCTGAGAAACATTACCATTTTGACAACTGATCACACAAACCAACAAAAGTTATGCACAAAAAAACAAACACATATTTTATGATTGATAAGGTAGCCTTCATACAAAACTACACAGACACAATTGTCCAAAATTTCAGATTCGCAAGGGCCTATCAAGCTCAAGGTTTTGAAGTATAAATTAAGTATGGGTATGAGTGTACCTGTTAAAAGGAAAAGAAATTGGCTGGAAGACCGTTAAGGAATGTAAAATACGGGGTTTCAATAAGCACTGACAAACGACAAAACTCATCAGCTACTTTGCTCAGAGAAGTCGGCTACTTTTCCCCCCTAAATTGAAAGCTAGAAATAAAGTATTAAATTAAAGAAAGGTTCTGTCAAAACGTACAGATATTAAAATTCAATTTGCTGGACTAGACAGACTTTCTGCTTCAGATTTAAAATATTTAAGAAAAGTTTGGGACTTACTGTACACTACTTGTCCAAACTGATTGAAAATACATCATCTTTGGTACTCAATTTAGTGCCCAGAGCACTGGAAATCGCATTTTAGGGCATTGAAATTTTGAATTTTCATGGGGTGCATGCCCCCAGACCCCTGTAGAAGAAGGGGAATAAAAGCCTCTTTTTGATACAGTCGGGTTTAGACTTTTTTCAAACCTGCTGGCTTACTTCAATTTTCATTGAAACCCCTGGAAAAACATTACAAAGATCATGTAAGCCTTTTATCACTTTATTTTCTCACATGTTTTCATTGAAATTCAGTTAATTTTTTTAAAAAAAAAAGACATACAAAAGTTTTGCACTGATTTTTGTTAGTCTTTTTTCTCCACAATCAATATCGCCCACTGCATGGTGAGCGACCGTGAAGTTTCCAAGTGGAGACAAAAAATATCCACTATACGGAAAAGTAGGAAATAAAATGAATCATAAAAGAGGCACTTCCTATAATTAACTATTTATTTGACTTCTCCAGTACTTTTTGCTTGTTTCGAGAACAATTTATCGACATTCGAATCACAGCATTCAGCACGCGCACATAATTTGCATATCAACAGTGTAAGGAACACAAAAAACATCCGTGATAGGTGTAAGCTTACTTAAACTAATTTGACTCACTTCACGCTATCCTCTAACTATCAGTATTGAAAACCTCGTTATTTCGTCTTACTGGCTCCATATCTAGAACTTTATAGGCTTTATAATGCGGCCTCTAAGGAACCAAATCTGCGGTAGATCAGAAATCGACAAGCAAGCAAAAATCAATGCCTAAATATTGACCCGCGCGATACGACGAGCCTTGAGGACATAGAGTGCATATTTATATAAGCTTACATACGCACCAGATATAGCCTCAATTTTTACTTTGTCCGTTAAAAAGTTACAATTTTAACCAACCTTTTTAATTTTCCTTGAAACCTGAAATCGTCCCAACGCTGGTAGGTGAAAACGTGGTGACTCGCTAAGGTCAAATGGCCCCTCAACATAACATACGTCATTTCATTCGTAGCTATATATATAGATAGATATACAAATGCTCATCTAGACAGCTATTCAACCAATGAAAACGCGGGCAAGACAAAGAAAAGGAAATAAATTGTCAGTTCCGTCAAATTCCCGCAGAAAAGGTTGAAAGCCAGCCCGGGGAAGCCAGTCAGTCGTCAGCTGGGTCGTCAGTAGGGAGTTTAAGATACGGCGACTACGGACTACGGGCGCGATCCATTCAACCACAATTCAACCATAATTCCACCTCAAAAGTTGGACCAGTTTTTTCGAAACTTTTCCCGTTGGACCGAACTGATCCATTGAGTTTTGGACCGAAATTTCCGGAAATTTTGGTTGAATGGATCGCGCCTGTGTACGGGCGACTACAATCTCGTTCCCAGAGGCCGCGATCCTTTTGGTCAGCGACGGGGATCGGGACCCCTGGCCAATTGGATTTCAGGACCAATTCCTATTGGCTGTTGAAAGACAAAAGCGTAACAACCGGAAGTCCAGAAAACCCACAACATGGCAGAACCTTCGAAAACACCAAGTAAAGCAGCAACCCGGGTTTGTCGAACCTGCAACGAAAACATAGTTGTGAAGAATCATCCTTTAGATTTATTTGGTGCAAAGGCATCACAAGAAAACATCCCCTCGGTTCTGGAAAGGTTCTTTGGGTTAAAAGTTGCGTTAAACGATGGTCTCCCGTCATATATCTGTAGATGTTGTCACCATAAAGTGGTGAAGTTCCAGGAATTTTTTAGAAAAATAGTGTTTCGAGGCAACAACAAGAGGCAGTTTTACGTGTCAAAAGAGGGAAAACAACGGCAGAGAGTCCATCGGGAAGATCCCCGCAAACGAGACGTGACCTAAAGAAGAGCAGAAGTTACGAAGAGGCAACTGCTAATGAGCCACAGCAGATCGCGGCTTTTTCAGATGCACATGGACAAACCTTCGAAAACTCGACCACGGCCAATACTTGCCGCACCTTCATCAGAACGCGACGGGAAAAAACGAAGCTTGCAAAGAGACTTAAATCCTCAGCAGAGCCCTCAACGCTATCAAAACAAGAAGAAATCCTCTCGGAGTCTGGTTTGCTGAACCCATTGGTATTTTATTTTCGCTAAATTCAATACCTGTACACCATTACGTATAAAGTTAGATAAGTACTTGGCTGCTAGGCCCTTCAAACTGTGATATCAAAATTGACATTTTCCTTACTGTTCTTCCAACGAGTTTAATATTCTCAAGCTGAAAAGCAATATTTGCCATGGTATATATATATATAATTTTTTTTCTCACATGCATGATACATGATACATGATCTGATACATGCAAGGTGAGGAGAAATTGCATCCTGATCTCTGTACGAGACTACAAAATAATATACCCTAATTTTTAATCAAGCCTATGTCATGCTAAGTGGCTTACATTAGCAATCAAAGAGATACTTATCTGTATTTATAAAGCAAATATAATATAGATTATAAAAAAAATGCCTGGGTTACTTACCGGTAAATGTTTTTTTCTCTCTTTTATAATCTAATTGCATAATGGTTGAGTTTCAGATGACCTTAATTATGAGACCATCCTGTTGTGTTTGAAGTAAACATTCAAGCCAAAAATGTAAGTAACCAGTAAGCTCTACTTTTCTTTTTTAATCAACTAAAAAGTGGTATCAAATTATGTGTAATACATTCCTAATAGATAAAGACAATAAATAGTTACTGAATGTCTGTAATTTTATGGAACTCAATTTTGACTGCCCTTCACCCAAAAAGAAACTAACTAAATAAATAAATAATAAAATTAATAGTGAAATTAACTTTAATATATTTTTCTTTCTGGCTTTTTAAAATTTATATCAGCTCAAAGATGAGCCACTTTTGGAGGAAGGAACCAAAACTGTTGACACGTTGGCCACGCTGATGTTGACTGGATCCACAACCCATCAGGTTGCTGAGATAATCATGCAATGCCTACCTTTAAGAAATGCAGTTAAGTGTTTGTTCTTGAACGATGTGAATGAACAGTGTCAGAAACTTTGCAACAGGAGTGCTGAGAATTCATCTGTACTTCGTACTCCACCTTCCAAGCACAAGGTAATTACTAACAACCTTATGGTTAAGGGCTAGTGTAGAAAGTAAAATGCATTCAGGTTTTGTAATTAACTAATAAAATATAAAATTCACTTGAAATTGGAATTTGATCAAAATAATTTTTTGGAACCCTAAATAAAAATAAATAAATATGATGCATTTTTTAATTAAGGGAAATCAAATGATAAAACACAAATGTGTAATTTTATGTTCTAGAAAAAACTGTTAATCTACCGTAATTCAAATTGATTTCTAAATAAGAGTTAAAGAATTTCTCCTGGGAAAAGGTTATCGCAGTAATGAAGGAGCGTGTCCCTGATGTACTGGATGTCCTAGCTGCTGTAGCAATTCCAAATGTCACAGCTCATGAAGACAGTGCAAAGCAGATTGTCCCACTTTGTACTGCATATGGCATACTAATGTTTACCCGGTGGAAAGAACTAAGTTTGATACAGAAGATGAACAGTATATTGCTCAGTGCTGGACATGCCACTGAAAGGGTATTTAATGTATCACAATTAACTCTGCATTCATGTGCGTTATTGCAGCCATACCAGGGCTTTAAGGAGCATTATACTTATATTTTTGACTGGTTAAATTTTATCCGTAGTGAATCTTGCCAAAGACAAATGCAGATCTGGTAATTTCTATTTTAATATTCTGCAGACAATGAAGAGGCTTAACAAAGGGAGGAGAAGGATCCAGTTATGCAAATGACTTAAAAATGGAACACCTGGTTGGAGACAACAAGGTCTCTCTTAGGGGACTGTGTGGAAACAAAGCTGTCCAAAGATGTTCTGCTGCAGCATATGGTCTTAAAGAATGTTGCACCCAGTATGGCTATGAGTGTGGCATACACCCAGAGTCAACCAAGCTTCATGCTTGTACCACGCAAGATGTTAAAGCAGTGTTAACTATCGTGCAACAGGCTAAACCTTTTCAGTACCAAAAAGGTAGAACACTTCATTCATTTCCAAAATTTGGAACAAAGAGTCCTCTTGACCAGTTGGATGTAGCACTGCTTAACACCTGGCTGACAAACCACAAGCGCAAGCTTTTTTCCAGTATCCATGACTGGAATGAGGAAGACAATGATGAGGAGAATGAATTGAGTAATGGTGATGAAAACACACCAGAAGAAGATGATTTGGATGATTAATGTATCAAAGTGCTTTGCTTCAGTTATTTCATAAGGACAATAGTGGCGCTTTTAAGTGAATAGTCATATGATATAAATGTGACAATGCTCAGGCTATTAGTATGCAACAAACAGAAATTACAATATGCCTGACTTCCTATTAGCTTGGCAATCAACCAACCAATAAGAAAATGGATGCTTACGGAAAGAAAGAAGTTATTGGTGGTTTAAGACAATCATGGTGAAGTTTGTATTGTTTTTATTTATTACCGGTTTATGTTTCACCACTTTGCAAAATCTAGTATGTCCACTATACTCAGGAATGCGCTGAGACAAACTCAGATCAATCACAATCTGCATAGATTTGTTGCTCTTTCATAACAGTAACCAAATGTAGGTCTGGTCTCCTGTAGCTACATTTGAAATAATATATTTCTCTTGTTCAATCAACAGTTGAATTTATAATTGGCTAGCAAAGTCCATAAAACATGACAGAAGCAAGAAAAGTTAGTGATCACCCATCAGATACCACTTGTTTGCCCAGTTATTGTAATTCTTTTCTAAGGATAAAATTTCACACAAAGATTTCTCTTCAAATCGTTGTAAAACGTTAGGTCTTCCTTTGGAATCCATAATCCTGTGTCAAAAATGGTTAACAAAGGTAGTCATTGTCTTGCAATCACTGTTTCTCTTAACAGTGTACATGCACTCAGTTAAGGAAAAAAAAGGGTTTGCTCCACCACAATAGAAAATAAGCTTAATGGATATGTCATTTTCAAACAAATGAAGGGGATTACTTTCACAAGAACCATGGTAGTGTGTTGGTGGGAAATCAAACCCAAATAATATTTGATAATTTGCTTGATCAGTATCATATGACCACTCTTTTAAGTCTAATAAAGAAGTGTACAAACACATGAATCTGTGATAAGAAATACAAAAAATGTACTCAATTCTCTTACCGAACAGATAAGCTTCAACTTACACAAAGTTAATTAGAGTACACATTTTACTGGTCATATATTATAGCCTGTCTGCAAATTAAATGGTCAGTACATTTTTGTTACCGGGTATAAACACAACAGATAGAAGCCATGCTTTATGCAGAACAGCATGGGAAATTGACTCACGTAATACCACACTCAGGTATCTGATTATTTTAAACCAATGATACAAATTGAGACATTGTTTTTCACACTTTCTGAAGGAATTGTTTAACAATATTCCAGATTGAAATGGCATGACTTTGGATAAAGATAGGAAGTCTTTTTTCAATGTCTTCTGCTGAAGAGAATGTATGTGCATTTTCAGCCACTTCATAAACTTTATAGTAACACCACTGCTTAGGCTTGTACTCCCTACTGATGTCCTACCATGTCCAGGTAATGAGAGTCTAAATTTAACACGTTCTTCATTCAGCTGGGCTATTTGCTCCATGTTTAGTTTGGAATAGGGATAAACATCTTCATTAGATAATGGAGGGGCTCATCTGTCAAGGTGGGAGCCATTAAAGATGCAACATCAGAGAGCACACAGTCATCACAGCAACAAAGCTTCTTGTGATAATCACAACATGCATGAGCTGTGTCAAGTGGCAGAGGGGAAAACCCAAAATACTTCATAATAATTTCTCTTTTACACTTCTTTGATTGCACGTAATCCCTCATTACTGAAGACAAATGTTTTCTGGCCTTTGATGTATCGTATGAATTGTAGTAGATGTGGGCTTTTCAAGGAAGACCATCTCTACCGGCCCTATCAGCCTCCTGAAAGCACTCTTCCATTGTACATGGCAGCCCTATATGAGTTATTTGTCTAATACCTTTTAAGTCCAGACCAACACCAAATGCGACTGTTGCAAAGACAATCCTGAGTTTAGATTTCCCCAAGGTAAGGCCATCAATTATTCTTTCCTTTTCTTGAAGTGGGTATTGGGCGTGCAATTGAGTAAATAACCTATTCTCAGCCTTGGGCAGGGCATCTGTAGGTTCATACTGCTCTTTCCCCATTGCTCGGCTGAAAAAGGCATAACATGATGAAATGGTCTCTAATGTGCCAAAAACAACAGGAAAAGGAAACTTTGTTCTCTCCTTCTTTAAGCTTTCCACCAAGGGGACCAATATTTCATTAGTTTATCCTTTCCTCTGTCTGGTCTAGAAGATGATGAGAAATAAATATTAGGTCGGTCAGGGTTTCCAAGGATTTAAACTACATTAACCATGCCCAGGGACTCAATGATGTCAGTTCTGGTCTTTTTGGTAGCAGTGGCTGTGAGACCAAGCAATGGTACTTGTAGAAGAATGCTTCCTATTGTTGCCAGCTTCCCATAGGATAGTCTAACATCCTTCCTAAAAAAAAGTACCCATACCAGTCTCTTAATAAGCCATAACTTTTTTAGATATCTTTCAGACTGGATACCTTTGAATATACTGGTAATGAGTTTTTCAAGAAAATATCTTTATTCCCCTCTGCCTGTAGGTTTCATTTGGGTTGAAACACAGGAATAGGTATAGACCTTCTCCTTAACTGTTGGAAAATTATTTCCCTCCATGGGGTTCAGATTGGTAGTGTTATTCCTAGAACCACACAATGAAACATTTTAGAATAATCCAAACAGGTTTTTTTCTTTATTGCACAAATTCTGCCTTTATTATTACTACTGCTTTAAACTACGCTATCTGGAGTGGATATATGTTGCAGGTCAAATCTGATTTCAGGTTAATTCTTTTTAACACGGGTTGATTCTCAATTTTTTTGTTTTGTTGAATTAGGGCCAGGGGACAAAGATAACTGAGAAGCAACTTAGGTTAAAAAATTTAACCTGAAATCAAATTTGACCTGTAACGTCATAAGCTTTTATATTTATATATATGTTGTAGTTAATTTTTTATTTCAAAACATTGGAATACAATACCATACCCAACAACAAAAGAAAAAGAAAAATTACCTGAGATAAAAAAATAAACCACAACAAATACATGCATGTAGCACTCACCAGTCAACAACGAGATGTGCTTCATCCACAACGATGGCTTTCATACGATTTTTAAACTCTGCAGTCTTCAGGAGCTTAATGACATTTTTGTTGCCTTCAAGGGCTTCCGGGTGAGCAAAAATTAACTGAAACTCCTTCAGGTTTTCTCTTTGCGCTGAATGCCAATCCTTCTTGTTCTTCTTTTCTTTCTTCTTCTTCTCCTTCCACGTGATCACCTTTCAAAATACACGCTCTCAGACCACTCTGCAACTTTAACTTCGTTACCTGATCCCTTATCAAGGCTTTGAGCGGTGACACAACCAAGACAGTAGACTTCTTTTGGCTTGGTCTCTAGCCAGAATCCATATAATCCATCAAGGGTGGCATTATTTGATATATTAACGATTTTCCGTAACCAGTTTACGTCAAAGCGATGCGATTATTTTCAGGATCTCTTCTTGTTTCTGTTTGAGTGTAATATTTGCTTTTCCAACTCTTTCTAATCCATATTTCACGCCTTCCAGAAATGTATCTGCACTTCTCTCCGCCATCTTGGGGTTTTTACCTTTGATTCTGCGCAGTGTAACCGGAAGTCCGCGATTTGCGGACTCAAAATCCCATCTGGCCAGAGGTCCCGATTTTTCCAGCGCATGACAAAAGGGACCCCTGGGCACGAGGTTGAATTGAGCTGTTTTTACGTAGTCGCGACAACGGAGAACATTTTGCTCGTATTTTGCCGTCTCGGTAATTCAAGAATCTCGTCTTTTCGTAAGCAAGTTTTCAATACACTTAAGTGAGAGGGAAGCGAAATATGTAAGTTGTGTCTAATTTCTGCTCAGAGTTACGCCCGGGGGAGGGGGGGGGGGTACTCCCATACATTACCTATACGGGTATGTGCCGCCCAACGGGGTAGTGATTTTGAAGCTCCTGATTTTAGAACGGGGTATCCATTTCAGAGGCGTTTTCTAGAACGGGGTATAAAAAATTGTGGATCACGGCTTTATCTTCTGTTTAAAATTGTTGCTGATTATGAAGAAGCATTTATTTGATGTTTAAGTCGAACAAATAAAGAAATATCTTTTTAAAAAAACAGGGCTATTTCAATTTACAAACTTTCTAGAACGGAGTATAAAAAATTGGCCCATTTCTAGAACGGGGTATCAGTTTTAGGGCGAATTCTAGAACGGGTATAAAAAATTGGCCCATTTCTAGAATGGGGTATCAATTTTAGGGGAATTTTTTTAAAATTTTACGGTAGTTTTGGATTAAATTGTGCATACCTAGTACGCGCCTTGCTTCTTCACGCTTTGTTCCCCTCAGTGTTTACCCGTATAAGCGCCGCTCTCGAATAAGCGCTGCACCTTTCGTAGGGAAAATAAAATAAACACCTGGGCGCTTAATCGATCATTCAATGCGGTAAATCACTCCAGGCTGATATATTTCCTCTATCCTGGGGAGACCCTAGGCTCGATTTCCGCCGTCTCCCGGGTCCGGTCTTTGATCCCTCTTTCGGAGGGATGAGTGATGGCTCATTTTCCCGAACAGCGGCTGGTAATCGAGCCTAGGGAGATCCTCTAAATAAGCAAAAACTATCAGATTAGGTATTCACTTATTTATTCAAGCCAAGTTTTTCCACGTTCAAAAGACAAACATAATTACCCATACTGCAAAAGATATATATAGGAAGGTTCACAACACTCAAGAGTTATGCAAGAGTTTTATCCCATGCATGTACAGATTTACACATGATAATAGCACCCATGAAAAGCAATCTTTACTCACAATTCATTAAAAATGGAAATACTCCGAAGCTTGTTCACTGCTCCATGCTTTTGTGCTGGCTACAATTTTTTATTGTGAAATTGCAATTTGATGTCAGTACTTAGAGCTACACTTCTTTAACATAACATCAACAACAACGAGCTTTTTTCGCAAGGGACGTATACAAAACATGGACCCCTGGTCCATGGACCACCCCTGTGGTTCTAATCCATTGACCCCTTCGTGGGCCTAGTCCATGGACTACCCCTGTGGACCACCTCTAATTTTTGAAGATAAATTTAATCAGAGGTCTAAACAAATTTTAGGAACCTTTAATGGACGAAACTGTGGTCAGCGTGTATTATCGGGTGGGTTCCTCATATTTTACACATGCTCAAATTTTTCTAAATTTCATATTAATGTAATGGGTTCCATTTAGTTTGGTGAAGGAGTAACCATATTTGAGGGGGACCTGAGGAGTGATAGGAAATAGTCTCCTAGCAGTTGTTGTTTTTATTTTGCCTTTGCGTTACGTGAAAATTGAAAAAAAAAATGACTGCGTATGAGACTAAAGTCTTTGTGTTTGTAACAACAATCTCGATTTGAATGAATACGTAATTACATGAACCAACCTGTAAGGCCCGCAAACTTGTAAGGCCTCTGACTAACCACATTTGATAATGTGCAGGTCATTTTGTTCTTGATTCGTGATCAGAATATTCAATACGTTTACCGTGCAGTAAAAACTTCAAAGGGCCATGAGGGACTAGGGAAGTCTGGGTTAGGTACTCAATCATAATCCATTACCTCTTCCTCTCTAGTCTCCTATACCCAGCCATTGTTGTGTCGATCTTCACTCAGGCGACGAGTCAAAAAAAGTTGCGTAAGTGATTTCTTCCTTTTGATCTACTTCTCCTCATCAGGGGCACCCAACGACGGTTTCCTGCTAAATACATTGAAATTGTTTCTTAGGCTATTCAGAGTCCTTTAAGATCTCTAGAAATGCATTTAACGGGGCGCTATAAAATTTGTACCTGTTCCGTGATCCTAGGGAAACTTGAGTCTTTGCAAAATTACAAGGGCTTCAGTATTATTTTGCAGAAAATTTTAGATGCAATTTAACGTATTACGAAACTGAAAGTGAGAATTTTTCTGATTCCTCTCCCCATCTCATTTTTGAATCCGAAAATTTTAGGCATCCTTTTTGTGCGAAAAATAGCCTAACCTGGGGTGCAGTGTAAAGAATTAAACTTCAGAAAATCGTAGGGAAATAAAGATAAGCTTCGAAAATTGTTCATGAATGGAACAGTCATCTAGGAATTTTTAACCGTCCTCAAGCAATAGAAAGTTCTAGGCAGCATTGCCTCCCTAAACGGATATTTTACGGAAAACAGTCGTTGGATGCCCCTGCCTCATGTCCCTTCAAATAATTTCTCCTCTTCATTTGGCGCTAACAACCAGCTATCAGAAAGAATTTCGCTCAAATATGGGCTGTTGAAAGCTCTTAATGAAGGTCCCCCGGGGGTACGCAGTATAAGGGCCTACACAGTGAGGCTCCACCTGAAATGATTACCTTTTTCAGGCTTTAGGTACATCTATAGGAAAACGTAGGGATTTCGGGTGGGGGGTGGGGGGGTAATCCCTATGATGGCCCATACGGGAAGGATCCGCCCGAAAAGGGTATCTTTTCCATGCTTTAGGTATATGAAAGAGTAGGGGTTTCATTGGTTGAAGTATGTAAAAGGGTAGGGAAATCTGTCATTGCATGCAGTCTGTGAAAAGGACCATAAAGACTAACAGACATTTCAGGACAGTGAAAAAGACAAGAAAACATCCTGGTTTAGTGATTCATACATATTTTAAAGACCATACATTCACAGCAGCTAAAAGGGATGCAGCGTTCTAACCTTGGTATGCGAAAGGGGTACCATTTGTCAATAGAAGGTATACGAAAGGGGTACCTTTTCTGTTTAAAATCATGGTTCGTGCAACTTCAGACAAACAGGACTTTACAAGGATTTTTCAAGGACAAATTACAGTTTTCAAGGACTATGATTTATTTAATAAATCGGCATTCTTTACCCCCTTTGATAATCCTATTGGCTAAAACACGTTCTGGAGTCATTTACGATTTTTACTACTTCGGTCATCGTTGATCACATTATTTCTTTTATACTACTTTCCGCAACAAGACTTTGCAAAATGACTGGATATGACTTGCAATTGCATCTGAGGTACAGAGATAGCATTTGAAACAAAGAAACAGAAATATAATATTGTTCATTCACAAAAATGTTTTTACGTTACCGGTGAGTTTTACAGGTTCTTACCACGAGGATGAGCCAAAGTTTCCTCGGCAAAAAACCTCTAATTTTACAGAAAAAGATGTCTGGTGTAGACAAGGTTGTGAATTTTAAGGACTTCAGTTTCAAGACCTTGTAAAGGAACCAAGTACTTTGCAAGGACCTAAACCGAATTCAAGGAGTTTTTCAAGACGACTAGTAAAATTCAAGACCTTTTCAAGATTGTATGAACCATGGAAAATGGTATATAAAAGGGTAAGGGGTTGAACTTCGGGGCAAAGCCTGCCCATATAGAACTTTCTTGAGCCCCCCCGGCCGCCTCCCTATTCGGAGTAGTCCCCATCCCATTAGCTGCTCTATTGGCGGAAGGTTCATTGGACGGTCTGAGCGAAATGCCAAGATATCAGCAAGTTTTATTCAGCCACATTAAAAGCTGCTACTTTATATTTATGTTACATGTACAAAATCTTATGTTTTAAACATATATTTTATGGAACGGTAGCTTTACTTTAATGTCTAGCAACGACAATAAGAAGTTTATCAAGTTCGTGAATTTACAAATAAATTCATCTCCCAAACTTCTACATTAGCAAGTTTGGGAGACGAACTTCTTGGATTACCTTCCGAAATGTCGGACAGTGCAGTGGATTCTCGAAAAGACATACTTGAAGAGCTCAGCTCTCTACCCGTTACGTACTCCTTAGCCTATGTCTGGATTTCGCATTGAAAAATTAGGCCTGGTTAAGACCCGGTTTAGACGACGAACTTTTCAAATACATTGAATTAAGTACATGAAAAGTTCGGCGTCTGAATCAATTAGGAACGCCTGTTTCAATCTGGAACAGCTCAGCCGTTCTTTCCGCCTAGCCCGACCAGACATTTCGACTTTGGATCGACTGTGGAACGGCTTTAATTCAGACGCCGAACTTTTCATGTACCGCAGGTAATGGATAAATTATTATAACGTATTTTGTGAGCGGTTTGACCGAGATGCACATTTTTCTCCTTTTAAATTTAGTTCGACTGAAATTTAGCCTTTAAATTAATTTCTGCATACATATATAGTACTTAATTGAATAAATAATCACTTAAATACTATGGATATCAAATATTTTCTATTGATTATATACTCTATAATATATGCTATATTGTCCTTCCTACTCCTAAATATTTATATTTTATTTCATTTTCAATTCTTTAGAACCAAAAAGAAAATTTAAAAAAAACGAACACAAAAACCAGGAGCTAAAAAACTTTGGCATAGAAAACGTCATAAACATTCTAGTAAGAAAAATTTCGTTTAAGAAATATTGCCCAGTTTCTTTTGTCTAAGAAGTTGTAATGTATCTTACAGGTAAAGTAAAACCATTTTGTTCAAACAGATGTTCGCAGCTTAATGTCAAGATTTATGAAGGTACAAGGTAAAACCACCTTTGAAAATGAATACATGAAAGTACCTACAAAACGCTCATATCTACATTGATTAAGTCTACTTAGCAATACCTAGTATTAAATGATTGATTTCAGCTACGATGATTAACGATGCAGAATATTGTGGGTGTTTACCATTAACCAAGCTCGGAGATTCCTAAAAATTCCGGTTGCCACGTAGATGGAACACGCTTCTTTGGAATATCCTACTGGATCATTTCCTATATTAACCGTTCGTCTCAAAAGACATACTCTTTGTTTGTTAGTTTTGGCTGGGGAGTTCGTGGTGGATATTCGTGTTCCAGTTATCGGGGTAAAATTAGTTTCGCGTTTTCTTCCCCACTAAGAGTTCCACGGCCTTGAAGCTTCCACGGCCATTCTGATTGTTTTATGTATATTTTGGGTGGAAAATCGAAGGCGTGTCCATCGAATAAATTAAAATTTCCGAGTAGCCCTCACCCTCTGTTTCAAAGCGAGGCTAAGTGCAAAGCCATTGCTATGAAAATGATTCTTTATTCTCACGCAAATAAAACTCATTTTCCAAGAAAGGTTTTGCAGTTAGCCTGTTTTGAAAGAGAGAGTTTTTGGAACACGGAAATGAGCCATTGTATACAGCTATTTCGAGAAAGGTTGTCGGATAAAGAGCACGCGACAACACCGAAATGTATTGTGGGTGGCCTTAAGTTCACTGTTTTTCAAAGAAATTTGAAACAATGGCACGAGAGGCCATGGACATATGTCTGCGAGTGCTAAACGAAAGTAAAAAAAGTAGGTTCGACAGCTACAGTGTCAGGAACAGTGCATTGATCATATCCCATATTACCTTTCGGGGTTGTCGCGCGCACATTTTTTCCGACAAGCTTTCTCGAAATAGCTGTATTAGAAACACGCAATGGTGTAGTTAATAATACCATTCATGGCAACGCTTTTCTTTTAGGGTCAGTTGGAAGAGAAGTGTTAGAAGTTTTCACAAGTATTCTACGGCATCTTCAAACAGGTCGTCATTACTAGAATCCCCAGAGTCTGACAAGAGAAGAAAAAGGAGAAGAAGAATCAGTGGACTCTTCAACCAACCTCGTTCCCAGGGCTTTTCCCTCAAAAAATGGGTTTTTGAGGGAAAAGCCCTGGGGACGAGGTTGCTCTTCAACTCTTTTGACAACATTAAGTAGTTGCTACATGAGTTTCGACGGCGATGTTTTCAGGTCTTTATACGCTACTTACTTCACACTTAAATAAATGGAACACAAGACTGTTAGCACCGAAGGACTGGGTACTGGTTATTATTATAGAATACATCACAGAGACCAAGTTGCTAGAGAATTCAAACATCGTTAACATTCACAAAAAACTATCACGCAATAAAGTTTGTCACTATCTGTGATGGAGGTAGCCTCCCACGCAGGCGTTTTTAGGGGAGCTCGTATTTCTTCCCTCCCCACAAACGCCTGCTCAACGGAAAACAACATTCCTTTCTCATTGTTTTATTTGCGTGGTAGGTGACCAATCAACAATTGTGCAATGAAGTGTTGACAGGCTAAACACGACTGAACGTGACCTTAGAGTTACCGTTTTGCTTCCTTTCTTTCCTTCGCTAAGGTTATGCAGTGCACGGAGTATTCTGAATTTTGACTAAAACTTATTTTTGCCGCTCTGAATCTAACATTTATTGTAGGTCAGAAAGCTTTCCCAGTGTTTAATGTAGATCGAGTAATTATCAGATTACCTTGCGGTCAAGGTCAACTTTCCAGAATTTGGAAAGTACAATGTGATTGGCTAAGCTTGGGAAAGGAATGTTGTTTTCCGTTGAGCAGGCGTTTGTGGGGAGGGAAGAAATACGAGCTCCCCTAAAAACGCCTGCGTGGGAGGCTATGATGGAGGGGGTATGTAGAAAGACGTGTTGCTATCTTCTTCACCACGGTAAGCTGATATAAACAGGAATTACAAGGTCACTTATTAACGCTTAGGTTGTTTACCTGAGTGCTGGCTGGACTCAGAAATATGGGCACCATCATCAGCCCCTCTTTCGCCTGAGGTAGACTAAGGACGATAGAAAAGACACTGTAAGGTATAACCCGCGCAGAACATCCAGGTTAGACCATGAGCTTCTTTTTTTACTTGTCACACAGACACAAGAGCAATTTAGCTTGAACTAGAGACTGGCTTATGCAACATATATCAAGTGATGCTAACAGAAAAGATCCCAAACATTTTTGATAATAATCGAGAACGTTTCAATGTTGTAACGTTCAACAGGATCAACCCTTTTCGAGAGAAAATTCAGGTAATGGAAAGTACGGACTCGGAAAACATACAGCCATCTTGACCTCACATATGGTCAATAACGTATGAAGGTATCGTTGTCGGAAAGCCTACAAAGCGAAACCGCATAGCATTATGGGTAATTTAATTCTCGGCTTGCACTGTCACGCAATGAAAAATAAAAATACAAACCATTCAATACAGAAGGACTAGAATCTGGGAAATGAAAAAAGATAAATATACAAAAACCCTTGCCAAGAATCAGGTCTGTGAAATATTTCAAATGCCAGATATTAGGAAAAACGGTTTACCTAAATTTATAAAGCTTTGTATGGAAACGCCATGTTGGTGTCCCTTTCAGGAACACCAATAAGGCCGCCGGATACCAACAGAAACATCTGTTTTCGAGTTTCCTACTAATGCGTGAGTTCTTCGCTTGAGGAACTCATAAAGATTACAGTAATATTTATTCTGAGATAGGGAATGTTTAGATTGCAAAATCTCCCAAAATCGGTAATGTTTTTAACCCACATAAGAGCTTTCCCGGCCGCCAGCTAAATGCCGCGTCACGCAAAAGCCTGGAAATTCAAGCGTCCTCTCTCGCAAAACGAAGCACCCTTTCGAACCAAAAATTTGTTAAGTAAAGATGTTTAGGTACTGTAATACCTCGTGAAAGTAGAAACTCAGAAGAATCAATAGTTTCTTAGTTAAAACACTGAAAACTCATGCAGCCATGAAACGACTCTTCTGTCATAAAATCAAAGTTTTAGATCCATCCAATGGCTCTGACAACCACGACGTTTTGACCGAATTAATTACAAAGAATTTACGGCTACCCACAAGAACTTGCGGTCGTGTCGCTTAATCAACCCTCGGACGTAACAGCAAATCTATCCCCACCCGTCGCACAAAGGAGCAGCGGAGGGGCCTTAGGATGCGGTTGAACTTTTTCCTCAAGGTAAAAAGCAAATGGTAACAATATTTCAATCGTCTATGTCTAATTTCAGGAAATGTATCAGTGTAATCTTACACAATTAGGATCTTGCCACGACCATAGTTTGAAAACTATATAAGCATAGCTTAGCTTTCCATTCCCTTACGGAAACACCGAATGTCTAACAAACACCGCACACTATACGCTGTGCTCTTTTTAAACACGCTTTGGGGATCCGCTCGTGCCATTGTTCGGCTCTGCTATTGAATACCAGAATACAAACCTGGAAAGAGCAGTTGAACGTAGCACCGTCACTTGTTTGATTATCCGCTATCATGCAAGCGTTTTGAGAATCCAACTGATCGATTACCATTCTAAGAGTCCTGATTGTCTACCAAAAAAAAAAATTTTCGGCGATCATTCAGTGGTCAATAAAAGCAAAGTTGTATATAGTTTCACAGTGACAGATTTTAACCAATCTCTTGAAACGAACGAGGTCGAGCTGTAAATCACGTTTTTTAGATGTGTTTGCTTTGGTGATTATATGGAGGTTCGGGCGGCTCTAACCGCTTACTTACTACAGTAATAATCAAACAGGCCATACCTCTTTTAACCTGTGAGGTTCCTGTGGAGTTAAAGATATAAAGAGTTCAGAGAGAAAAAAGTGAGTGATTAAAAATAAGGAATTTAATTTACAAATTGACGATAAAACATGCCTTACCTTTTTCAACCACTCGCATTCCTGTGAAGTAAAAATATCAAGAGTTGAAGAATACATTAAAGAGTCAATAATAACCCAAAAAACGATCACAGGCACGTTGATATTTACGCGCTACTCAAATGAAATGATAAAACACGTCGTACCTCTCTCAACCATATACACTCCTATGAAGGTAACCAGAAAGGGTATTAATATTTTAGTTTACATAGTGCCAATAAAACTAGCAATTAAAAGCTTACATAGTTATCAGGATGTTGTGAATGTGGAATGAAATAGCTACCGAGAAAGGGTGTCAATGACAACAAGAGAGTTTTAACTCTTAAAAGTGTTAGAACGATTTTCGTATGACCTTGAAAAATGGTTTCAGTAAGCGTTCGGTATTTGCTTTATCAGCCAATGGATGGAAAAATCAATACATGGCCTCTTCGTTTCCCGCAAAAGAAAATTCTAATATAGAGAAGGCATTGTTCGATTAGCCAATCGTGTTCCAGTATGACGTCAAAGCGAAGTATCGGTTGATTTCTTGAAAGTTCTTGGGATGAACCGTTTTTTCACCCGAGCGTTCGCTTAACCAACCAAAAGCCACCCGCGTTTGTATCCGTTCGATAAACCAATCAAATCGCTCTATTTCCGTTCGTTTGTTGTTTCTGTTTTGTTCGCGCGTTTTCATTCCAAGGTCATACGAAAATCGCTCTCATATCATTATATATATGATGCTTACACCAAAATCCTCGGACAAAATTCAATCCCTTATTTTCTTGCGAAGTACAAATAAGGGACTTACGTATCACAACTCACATGAGGATCAGAGTTTAATATTGATGCACAGGTTTACCAATGCCGGATCCAGACCTTGAGAAAAGGGAGGGGGGAGGGGGGAGGGGGGGAGGCGGTCAAAAAAAAACTTTTTTTCGGCCCTTTGGGCCTCAGTTTGGTCTAACCATAAGGAGGAGGGCGTCCCCCCCGGGCCCCTCCCCTTGATTCGCCACTGTTTACCACCGTGCGAGCAGAGCCTTCCTTAGTCTTCTTGAGAAAGAGGGAAAGATTGGCACCTTTACAAAAATGTCTACAAATTTAAAAATTATAGACATTTTGTTATCTCTATAAAAGGTCTAGTTTTTCCAGTGTGAAAAAGGAGGAGAAAAGAATCGTGTCAAGCCTTTGAGGTCAATCTTGTTTTCTCTCGTCAAACAGGTTTATTCCAGTGGGAGTATCCGTTAATTGATCAACAGATGGTCATTCGGTTGAGTTCGCTGTACCAAGCGCAGGGCTATTAGGCCTGGGTTCGAAACTATAATTATCCTAGCAACATGCCGCGCCTGCTCGACAATTAAGCTCGTCAAAGATCTTACTCGACTCATGCACAGTCTTTCTCCATGGGTGACGAATTGCTCCTTAATTTTGGCGCGAAAATTCAGCGTTAATTTATAGCCAAATTTATGCTCTACAATTTTAAGAGCGTGGAGTTCTCAATCTCGATCAATAAAACCAGGTTAAACATATCAAAAATCCACGACTGCGAACGAATTCGTCACCCATGATACTAATAGGTAATCAAATGGTATACTCGTGAAATTAGGGAATAATTTCACTTGCGTTTTGTCCAAATCCTAATAATTTCCCTCGCCTGTGAAGTTATCGCTAATTTCACTCGTCACCATTTGATTACACATACAAATGTAATAGTAAAAAGTAACTAAAATATCTCCTACCTCTCTCAACCTGTTACACTCCTGCGAACAAAAGAAGATCAGCAGTTAAGATAAATTTTCTGGCATTCGATTCTACTTTATACGGCGATTGCTGCAACACAAAAATGAAAAAGTGATAAAAAATATTCTCGAGACCATACTCTAAATTCAATCTATAGTTAGATGATATAAAACTGATTGATTGGCACGAAAAAGAATCTAAATGAAAAGGTACGGGAATCAGGCATCTTGAACAACTTTAATCTGTTATTTAGCTCTCTTTATTTAATCATTTAATTTAAATAGTTACTCATATATAGCCTTCCTTCTCAATATGATTAATTTAGCCAGAACTCCATAACTAGTTTTTTAATCAGTACTGTATAACCTCCATCCACTTGTAACCGCTCTTTGGTAGTAGCCGACTCGAAAGCTTGGCTCCTTTGGCTGCTACACACTTTTTTTCTTTGTTACGTTTAATTCAGTGTATAGTTAGCTCTGTTTTTATTTCTTTTTTTCTTATTGTTGTTGTATTGCAATTGAATAAATGTGAATAAATTGAACTTGAACCTGAATTGTTTCGTTTGCTAATTAAACAACTCGTTCTGAGAGGTAGGTTGTGGCCCGTTCAAACGTGGCCACTTTTAATTGCAAAGCAAAATTTATTATCTTGTCCACACGAAATGTTACCGCTGAGTCACGGGAGGAGTAGGTTATACTGATCTAAATTATCGCCACATAAACTTGAATAAAGCGGCCTGCTGATTTTGCTTTGCTTTGCTTTGTTTGTTCGTTTTTTCAACTTCAACTGAAAGCAATGAATCGGTTTTAATAGACCATTTCCATGTTGTCCCAAACCTCTGTTTCATGGCGAGGAAAGTGCAAAGCCATTGGTATGAAAATGATTTTTTATTGTCACGCGAATTAAACTCATTTTCACGAGAAAGGTTTTGTAGTTAGCCTCGTTTTGAAAGTGAGAGATTTTGGAACTCAGAAATGGCCTATTTTCTTGAGTGCTGCCCATCCGAGTTCCTTTTAAGCGGGTTTTCTGTATTTGTCCTGAGTTCTTCTCACCTTTAAAACAGCTATTGAGCATTTCAGTCAATTTTGAGATCGTTTGGTAAATAATGAAATCGCTTAAAAAAGGGTAACTTAGAAATATTCTTCTCAAACGCATTAATATTCATAAAGAAAACACAAAAGAAATTAATGTTTAATGAGTGTTTGGAAATCACATGAAAAACTGCTCATTTTCGCATCCTTAATCTCTTCTTCTAAAATCATTTTGTTTGCGAAGTAATATCAAGCATTCGACACAGTGTTTCGTCACCAGATGAATCACCTTCAGTGAAGTTCGTCAAAAATACTCCGCTGCGCGTCGTATTTTCAACTTTCTTCTCGGTGTTTCATCTGGTGATGAAACACTACGTCTCATGCTTGATATATTACTTAAAACCCTATAGCACCTCTACAAACGACTTCATTTCTACTCTGGACAAGACCTTTTTACCTCTTGCTGCGT